>VDFB02193867.1:366976773-367119530 GCA_007258455.2 Sequoia sempervirens
ATATTATTCTTCTTATTCTTCTATCTTTACTAATAGTTCTATCTAGGCATCAAATTTGTGTTATATATATCAAAATATACATGAAGCTACCCATGGTCAATGATTGTTTATACATCAAAAAAAATTTCTAAAACAAATATCGAATCTTTCCAAAGAAGTATTTTTTTTCTTCTTTGAGATGAACCTATGTTCAATCTTTGTCGCGATATCAACCTAAAAATTCATTTTTTTTGCCTAATCTCTTGAGGGGGCAGGGAACCAACTTAATGAAAATCATGGAGTGTCTTTATAGGTGTGAATTGTAAGTAAGCTAATGTAGTGGAACAACTTCCTACACTAATCTTGAGAGGAGAATAATGAAAAAAATTTATAGATCTTTAACAATTACATAAACTTAAACAAAAATAAACATAAATATCATGCTTACTAGACAACACAGTGATTTATGTGGGGAAAACCCTTTCAGGAGAAAAACCCCACACTCCAAAAGTCACCCAATATATTATTTAGAAATCACAAAGGTTATAATATACTTGCAGAGCAAGCTTCTCATAGGAGTATCACCAACAAGAGATCCAAAGGCAACATGACTACTATCAGGCTCTCAGAATACATCACAATGCACAATTGTAATAAAAATCCCTCATAAAATAGGTGTTCCTTCTAGGGCAAGTCAATCTAAGAAAATATCAGTCGTTAGATATGAGACATAATGATGAACGGTCTAGATTTACAATAATAAAATATAAATAAAATTTTCATCTCGAGGGTGTTGCCTTTGAGCCCCTGTCAGGGCGTGCTGCCCCATAGACCCCAACTGGGGGATGATCCCCCAAGACCCTTCATAGGGGGAGACCCCCCTGCACCCCTTCATTTTCATCGGTTGAACAATACCTTATGTATCAATAGTAACTTATGTAATTGCAAGGTTGAGACACATTTTCCCAAGAAATCTCCCACTTGTCGAACACATTGTAAATACAACAAGAGGTTGTATAAACATCATCTTTTAATTATTGGGGGTCAAAAGGCCCATTGAGTTTGAACACCATCTGAAATTTTTTGTGCTCAAAGGCTTAGTTAAAGAATCAACAACATTCATCAAAGGCTTTACCTTAACTAGCTTCACCCTGCTATCTTTGACCATATCTCTAACCAAATGATATTGTACATCAATGTGCTTGGTCCTTGTTGGAGCTGTAAAAATCTGGTGATTTTACATATTGTCTACTTTTATAATTTTCCAAAAGAGTCTCACCTTGAGTGCATTTCCCTCTCTTCGTGCATATTTTCTCCATATTTGCCCATGTTGCTCCATATGTTTCCTCAAGTCTTGCAACTTTTTTACATTCATGTCTGTTTTAGCTTGTGATGGTCTGGGGTTCCCCAACCCATGTTGCATTTTCTACTTGCATGAGTCTGAGTTGCCTATCGGCAAGACTCATCGATGTCACGGTGATCATAGGTTTTCTGCATTCATCTTTCTGCACAACTTTGTCATTGTTCCGGCGGTGGGGGAACAGGCTTATCGGTGAGAGATTCGATATCGATATATATCATAGCGAACATGTTGGGTCTTGCCGACAGTGTCTTATGTTTTGCTTTCGACGAAGGGTTGGCTTTGTCTTGGTGAACAAGTGTGAGCTCGGGGTGCTTCGGTGAGACTTATGTTTCGGTGTGTGGCCTTGGCGAGCCCATCGGGTCTTGTCGACAGATATAACGAATGGCTTTCGGCAAGAATTTTTTATTTCTCTTGGCGATCTTGGTGTGCTCAGTTGTTTCAGTGTGACAAAATAATCTACAAGACATCTCGCCGAGGGTTGGATGTTATAACGACATACATAAGGTAGATAGGCTCCTCGACGAGATGAAACATATGTCACAGTGATTCGATATGAATGAAGATTCTCAGAGAAACATGGAACAATCTGCATGACATCTCCCCGATATCATAAGGTTACATCAATACTTCTTGACTTCGGCGTAGCAAACAAGTGGTCGCGGCAAAAGCGAATAATTCAAAGAACAGAGGAACATGGGTAGATAGCGATTAACGTTATAATTGCCTTTGGCATACCTTCAAGACTGTCTTGGCGAATGGTTGGCGAATAAAATAAAGATTCAAATGTTGTTGGCCGACATATGTGAATTGCTAAATACCATTGCTAGCCGACATGATTTGGGCCTGATTTCTATGGGGGCCGACATGAATTTGAAACGATATGTTTTCTAATGCTGGTGTATAAATATGCACCCCGATTGTAATTGTAATGGCATCAGTTTTTAGATCAGATTTTAGATTAGATTAGGAATGGATACAGTAGAATAAATTTCTCATTCCAGAGACTATGTTGCATGCTTTCAAATGGTGATTTCAATGAAATTCAGCTGGTGTGGTAGGTTATTTCTGGTGTCAATTGTATGTTGAGTTTATTGAAAAGCATTGCTAAGTTTTCTCTAGGTTGATTCTTTCTGGTTGTTTAAATTGATGTAACAAGTTTACTTTCAGTTTATCAGTGCACATTTTTTGTATTTGTGTTATTAATCTATTGGCTCTCTCAAGCAGAGATTAAATCCTTTTTGTTGATCACAGTAATCAAGGAGATTCATCTGGATTATTAAAGTAGAGCTTAGTAATCATAATTTTGCATGTTTATACAAGTTATAAACAAATCGTATGCCATCAATTTGATTTTCTGCCAAGATAAGTTGCACACCCCTATTTCGTTTGACTCCGCATACCCAACAAGGCACTGGTCTCTACAATTTCATCATTTGAATTCATTCAATTTCTTTATATCTGTTAATTGAGCATTTTAGGATTTAGATCAGAAGATTGCTATCACTATCGAGTTTGATTTCATTTGTTCACTACCATCTTCCATTGTGGACAAACCATTGTGCAACAAAGATAATCATAAGTTAAGTCTGCCCAATTCAGAAAGGTACACCCGCCTAGGTTTAGCAACACCTAAAGAGTAGAAGGTTGAGTTCTCTTGGCCTTGTCTGTTACCCTAAAGTGTATCAAGAGATTGGCAGCCTCTTGAGGCATTCAGCCTACGTTTTTCAGAGCTAACAATCCTATGATGAAATGTCAAGTTCTTCGCTAGACATATCACACTCTGACTGCCATAATAAATTGTCATTGCACCTTGTTTTATTCCAATATCTAAACACAATCGCTTAAGCCAAATGGCTTCTTTACAAGCATGAGTAGTTACTATATACTCTACTTTAGTAGTGGAAAAAGCAACCACATCCTATCACTTACTCATTCAACTAATTGCACCACCAAATAAAGTAAACATATAAGCACTAGTGGAATGTCTACTATCAACATCACCTACCCATTCTAAATCCACATAACCATAAATATCAAGGAAAATCTCATCTTCAATCATATTACTATGATAAAACAAGGAATAATTTGAGCTACCATGCAAATATCTGAAGACTCTTTTAACTGCATCTCAATGAACTCTACCAGGATTAGACATATATCTAGAAAGAACTCCCAATGCTTGGGCAATGTCTAGTATAGTACAAACCATAACATACATCAAACTTCCAACTACACTCTGGTAAGGAACTCTACTCATGTCTTTTATCTCTGATGGAGATGTTGGACAATCTGAAATAGATAACTTTTTCTCAGCTAAAATAGGAACACATAATGGTCTATAATTGTACATATCAAACCTTTGTAAAATTGAATTGGCATACTTACTTTGGCCAAGCCATAGCTTTCTGTTCACTCTATCTCTTTTAATTTCCATCCCAAGAATGTGTCTAGCTGCACCAAGGTCTTTCATTTCAAATTTAGCAGCAAGTTGAGATTTCAATTCTAAAATCATACCTTTCCCTCTACCAATAAATAACATATCATCAACATATAATGCAATAAATAGGAAATGATCACCATCAGTTTTATAATAAACACAATGATCTAATTTAGAATGCTCAAATCCCAAACTCAACACATATGTATCAAATTTCTAGTACCACATCCTAGGGTTCTATTTTAAAGCATACAAATATTTCTTCAATTTTCAAACCAATTTACTTTTACCTTTCACCACATAGTGCTTTGGCTATGTTATATATGAATATCCTCCTCCAAGTCACCATGAAGGAAAGTATTTTTCATATCCATTTTCTCAACCTCTAAATCATAAGCAACAACAATAGAAAGCAAAACTCTAATGGATGTCATTTTTGCAACAGCAGAAAATATCTCACCATAATAAACACCCTCAACTTGAGAGTAACCTTTTGCAACCAACCTTCCTTTGTACTTCTCAATACTTCCATCTAAACCAATATTTTTCTTGAACACCCATTTGCAACTCACATAGAAAATTGGATCCTCTTGAGAAAAGAGATGATTTCATGCATAATTAGACCCACTTTTGAGTCCCTTCACATGATTTCCCTTCAAAACAGCATTTATAGGCCCCTTAGACCCATTAATTTTGATCTAGAGGCCCAGTTCACCTGAAAAATCACATAAAACCTGACAAACAACAATTAATTACATCATACCCCGACAACCCACCTTCAAACAGCAGTAGTGGGACCCATTCACCAAGGGTGGCAAATGAGTCCCCTTTGAGGGAAAATTCAAAATTAAGCGGGAATTTAATCAATTGAACTTTTATTTCTGGTAAATGTCAGCCTCTTAGGTCTAATTAATGGGAAAATAAGGTGTTTTTGCTTATAAATACTTATTTTAAATCATTTCACACATCTTTTTTTTATCCTTTTATCATCTCTCAAGAGCAATTTTAGAGTTAAAATCTTATACAAGTTTCATTAGCAAAAGTTGAAGTTTTAGGGCAGCAAACTTGGGTTTTTGAAGGTCTTGAAGCTCACTTCTATTGTCAAGATCCAACATTGCAAAGGGTTGATGATGGATTCCTATGGTGAATCATGAAGAAATATAGGGTGAAGAGGTGCAACTAGCCACCAAATCATGCCTAAGGACTTGGTTTCCTATTGATTCCATCTTTCATTTTCAATCTATCTTCAAATTAAGTTATGCATCTTATTTTTTTATCATTTGCATGTCATTTCATTCCTATTTTTCATGTGTTGTAAGGTTTCTAGGGTTGAGATATTGCATCCTATAGATCATTTTTGCATGTCTTATTCTAGAATAATAGAATAGGATTATTGCTACATTTCAACTCTTCCTAGTCTTTAACACATCTTAGACTAGGGTTTACTCAGATTGTTCTCTATTCACTTGGTTTAATTACCCAACTAGGGGTTTGACCAAGGAAAACCCCCCATTAGACAAATATTTTTAAGTTGTTTTGCAAGAATTTTTCTGAGATCCAAGATCGGGTATCCGTCAGAAATTGTTGCATAGGTGTTAAGGTGCAGAACAAAGTTGCAAAAGTTGCAAAAGTTCCAAGGTGGACTAATTCACCATTCTTGGCAAATGATTCCCTCCTGAGGTGCAAAACTGAGTCAGATTCAGATTCAAGTTCCCAACTGTCAGAAAATAGATTTTGTGCAGAAAAGTCCTGATCTAGGACTGATTCACCCAAGGTGGAAAATGAGTCCCAGTCAACCTAAAGTCAACCTTCATCGGTTTTCCATATTTTTCTTCAGACATTTACAGTCTTCCAAGTGCACATATTCTAAGAAACAATTTTATGTTTAGGTAAATTTGCATTTTTGTTCATTCTTTCATGCTTTTTGCATATCATAATGTGTTTCCAAACATAGTGTAAATCTTAGTTTTGCATTCATTTTCATTCATTAAGATTAGTCAATTGCATTTAGCTAACTCTATTTAGGTTAGACAACATCACACATAACATTATTTGAATGAACCATTAGCATTTTTTCTCCTATCTCTCCTTTTAGGTGAAAAACCCTAGAAGAGCAAGAGTTGTCCATAGGAACCAAAAATCAACAGTTCAGCAACCAATAGGTTTTCTTTCTTCAGGAAATGGTGCAAGATCCCATGTATCATTCTTTTCAAAGCTATCATTTCTTCATCCATAGCAATCTTCCAAGATTCTACATCATTCATACCTAATACCTCTTCTATTGATTTGGGTTCATCCATCTTAGTATTCAAAGTAAAATGCATCTCCAATCATTAGGTGAATACCTTTCAGGTGATTATATGCCTTGTAGACCTATGAACAAGCTGAGTTGGAGGTTCTTCCTCCTCTTTTGAATATTCAGAGCTAGATGAGATCTCCTCAACTTCTTATCTATCTATGGGCCTTAGAATTTGAATTACATCTTGCAAATTACTTTGTTTTGGTTTTAATTTAAGAGGAGGCTTAGTTTCTCTAAAAATAACACTTCTACTATGTATTACCTTTTGTGCAATAGGATCCAAAATCTTGTATCCTTTCACACCATAAGTGTATCTGATGAAGATACATTCACATCCTTTTTCTCCAAATTTGTTCTCTTCTCCTTTGGCACATGTGCATATGCCTCACAACAAAAACTCTAAGATGTCTTAATGAAGGCTTGTGGCCCAACATGCCTCTATAGGTGTCTTATCAACAAGATCTAATGTAGGAGACATGTTAATCAGATAACAAGCAATGGCAACAGCTTTAGCCCAAAACCTTTGTTCTAGACTAGTACCACTCAACATCCTCCTAACCTTCTCCATCAATGTCTTGTTCATTCTTTTTGCAACTCCATTTTTCTATGGATAATATGGAGTTGTCTTCTATCTATGAATACTGCAATCTTTACATATTTATCAAAATCATTAGAGCAAAACTCACTGCCATTATCAGTCCTTAAACATTTTATTTTCTTTCCATTCTGCTACTCAACCATTTCTTTAAATTCTTTAAATCAACTAAAAACTTCAAATTTACTCTTTAGAAAGTATACCCTTGTCCTTCTACTATAATCATCAATAAATAAAACATATACGTGGATTTACCAATTGAAGGAACATCTACAGGACCAAACACATCTGAATCAATAAGATCCAATTTACACCACAAGATTTATGATAACTTAAGTAAAACTAAACGCAATTTTATTTTCCATAAATGCAATTCTCACAGAAATAAAATTCAAGATTACAATTGGATAGACCTTCAACAAGGTTTTTATTTTTCAAGGTCCTTAAAGCCTTTTCTCCAATGTGGCCAAGTCTCTGGTGCCATAACATAGTTTTCTCTATAGGTAATTTTGATTCAAAAGAAAGAGTGCCCTTGGGTACCCAAAAGTCATGACCATCTACTAAAGGTGAAACCCTCACTTCTTCCACGGACTTGTTTTTCACAGAAGTACTATTGCACTCAATGGTGCATGCATCAAGCTTATATAATGTGCCATATTTGAAACCTCTAGCAATCACCATAGCACCTCTTATCGTCTTGCATCCTACATCAAAAAATACTACCTATACACCTACATCTATTATTTTTCTCATAGATAAAAAATTTCATGCTAAACCAGGGATATGCAATAGATCAGGTATGTGCAGGATCATCATGGAAAAAACAAGCCCTTAAGTGGCAAAAAATTCAGAAAAAACAAATTTAGGCAACTTGACGTAAAAATTTGAATAAATTATCTATATTATTTCAAAAATATGTAAGAATAGAATCTGTAGAAAATTGAATGTAGTTTCTAAACTACTAGGTATATTTTTAAAAAAAACTATTTGGTGAAAATTTGAAATTTCAATGTAGTAGTACTAAAATTTCAAGGAAAAATTAAGAAGTAGGTGTTTGTCAGACCACCCTAACCACAATAAAATGATAATATTCTAGATATAAGTAGAGGACTCATGTCCCAATGTGATGCATATTGTTTTTTAATTTTTTTCCAAGTAAATAATTAATTATGAATTTTTAATTACAAATTTTAAAAAATATAAAAACTTGTATGTTTGACCACCTTAACTTGGTCAAAACTTTATGAAATTCAATTTTTTTTTAATCCTATAGTATGTGAAGCATAGAATGTGACACATGTTTCAGATTCAAAAAATGTGATACCGTTTGAAATCTATAGTTGTTTTTCAACCAGCCTATCAATCAGGACTTTAGTCATAATTCAAATAAAAAATGAACAATAATTATTTATTAAATTCAAAGTAAAGCATAATTTATATTGGTGGAAAGCTGAGAATCTCCATTTAAAACCCCTTTTTCGTTTGATCAATTTAAGGGTTAAAAAAAAGTCGTCAGCCACATACCCATCATATCGCCACTTTTTGGCCCATCATGATCCTGCACATACCCACCATTTATCCTTATTATTCTACCATCAAGAAACCTAATTTTAACTTTACCACAGCCAATAATGTCTAAATGAGAATCATCACCCAAGTACACCTTACCTCCATCAAATTCTTGATATTTAGAAAACCAATCTCTATTAAAGGTCATATGGAAAGATGCACCTAAGTAAATTAACCATATCATTACATGCACAAGTTACCAAAGTGAAATGAATGCATCACCATCTTCCTTCTCAGGCTCAGAATCAAAACCAAATTTCTTATTTTTCTTCTTTCTTCTTTGTAGTCCTTACGGACATGTCCAGGCTTACCGCAATTCCATCAAATAACTTTGGACTTTCCAGGAGACTTAGATCTCCCTTGGACTTGGATTTGTCACAATTCTCATTCTTCTTTCCTTTTTCTTTAATTCTTCCATGAACATTTAGGGATTCCTTGGCACTGATGGATACCTTCCTCCTTATCTCTTTAGAAAGCAAAGAACCCACTACATCTTTAGTCTTCAATATAAGAGTAGTACTCCCAATAGCCATATCAAGAGAATCCCACGAATTAGGCAAAGAACAAAGCAAGATCTAACATTTCTTTTCCTCATCCATTTTGATACCAACTGAGCCACCAACATATTGAATGCTTCCAAGTGGTATGCAATTTTTCCATCCTCTTCCATTCTCAAGTAATACAATTTCTTCCTCAATAAAATTTTGTTCACTAAAGATTTGGCTTGATACATCTCACCAAGCTTCTTCCATATTTTTTGTGCAGAGGTATCTTCATGGACATTGATTCAAATAGAGTCTACCTAGCACAATCTGATTAGACCCTTAGCTTTACGGTCTATAACATCATATTGAGTAGCTTGAGTAGGATTCGTAGGCCTTGAAACATTCTCATCAACAACATCCCACAAATGTTGATCTATCAACGGATCCTCCATCTTTAGCTTCCACATTTCAAAATTATTTCCAGAAAATTTATCCACATCTATTCTCCCCAATGAACTTGTCATTTGAAATTTCTTGCAACAAGATCACAAAGTGTCTTCTACACAAGCTCCCACTCAAATCTGGATTAGTTCAACATACAAATAACCCACAACTAAAACCAAAGGTGATTAGGCTCTGATACCACTTGTAAGTAATTTAAAGTAGTGGAACAACTTCCTACACTAACTTAAGAGGAGAATAATGCAAAAATTGTATAGATATTTAATAGTTATAGAAACTTAAATAGAAATAAGCATAAATATCATTCATACCACAACACAGTGATTTACGTGGAAAAAACCCTTTCAGGAGAAAAGCCCCACACTCCAAAAGCCGCCCAATATATTATTCAAAAATTACAAATATTACAATATACTTGCAAAGCAAGCTTCTCATACGAGTATCACCAACTAAAGTTCCAGAGGAAATGCAACTGCTATTAGACTCTCATAATACATCATGATGTGCAACTGTAATACAAAGCCCTCATAAAATAGGGTTGCCTTCTAGGGTAAGTCAAGCTAATAAAATATTGGTCGTCATATATGAGACATAATGACGAACGGTCCAGATTTACAATAATAAAACATAAATAAAATTTTCCTTTCAAGGGTGTTGCCCCTGAGCCCCCGTTGTGGAGTGCTGCTCCTGGACCCCGGCTAAGAGGATGATCCCCCTAGACCCCTCGTGGGGGGAGACATCATCGTTGTATGAATAGTACCTTATGTATCAATAGTAACTTATGTAATTGTAAGGTTGAGACACATCTTCCCAACATGAATTGTTATCAAGATCTTAGGACCGCAATCCCCTGATTGCTCACTATCACTATATCATTTTGTTCTTAGTTTAGAATTCTCATTATTGCTTCTTTCATGAATCTCATGCTATCATGCTTTACATTATTTCCATAAATCTTATCCCCACTTCAAAAATTCTTCACATCAACAATTTTTTTTATGAATTATTTATGTAATCATGATATTTTCCATTGCTTGCATGATATGATTGTCCCTAGGACTGTCACCTTGTGAGTTTCCTTTACTTTGAAATTATATTCATGAAACATGCAAACCCTTGACATTGAATTGATACTCATGAATACTCTTACTGATATGAGGATACTATGTCCTCAATCGAAAGGATAGGATACTCTATCCTTTCTCCTCATTTAGATCCTAACTATCACATTGCTTTATCATTTTTCCTATTATTACAATTAGATTGCCTTGTCATTCATGAGACCCCTTACTATGCAAGATCCCCTTATACCAACCTCTTCCTCTATCAAATTCTTCCTACCAACTTAGAAACTTCCCAATATCGCTTTGTGCATTATGTTTTTTCTTGTTGGTTCTATAGGAAATATAGCTCTCTTTTATCAACCTTTTGTTCACCATGTTCTTCATGAAGGGTTTTGATCATAAAACAATATTTAAAATAGAATTGGATGCATTAACATATCCCAAGGGACACAATGTTGCAGTAACCACATATTAAACTATGAAGCAATATATAGTTCAATAAGTACTCAAAATTTTATTGACTATATCATACATTATAAGCCATGACCTACATCACTCTTCTAGTTTTCGTAATTGAATAGTGTTGTTTTATTTTTAGATGATGCAAGCAAATAATCCTCCTAGTATTAATAGGGAAATGGAGCACAGTGTCTCAACTGCAATAGAGAGCTTGATGCCTTTGATGAAGGTATGAGGAATATTATTAAATTTCAAATTACATTCACTATTTTAGTTGTTTATTATTGAAAAATCAAATGATTATTGATTTGTAGTTTAATTTCTATTTTGGATGGTTGATATATAGGGATTTTCAATGCCACAACATGAGCATGCTTCTATTGCAAATTATGAGAGAGATCACTTAGAGGTGGTAAGTGATTATTTTGTTAAATGTTTCATTTTATATAATGTAATTTATATATATTAATGTCTATTTTTTATTATAATAGGTACAAATCCATCAAGAATTAAATAGGAGGTCCAACCCTCAAGTTTTAAGTAGACCACCATCATATGCATCTCCATCCCCTTGACAATCAAAGGTTTCCCATGATCTATTTTCTTCACCTAGAGGGGAATGACTATTTATTAGTTTCCTATGTTGTATGCCTATATGGAATTTTTGGACATATATTTTGTATTGCATATACATGACATTGTATGCCTAAATGGAATTCTTGTAAGCATGTATGGATATCTTGTATATATTTTATACTTATTTCGACATATATTGATGTATACCTATATGGCTAGTTCGTTAATACATTTTTTTTAAGGATGGTGTCCATATTTGCATTATAAATCCAAGCTTCACTGAATATTTGTAGTTAGTTTACTTCAAATATTTAAAATCCAAGTGTATTCCATGATTCATAACTTATTTCACATTCGTTTCACCTATATTTGTTGGTTAATTATTATCTTTCCTACACCAGTATATGTTTGTGGTCTTGGATGACATATTTGTGGCATATAGTTATGGAATCAAGTTTTATTCAAGATAGAGTACAAACAATTTACACTATGTTTCCAATAATTTTATTCAAGTATATTCAAGTACCCATCCTCCAGTTGGCTGATCACTACTTCAAATTTATAGATGTATTATTCATGCCCACACTTCCCTTCATCTCAAAAAAATGTTTTCCTATATTGACCGAAACGTTTATGACTACATTGAGCTCAAGAAATAGAGGAGACTAGTTCTTTGGTGTAGATTATACAGTCATAATATTATTAAGACACCTACATTAACAAAAAATTGTAAAGAAAACTTATTTTTTAGCTGCCCCAACATGTGTTGAAGTGTCAATTTACCCCCAGGAGATGAAAATGTCAACAGTACCCCTCAACAACTTCTTACTAAATGTAACTGACACTTTTTGGAACATCTGAAACATTATTGCCATAGTGGAATGACTTGGATATATGCAAATCTAAGGGAAGCTATTGTAGAGAGACCCTATGTGACCTTATTCCTTTAGATGGAATGTTTCTAAGAGCCACAATTTTCAAGTAACAACTCATCAAATTTTGTTGTCCTTTTGTACTTTGGTCTCTTAAGAGAAATTGTCTGTGAAATGTATCTTGGAATGTTATAGCATGTTGGAGTGCAAAATAGGATCTTTCCTACCATAAAACTACCCAACCTAACATATTGGAACTATTGGTTTGGTCACATAAAAAATAGAACAAAAATTACACCACCTTGCAACTTTACACTACATGCATCTGATGCTTTTTCCATCAATTGAAAACTTATCACCATAGGAAAATTGATTGGAGATATGAAAAAATGGGAAATTTTATTGTATATGGAGAATACGTGAACATGTCCCTTCAAACAGAATGTTCCTAAGTGCCACAGATTCTGAGCAATAGCTCGTCAAATTTTGTTTCCCTTTCGCACTTTGGTCTCTTAGGGGCAATCGTCAATGCAATGTAGCCCAAAATGTTCCAGCATGCTAGGGTGCAAAAAGGACCTTTCCTAGCATAAACCTACCCACTTGGACGTGTTGGAACTGTCAGTTTGGTTGCATGATGAACATAAGAAAATTACACCACTTTACAACTTTACATTGCATGCATTTGATGCTTTTTCCATCAATTCAAAACTTGTCACCACAAAAAAATGGACTGGATATATGAAAAACTGATAGAGGTTGTTGTAGAGGGACCCTACATGATCTTGTACCTTCAAAAAAAAATTCTAAGTTCCACAATTTCTAGGTAACAACTCATCAAATTTTGTTTCCCTTTCGCACTTGGGTCTATTAAGATAAATCATTGGTGCAATGTAACATGCCCATTGTTCTACTCAAAAGTTTTACTATGCTTTTAACCTCAAGAAAATAAACTATGATGCCAACACTTAAGCAATAAATTTTTTCTTTTTAAATATAAAGATAACATGCACATTTGAAATAAAAATCATTCCAAACTTATGCATTGCATTATAACAAAGCATTTCAACTTTCCACGGTATTGATTACATATAACATAATTCCATGATAACATCTCACATTTACAACTTTCCATAGAAATAGATACATACATGGCTCCTAATAGCTTACTAGAAAAAGATATACAAATGGTCTAAGTTCCCTTTATCAAATCTTGGATGCCATCTAATGAGAAGGATCACTCAAGCATTTTTCCGCCAACTATGGACTTATTGCGATCCCCTGCACATCTACCTAACTAGTAAGATGGCCATCCCTTCGAAGAAGAGATTGGTTTGGTAACCTCATAATAATAACCTTTCCTAAGATTGGTGTTGTGTCCTACATATCTAGATCTCTCACACAATGGCTACAACCTACATATATGGCATTCCCTACCTAGTATGTAAACCCAAATCATAGTGAACTAACAATGTAAACAGTAGTAACTTATACTACTTTGTCCAAAGTATTCATCACCCCTACGATGGACATCACACACTCACCCACCTTGATAGCTTGATTTATATTGACCATTCATATATTGTGCATAAGCTATCCCCTTTCGTCATGGATTATTCTAACCTTAGAAATAACCTATTAACCTCTATGTTTACTATGACACTTCTACTTAATTAATTCAAAGTAACTCTGTAAATTAACTTCACAATTAAATCATTAACTTAATATAGTATAGATTACTAATACAATCACCCATTCCATAATATGGAATATATACATACATTCAAACAATAGCATTCCCTAGTCTAGACTCATCAAGAATCTTTCATACTTATCTAAAGAAGATAACCAATTCATAATTAAATAGTTGAACATACTTTTCCAAACAAGACAAACATGGCATAAAATCTTTTCAAAACATTAAATGCACAATGGAATAGAAATAAACATGCCTGTATATTCAATGCTCCAAATGAACAAACTAGACTCCTAGCTTAGACTTCACCAAATCAACTTGCAACTTCTCAACTTTCTCACTTACTCTCTCAAAAACTCTCTCAAAAACTCTCTCAAACACTAAGAATATCATATAAGTAGCAAAATAATAACTCAGAAAATTAACAACAAGAATACATAATGCATCCCCTATGATGGAGAATTCCCCTCTATTTATACAAAAACTTGAGCAACTTATGGTTGAAAAGAAACTCACAAACATGCCACTTCTCTAGAAAAAGAGTTGAGTCAGCAAGATAAAAGAAAGATGGTGGATTCTCAAACAATGACTCAAAAAAAAAGCACAACCAACTGCCTCCTCTACTAGATAGCAGGTTATTCACTCAGAAATGCAAGGTTAAAAATCTCCACAAATCAACTTACCTCAGCCAACATTACTCTTGACTTATTCTTTATTTCCATCTCTACCTTATATGTTGGAGAAAAACTCAAAACAGACTTCTAAATACAAGCTAAGTTCATATTTTGGTACCATATATTATCATGTGCCCCTATTCTGGTGTTTTTAGTTTGAAGACCAAGTTAAAATATGTTTTACATGTTTATATTCCTCACAACATTCTTAGTATTGACTAAGTCTTTGCAATTCATAAATTTGATTTACTTTAACTCCATGTTCTTTATCTAAGCATTGTTTTTGCATGATTTACACAACACTTTAATCTATTATATCATGTCAGTAATATATGTGTTGTCCTTTATTTTTTGTGCTTTGTATTTTATCATATGTATTGTGCACTTAATAAACTTTTCCAATGCTATACAAAATGATAAATATATATATATATATATATATATATATATATATATATATATATATATATATATATATATATATATATATATATATAATACATATACCATAATATATATATATACATATATATATATATATATGTATATATGTATGCATATATGTATGTATATATATGTGTATGTATAATATATGTATATATAATATATATATATATATATATATATATATATATTAGCTTATAATATTATATAATACTTTTATTCAATATTTGAATACATTTACACATATTTACATATTCACATAATAAATACATGCATATATATATATATATATATATATATATATATATATATATATATATATATATTTGTACATGTAAGTTTTTGTTTACGTAAATATATACGCATACATTAATATATATATACACATATTATATATATATATATATCATCACCTCAACATTTAAACACATGTTTCCAAACCCATCGATCGATATATACATAGTGTATATATATCTATATATATGCCACCTCTGTTCAATCAATATTCTCATGCATATGGATAATCTATCCATGAGTGTTCTTAGATATGTCTATCTACGTATACTCATGCACATATTTAGCCATGTGTATGAGTTTATTGTAGACACGTACATATACACATATATATTATGTATATATCTCATCGATTAAATATAAACACTTAAAGAAGAACCACAAATTTACAAGGAGACTCAAACACTTTTAACCCAAATCAAGAATGTTCACAGATAAAACCATAACCTATTCTAATCAAGAACAAACATAACTAAAGGCAACTTACCATTTCTCAAGCCATTAACTTGACTTGACTAAACTAGAAGTGAGTGTGTGAAAGCTTAGTTAGGCTTATTAAAGGTTATCAGACCAAGTTATTCTCCTGAGTGATACTTCCCCTCTCTTCTGGAGGCTTGAATTTGTTCATGCATCCAGCTTAGTACATTGAAACAATAGTTAGCCAAAAATAATACATTCATTTGCATCATATATTTCACAATCAAAATCATTATAAAACATCAAAAGGAATCAAATATTATTCATCATTTTTCCAAGATACATAAAGCATAAATATATTCATTTAAAGAATTTCACCCAACTAAGTAAAATTAAATAAGTAGTAACACAACAAGGTGTAACATATCCCCCCTTGTGAATCATCGTCCCTGATGATCTTAAGTAGCAGACATGGACATAATCTACAAATATAACCATAATAGAATTGTTTTCAAGAATTCTCAAAAGCATGTAAGACATGAGGAAACTTTTTCTTTATCTCAGCATAGTCTTTCCAAGTGGAAAAATATTTTGCATACTGGTCCCACTAGACTTTGCATTGCAGAACCTCTCTATTACGTAAGTCAAGCTTACGTGTTTCAAGCACCTTGAAAGGATCGATTGTTACTAATTTGGGTTCTTGTACCTATAGAGCATTCCAATAAATAACATGGTTATCCCCTAATATATACTTATTAAAGTATGAGACATGAAACACATTGTGCATCCTGGCAAGACCTAATGGCAAGGAAGTTGCAACAGGTTTTACTTCCTTGAGAACCTCGAAAGGACCTACATAGCATAGAGCTAGTTTGGATGGCTTTCCAGACTTGATGGAACTCTTATGAGGTTTAACTCTCAACAACACCTTTTCCCCTATTGTAGAATTTTTGGGTACCCGTTTCGAATTTGCATAGCTTTTCTGACTATCATTGGCTTCTACTAGCCTCTACGTAATAATTCCTACTTTCTCCTCCATTTCCAATAACATCTCTATCCCAAGGCTTATCATATCCTCCAGCTTATCCTAGCTTATAGGAGTTTGACATTTTCTACCATACAATGCTTCAAATGGAGCCATCTTGATTGCAAAATGATAAGAATTATTATATGTGAATTCAACCAGTGATAGATAATCTTCCTATTTGTATTGTTGATCCATGCAATAAATCCTCAGTAGTTTTTCAAGCACTTGTTTAACCCTTAAAGTTTTTTTTTCTATTTTTGGATGATACGTTGAATTTATGTTCAACTGATACCCAAGTGAGGAGAACAAGGTTTTCCAAAACATAGATGATGCACAAGAATCCCTATCTAAGATAATCTTCTTAGGAATCCCATGCAACCTAAACACCTCTTGTATAAATTTTTGAGCTATGACAAGAGCTCCAATAGTTAAATTCCTCAGAATAAAATGTGGTACCTTGGTAAGCTTATCGACCACCACTAAAATGGCATTGTTGTTATTTCTTGACATAGGTGGTCCTTGAAAAAATTCCATGCTAATGACTTTCCACTTACTTTTGGGAACATCATGAGGATACAAAAGAACAACCGGGTGATGATTTTTTTTCTTTACCCTCTAACACTCTAGTATTTTCAACAAATCTTCTAGCATCCCCCTTCAGTCCCTTCCAGAAATACAATGGCTTCACATCAGCCAACATCTTAGTCACACCAAGATGTCTAGAGTATGGTGCAGTATGAACTTCTTTTCACACCAGGTTTCTTAATTCCTCTAAATTAGGTACATAAACTCTCCCCTTATACCTTAGTAATCCATTAGGTTTAAAGTGAAATCCTTTGTACCTTGCATCTTGTGGATTTTTCGAGAGTGCTTGCTTCACTTGTTCGTAATATTCATCACCCTTGTATTTCTACAAAACCTAGCCCTTAAAGTTAATTTGAATTGATACCATTGAGGTGATATGCCTCCTTCAGCTTAGGGCATCAGTAACCCAATTATATTTTCCCTTGATGTTGTTGATGTTGAAGTCATAGTCGGATATCAGCTCCAACAACCTCCTTTGTTGTGCATTCAAATTGGGTTGGGTAAATAAATACTTCAAACTATGATGATCAGTCTTCAGTTCAAAAGGATTTCCCAACATATAGTGTCTCTACATTTATAATGCATGGACAACTGTTGCTAACTCCAAATCATGTGATGCATAGTTTTGTTCATAGGGATTCAACTTCCTTGACTCATATGCTAAGACTTACCCTTCCTGCATCAAATCTCCTCCTAAATCCTCACCCAATGCATTAGTAATGACAATAAAGTCACCCTTTGGATCAGGTGCCTTCAATATCAATGTGGTAGTCAACTTATCCTTGAGTAGGAAAATGATGCTTGACATTTTTCTAACCACTCAAACTTCTTCCCTTTCCTTTACAATGAAGTAATAGGAAAATCTATCCTAGAAAAGTTTGCAAAAACTTTTGATAGTAACCAACCAAACCCATATAAAACTTCTAACATCTAGAACATTCTTGGGTATTGGCCACTCAAGCACCACTTTTATTTTAGCTAGATCAACTGTAATCCCTTCGGCTGAAATTATGTGACCCAAGGACTACACTTCCTTCTAAAAGAAGGTACACTTAAAGAGTTTTCCATAAATATTTTGCTCTCTTAGCCATTGGAGAACAATCTCTAAATTTTTACAATTCTCCTCTTCATTCTTGGAATAGATTAAGATAGCATCCAGGAAAACTAATACAAACCTATATAAGTAGTCCCTAAATACATTATTCACTAGGTTCATGATGTTGAAGGTGCATTTGTAATTCCAAAGGGTAGGACTGTGAACTCATAATGACCATAACTAA
Organism: Sequoia sempervirens; assembly: GCA_007258455.2. Classification (NCBI taxonomy): domain Eukaryota; kingdom Viridiplantae; phylum Streptophyta; class Pinopsida; order Cupressales; family Cupressaceae; genus Sequoia; species Sequoia sempervirens. The sequence goes on from VDFB02193867.1 coordinate 366,995,348, forward strand.
TCTTGAAAATAGTTTTGAAACCATCTTCATCTTTGATCCTCTATTGATGATAGCCTAATTGTAGATCAATCTTGAAAAACATTGTCACTCCTAGCATCTGATCAAAAATATCACTAATACGTGGCAACTGGTACTTATGAATTATTGTAGCTTTTTTAAGCATCTGATAATCTATGTATAAGCATTGTGTACCATCCTTCTTCATGAAGATCACCGGCACTCCCTAGGGTGAAACATTGGGTCTTATCAATCCATTTGACAACTCCTTCAACTATGCTTTAAGCTCCATTAATTCCATTGTGATCATCTTATAAGGTACTTTGGATATAGGTTTTGACCTTGGTACTAGGTCAATGGGGAAATCAAGCACTCTCTTGGGAGGCAATCCAAGTAGTTCTTCTAGAAATACATCCATAAATTTTCATAAAATGGGATATTTTTCCATATCTGTTTCTCCATATCCAGCCAATTCACCTTCTTCATTATCGTGGGAGTCTTATGGTCCATATATACAACACCATCTTGAGAAATGAACTATTCACATTCCTCAAGTTTCTCCATTTTGATTGCAAAGAGTTGACAACCTTTCTTTTTCACCCTATGCATCTACACAGCGAAAATATGCCACAACTTGATTTCTCTAGGTGTTCCTTGCAATGTCATCCAGTTACCTATAGATCATCCAAATAATCTACTATTTTAGCATGACAATCTACTTTGGCTCTATGTTTCCATAGCCAATTCATTCCTAAGATGACATCATAAGAACCTAAGGGAGCTACGTACAAGTTCACTTCCATAGAGAAACTCAGAAGTTCAACTCTTGCCTCAAATAAACATTGATCCTTTGTTGTTCTTGCCTAGTTTGAATATTATACAACCCAAGAATTTTCCATAAAATTAGTCTTTCTAAAAATTTGATTAGCTATTCTAGGTGGAACAAAAAAATTTGCGGCTCTAGTATCAATAAGAATGGAAATAGGTATACTAAACAAAGTACTTGGAGTTTCCACCAAAGTGATCTGGTATGCTGCTTGTTGATTGTCCAATGTTACATGGATCCTTTGTTTAAATGTAGCCCATTGAGGATGAAGTGAGTTACCATATGGTTTTGATCCTGATGATCTATTGGGACATTGATTAGAAAAATGATCCCCACCACATGTAAAGAATCCCCTCAATGGTCCCCTCTTTTCATTGGCCTTTCAAAATTACCACCATTCCCTCCATTTTTTTAATAGTTACTTTTGTTGTCGTTGTTGAAGTTGTTTCCTCAGCAATCCTTCCTTGGCTCATTCCAATTATTGTGAGGTCCCTTTTCCCCTTTCCTTTTAAATTCCTACCCCTCATTAAACTTCTTTGGAGCTTGATTAAATTAAGGCCCACCAAACTTCTTTCGATTCCTCTCTTGGTAGTTCAAGATGGCTTTGAGATTTTCTATTGCTTGATTATCTTCTCATATACTCGGTCCATATTGGTCAGACTATGTACATCTACCTCACCACCTATTTTTCCATTCAAGCCCATAATGAACTTCCTGATATGAAATCGCTCATCTTTTTGGTACATTGTTATGCACCTCAGGAGATGAGTGAACTTCTCCCAGTATTCATTCACCGTAGAATCTCCTTGTTTCAGATTCTAGAAATCAGTGAGCTTTTGATCAAAGAAGAGTTGGGGTAGCCACCTCTTTCAAATAATCTCAACAAACTCATTCCAAGTCAACTTTAAAGAACTAATACAAAGTTCCAACTTCTTATTCATCCACCAGTTAGAGGCTTCTCCTGCTAACTAGAAGGCTCCCCAGATAGCTATAGTGACCTCAGAATAGTTCATGATTTCAAAGTACTTCTCCATTTTAATTAACCAATCCTCAACCTCATATCTGCTAGTGCTTCCTTCAAATTTTGAATGGGTAACCTTTCTCATGTCCCTAGATAACTCAGTTGCCAAATACTTCCTTTTGGTTCACTCAATATGATTGTGACCTATCGCTTTCCCGATCACTAGTTTGAGTGTGATCACAAGAATTATCCCCTTCTTCTTCACTATTGAGAAATTCTTCATTTTTGGGGACTCATTTTTCCTCTTTTTCTTTTCCCCTCACTTCTTTTTCAAGGTTTCCTATCCTTGCTCTTGTTTCATCCAGGATTTCCCAAATGCGGTCCATCTTAGCTTCAGCATTATCTGGACCTTGTTCAACTTCTTTACTTCCTCCAAGGTTAGTTATTGTCCTAACCATTTTTTTAAGTAAGATTTATACGTGGAGGTTCATCTTTAATTAGATACTATCATGGTTTAATTTACATATTGAAAACATTCCAATAGAGAAAATATTCACATATAAGAAATTTCATTGAAGATTTCTTACACAAGTTTTCATAAAAAGAAACATGACTTTTCTTTCATTCATAAGGATTTCAATATCCTTCCATTTACATTGAATAACTATTTAAATATTCAAGAGGAGAGCATCCATTGGATTCACTCTCTAATACATAATTATGTGGGGTGTAACCCTTTGATTTTTTCTCAAATATATCAACAAAAGGGTAAAACCAACAAATTTATCCTCTAATACATAGTTTCGGGGGACATATCCCTCTAATTTACCACTTGAGGCTATAATAATAATTCCAACCATAGGTATAACTCGAGGCTCCCTAAATATCAATTCTGTACTAACACTACATTCTAAGGATATATCCATGGAAAGTCATAAAGAGCCTAGCTTGGCTGGAGAAACAGATGGTAGATTGTTGATGTTGGCAACATCTCTCATCCTTCTTTTCTCTTGAATGATTCATGAAAGGGAGTGACTAATAGTCTCAGTCTCACTCAACCAAATGGCTTTGTCATGATTGGTTCCCTCAATGGTTCGAACAAGGGCTTCCTTTTCCTTCTTGGACCTCAGGTAGCTCTCATTTTTTATCATTGACTTCCTTACAGTCATCTTGAGATGCACCATCCTGGCACAATAATTTCCAAACATTAGACTCATATAAGATTGGAGTGGAAAACATAGTGATCACATAGGTTATAGAGTTGAACCTGGTAGCTTTGATACCATGTGTAACATGCCCATTGTTCTACTCAAGTTTTACTATGTTTTTAACCTTAGGTAAATAAATATGATGCCAACACTTAAGTAATAAAAGTTTTATTTTTAAATATAAAGATAACTTGCACATTTCAAATAAATACCATTCCAAACTTTCCTATTGCATTATAAAAAAGTATTTCAACTTTTCAATGTATTAATTGCATATTACATAATTCCATGATAACACCTCACATTTACAACTTTTCATAGAAATAGATACATACATGGCTCCTAAGAGCTTACTAGAAAAAGATATATGAATGCTCCAAGTTCTCTCCATCAAATCTTGGTTTCCATCTAATGAGGAGAAGCATCACTCAAGCACTTTTCTGCCAATAATGGACTTAGTGCAATCCCCCGCACATCTACGTAACTGGTAAGATGGCCACCCCTTCGATGAAGAGATTGGTTTGGTAACTTCATAATAATAACCTTTCCTGATCTTAGTGGTGTCTCTTACATATCTATATCTCTCACACCATGGCTACAACCTACATATATGGCATTACATGCCTAGTATGTAAACTAGGATCACAGTGAACTAACAATGTAAACAGTTGCAACTTACACTACTTTAGCCAAAGTATTCATCACCTCCAATTTAGGATGGATGTCAAATGCTAACCCATCTTCCTAGCTTCATTTTTATTGACCATTCATATACTATTCATAGGCTATCTCCTTTCACCATGAATTATTCTAACCCCAAGAATAACCTATTAACCTCTATGTTTACTATGACACTTCTACTTAAGTAATTCAAAGTAACTCTATAACTCAACTTCACAATTATATAATTAACTTAATACAATACATATTACTAATGCAATCACCCATTCCATAATATAGAGTATATACATACATTCAAACAATAGCATTCCCTAGTCTAGACTCATTGAGAATCTTTCATACTTTTCTAAAGAAGATAACCAATTCATAATTAAATAGTTGAACATACTTTTCCAAACAAGAAAAACAAGTCATATAATATTTTCAAAACATAAAATGCACAATGGGGTAGAAACCAATATGTTTGTATATGCAACACTCCAAATGATCAAACTGGATTCCTAACTTATACTTCACCAAGTCAGCTTGCAACTTCTCAAGTTTCTCACTTACTCTGTCAAAAAATCTCTCAAAAACTCTCTCAAACACTAAGAATCTCATATAAGTAGCAAAATAATAACTCAAAAAATTAGCAACAAGAATACATAATGTGTCCCCTATGATGGAGAATGCTCCTCTATTTATACAAAAACTTGAGCAACTTTTGGCTAAAAACAAGCTCACAAGCAAGCCACTTATCAAGCAAAAGAGTCAACTCAGCAAGATAAACGAAAGATGGTAGATTCTCAAACAATGAATTAGAATAAAATCAATACCAATGGCCTCCACTACTAGATAGCAAGTTATTTACTCAGAAATGCAAGGTTAAAAAGCTCAACAAATTGACTTACCTCATCTAGCATTACTCTTGACTTATTCTTTCTTCCCATCTCTACCTCATACATAGAGAAAAAACTTAGAATACACTTCTAAATGCAAGCTAAGTTCCTAGTTTCGTGCCATAGATTATCATGCGCCCCTACTCTAGTGTTTGTAGTTTGAAGAATAAGTCAAAATATGGTTTACATGCTTATATTCCTCACAACATTCTTAGTATTGACTAAGTCTTTGCAATTCATAAATTTGATTTACTTTAACTCCATGTGGTTTATCTATGCATTGCTTTTGCATGCTTTACACATCAATTTGATCTATTATACCATGTCAGTAATAAATGTGTTATCCTTTATTTGTTGCACTTTGTATTTTATCATATGCATTGCGCTATGTATTGCAAACTTAATAAACTTTTCCAATGCTATACAAAATGATATATATATATATATACCACGATATATATATGTATATATATATCAGCTTATAAGATTATATAATGCTTTATTCGATATTTGAATACATTTAGACATTTAAATATTCAACATAATAATACATGCATATTTATATATATATATATATACAATATACATATGTATATATATTAATTTATTCATATGTATATTTTTGTTAACGTGAATACATACGCATACATTAATATATATACTGTGCATGTGTCAAATGTGGAGAGGATTCTAATGTCAACACAAACCTTAATGAGATGGTTTACATTCAAAGTTTGAAGCAAGTAAAACTACTCTATTCGTAATACAATCAAATCTTTCAAATACATATCATTGTCCTCTATTTCTAGGGGTTTATTAAACTGTTTAGCCCTCAGATTTATATGGGCACAAAGGTTGTTAAAATGACTACCTAGAAAATGAGATTTGATGCTTAATATGCAAGCTAAGATGATTTCTATGTGCAAATGTGTGCTGGAATGATTAGTGGTATTCTTTTAAATGAAACAAAATGATGGAAAGGATAATGGATGCAACGATAAACGAAGGATGATGTTGATGATAGATGAACAAGTGGAGATGAGTGAGATGATATGAAACTATAGAGAACTATCCATGATTATGCACATGCTCAAATGCAAACATAAAACAAACTAACCTAAAATGTAACTATAATGCAATGGGGATGATAAAATGTAACTATGAAGCAATTAAGTAATCTAAAATGAGAATGCAAAGTAACACATGATATGAAAACTAAGTATAAGATTCCATGAAAACTCCAAGCTCCTACAAAAAACCTACATGGTAACAATACTCAAAGTGTGGATGAAAAATGGCATTATAACACTATTCCAATTTGTATCTCAAAATAGCATTATAACATTACTCAAAAGGTAGATGATAAATGCTAAGGAAAGAGGGTGTATTTATAGGGTTTCTCAAGCATTTTGTGAGGTGGCACCCATCAACAATCTAGATTCGAAGGAGAAATAATAGAAGGTGGAGATGAAAGGAATTAGGATGTTGTCCCCTTGACCAAGGACAACATGCCATGTGTGTGGAGAGAATCCCTTGACCAATTGGAAACATGCCAAATGTATGGGATTCCCAAGTGTGTGAAACAAAGACCCATGTGCTCCAAATTTGTTGGAAGTGTGGGGAATAAAGCCATGTACTTTTTCTCATTGGTGGAAGTGTGTGAGGATAATTCTAATTAATAATTAGGCTTATTTATTTTCATGTGACCTTTATGAGGTGGCACACAAAAAGTTGTAGAAATCAGGATTAAGGAAGGTTAATTAAATAAACACGTTTAGGGTATTTTGTTTATTTAATTATTTAGAAGAATGTGAATTAGAAGAATTAAAAGGAAAGTGAACAATATAAATAAAGTAAGACCTTATTTATATGTAGTTGAAGCATTAATCAAATAAGTTGTATTTAATTAACTGAATGTGATGACCGTTTTTACGTGTATACATTTTTCCTCTCTTTGAAGTAATGTGTTTACACGTTGCTTCAAATAAAATTTTCATGTCGATGCTCAGAAAATATTTTGATGCCCTAGATGATGCAATATTTTGATGTCCTAGACCATGCCCCAAACTTTTGGATTTCAGGTATTGACGGATATATGCCCCCTCGAGAGATAAATCGGTGAAAGTGGGGATGTTAAAATGAAATTTTGGAATGAGGTGATGTATGTTGTGATGATTATCATGATGATCCAATGTTGATTTACTGATATTTTGATGGCAGAGATGATTTATCTCTTGAAAGTTCATTGCAAGCTCTTCCTTTGAATAGTGTTGATTAATTACCCCTCCTTTTTGGTAAAAATGGGAAATAAATCCCACCATAATTCCCTCCAATTTACCCTTAAAAGGTGAAAGTGGTAAAATAGGATTCATTTTTACATTTTGAGTTTGGAGAAGTTGAAGATTGGAGAGCTTAGAGGAAGATGGTGATCCCATACCACAAGCATCATTTCAAGCATCTTCGCCAACCTGATCAGCTTGCTACCTCTGAACCTACAGTATGCTTTACGAGAAACCTCTTTGTTAGTAATTTTATTGCCTTTTAGAAGCATTTTGAACATCATAGATAGATGTTGTAGCTTATTGGATGTCATTTATGCACTTTCAGGTGATGTTTTTATCATTTTTTAGTGTTTTTTAGCATGTTTAAGAGTTTTGGCACCTTTGGGGTCCCAAATGGCACCTCTTGCACGGTTGAAAATGCTTGTTTTTGGGTTTTTTTAGAGTTTTGGTGCCTTTGGGGTCCCAAATGGTGCCTCTTGCAAGATTGAAATTCAAGTTTTTGGCCTCCAACACTATTTTGGCACCTTTGGGGTCCCAAGTGGTACCTCTTGTAAGGGTGAAATCCATGTTTTGAGATGCCAAACATTGTTTTGGTGCCTTTGGGGTCCCAAATGGCGCCTCTTCTAAGCCTTGAAAACCTTGTTTTTAGTTGCAAACTCTGTTTTGGCACCTTTGGGGTCCTAAATGGTGCCTCTTGTTGCCTTGGAAAGTTTTCATCTTTGTTGATTTGAGGTGGTTTAGCTTGTTGTTTGACCCGTTTTGTGAGGTGTGATTGTGGAAAGCCCTCGAGGTGATGTTCGCAAGATGTCCTTGAAGCCTAGGAGTTGTTGGTTTGTCATGTTTTGGATTGATTTCAGTCAGATTGTGGTATGTGTAATGTTTGATTAATGTTTTGCGTGATGATTTGATCTCATGATAGGCAAGAATCAATTGATACAACCAGTGTTGTATCGACCTCATGATAGGCGAGAAACGATAATAGGATTGATAGCATATTGTCCTCATGACATGAGAGGAATGATGGTAGGATTGATAGAAAATCATCCTCATGATAGGAGAGGAACAATGGTTTGATTGATAGCAGATCATCCTCATGATAAGCGAGGAACGATGGTAGGATTGATAGCAGATCATCCTCATGATAGGCAAGGAACGATGGGTTGATTGATAGAAAATCGTCCTCATGATAGGTGGGGAAGGATGGTTTGATTGATAGTAGATCCTCCTCATGATAGGCAAGGAACGATGGTAGGATTAATAGCAAATCATCCTCATGATAGGCGAGGAACGATGGTTTGATTGATAGCAGATCATTCTCATGATAGGCGAGGAACGATGGTAGGATTGTTTGAGATGTTGATTGTTTTGATTGATTTGATTTGAATGACTGCACATTAGCTTGATTGAATAATAATCTTGATTGAACATGACATTGATTGACTGATAATCTTGATTGAACATGACATTGATTGACTAATTTGTGTTCATGATTAGGGAGATGGAAACGTACTCTAGTCTTGAGAGCGATTCTCGAAGACCTAGAACATGGTCTGTCGGTTGTCCTCATCTGACTTAGAGATTATATCCCGTTGTGGGTTGCCTTTCTTGTTAGATATTCCACAATATAGAATCAACAAAGGTTTACTAACAGCATTAGCAGAGAGATGACATACTGATCATAACACGTTTCATTTATCGATTGGAGAGATGACCGTGACTCTAGAGGATGTCTATCGTATTTTAAAGATCCCAGTGATGGGAGAGATAGTAGTGTATGATAAGATAGAGTAGGGTTGAACAGCTGCATTGTGGAGATTATTTCAAGATGATCATGTTATGGGCTAATGGATCCCTTGGACAGATATGATTAGCAGATATATATGATCCTTTTTCATGTGTGTTTTCTAGATTCATTGGTGGATTCCTTTGTCCTAATCGTAGTTCAAATGGATTTTTAGCAAGTTGGGGTTGTGTGCTATCGTGGATGACACTTGATGGTACTAGGTATGCCTAGGGCTCATGTATGTTAGCCCACTTATATTGATATTTGCATGAGGTTTATTACGGGGCGACGAGCCTATCATGTAGTGTCACATTATTATAGACCTGGGCATGGGAGCATATAGCCATCACTCGACCCATGGGAGAGACATCGACCACTAGGGAGACCCTGTGTTTTCATTTATAGTGGTCCACATGTCTAGCATAAGCTCTGGATGATTTGGAGACTGTCACATGGCGATTGTACTTGCATTGTGAGCAGTGGCCTAAGGATCAGCTAGAGATGCCATATATGTTGTTATCCCGCTATCTGATTGGGTGGACACATGTTGTGCTTGAGCAATACATATATTTGTGAGTATGTCGACAGTTTGGATGGGTTTAGGGGATGCCCCTAGGATTTTCCCATTATGCACGGCGACAACAGGATGTTTTAGAGTGGGGCCCTTGTGTATCATATGAGGCAGCTTGTATAGAGTACTATACCTTGACCCTAGTTCTATGGGATTATGTTTTGTATATTACAGACACCGGGATGACCGAGGATTATTCAAAGTTCTTCCACACACATCCCTTTCTTAGATTTTCTCATCCAGAGGAGCCAGTACCGCCAGTTGATGGAGAGGGAGGAAGTGACGAGGGTGGTGATGATGGTGGGGAGGGTGTTTGCAGAGGTGATGAGGGTGGTGATGATGGTGGGAAGGGTGTTTGCAGAGGTGATGAGGGTGGTGCAGAGGGTGGTTGCAGAGGTGATGGTGGTGTAGAGGGCGGTGGGGAGAGTGATGGTGGTGCAATGGGTGGTGGGGAGAGTGATGATGGTGCAGATGATAGTCATCCATTGGATTTTGCAGTTTCGAGGTGTAGGAGGAGCATTACTGTAGCTCAGGCAGTGCTTCCCAGGATTCAGATTGGGATACCCTCACATTAGCAGTCATCATAGATAGTGGCTTTGTAGGTAGAGGTTCAGTCATTTCAAAGCGAGATAGCATGGGCTTGAGCACAGATTGTGTCCCTTTAGGATGAGTTAGGGAAGTGTTGGGCACAGATTAATATTCTGATGATTGATAGAGGGACATATAGGTAGCATATACAATAGTTGCAAGCACAGATGATCATACTTACTTCAAAGAGGGATGCCTTTAGATACCGGACAGAGCAATTTGAGGCCATTTCTGAGAGGATACAGCAGATGACACCATCTACAGGTACAGTGGATTTCTTTAGGGAGATCTAGCACATTTCTCAGGAGTTGCAGTTTTACAGAGGGAAATATCATGAGTTGGTTCCTCCTAAGCGATGAGAGAGTTTTGTACAGTCTCGCTTTGGTAGATCTCATTCTCAGACTGTGAGCATGGGTGTCATGCAGCCATTTCCTGGAGATAGGAGAGATCCAGGTGTAGGTCGATTAGGTAGAGGAGGTACTAGTTCCATGAGAGCAACAGCATCTGGTGGGAGCTCGACATAGTATTTTGTGATGTTCTTTGGACATTGTGTATACACCATTTGTGAGTTTGAGGATGAATTTCCCATGATACAGTGCCCTTTTGGACTTTGATGTATCTCAGCCTACTTTTGGATATCCTTGTACATGTGGACATTATGACATTTTTTATGATATATGATATGCAGTGGTGTTCATTTGATTTCCCTATTATGATATGCAATGTTGTGACTTTATTTAATTTCTATGTGATGATAATGATTAGGCAATGTGATGTGATGATTATGATTATGCAATGTGATGTGATTTATTATGATTTATGTAATGCAAATGTGATTTATTATGATTTATACAATGTGATTTTATTTAGGATGGGTAATGTAAATGATTGAATGTGCATGACTTCAAATGTTCAATGCCCTAAGCTTGAATAAGTGAGTCTGTCCAACTTCCAAAAGTTGTGGGAAGACTACAGTAGATTGATCTTTTTAAGCTTCATAACTTTGACATAATTCCCAACTTTCTTGGAAATCTAAAGAGACTCACTTATTTAAGCGTAGTGGATGACATGATTTTGATGTTGGAAATGATATGCAATGTATGTCCTTTATTATTTTCTTTTGTATTTTTTGAGGCAAATATCATGATAGAATCTATGAATGTAAATGATGTGAGAATGTTTTCTAAGATATGCAAATGATGATGCAACTGATGTGCAACTAAATGAGAATTATGTGTTTTTTGGTTAATTTCCAGTGTACTCAATCCATTAATAATAGAGATGACACCATTGTGAACTTGTTTCAACGTTGAAAAACCCCATAAATACACATGCAATACTAACATGAATGCAGTCTAACTTAACTATGCAAATATCATTTTCAAAAGTTGTCATTTATATTAACCAATTTGTCATTATTTTTATCATCATTGGGCCTTTAAAATGTTGAAAGTGAGTATAAGAATCAACGTAATATTTTAGACCAAGATGACCTAAGTACTACTTTCATGATGTTTTAAAATTGCAACAAAAGCATCTAAGTATAATTAGAACAAGATGACCTAAGCATTACTTGCATAAACAAACAAGAGTTAATCTTTTTCCTATGCAAATTCAGAATGTCATCAGTGATACTTTGTCACACACATCTCACGACAACTTGCATAGTAATAATGATAAACTCGCAGACAACAAACAAAGAAAAATCATACTCCTTCCTTGCTCCTCTAGTTTGAAACATCATCGAGGACTCGAGAGATATGATATCAAAAATAAAAGTAGAACAATTTGAACTTTTGTGTTTAACATGATAAACCCTTGATAGATCACCATCTATTTGAAGTTTGTGTTTGTAACATTAGTCCGACAACTATTTTCCTGTTGGTTCAAGCTCAAAGTTTATTTACCCCTAGTGAGTGCAAGATTTTTCCCCCAGTCCAGGGTGAGACACGACCATGACAACCAATACCTAACCTAAAGACCTATCCTAGGGGCCTCGAGGGTTGATCAATAGATTATCCTTGCCTACATTATACATGCAGAGACCACGTAGTTCAACTGATGAGACAACCAAGATTTACAAGACAAAAATATGAACATAGTGAACACCTAAAAGAATGACCTAAAATGTCTCTGGGGATAATCAAAGATCACCCTTGCCTACATTCAAAGCTCAGAAATGATGTAGTTCGAATGAAGATTATGTTTTTGACCTTTTGACTTTTTGACCTATTTTTGGATTTTGACACGTTTTGAATGTTTTTGGGATTTTGATATGTTTTGAATGTTTTTGGGATTTTTGATTTTTTGACCTTGAGAATGTACAAGAATCCAATCCAATGCAAGACATGCCCCTAGTGTGATATGATAAGACAAACTAATTTTTAGAATGGTTTGAGTAATACCAGGGGATACCATGATACAAACACTGGATCAAGCTATGGTGCAAACATGGAAGCGCAACAAATACAGAGATGAAAGCATAATGGATGAATGATGTGGAGCAAGTCACATAGCCCAAGATAGATGGAGAGTGCTTATTTTACACAAGGTTCCTGTTTGTCAAGTTTTCACCAAGGTACTTTCCCAAAGCGCCACCGAAGTGGTTTTCACTAGAGGACGATCTTTATTTCTTTACTATTTATTTTTCAATCCTTTTTCTGATTTTTGTGGATTTTTGTATTTTTTGATTTTTTGGTATTTTTCCAGGACCTTTACCAATGTACTAGTTGAGCTAGATGTAAAACCTTTTGAGATGCAAGCTATTCAGGGGTTCATCAAATAGATCCCCTTCTAGTGTGGATAACTGATATGCTCCTGATCCAAAGACTGATACTATAACAAAGGGACCCAACCAGTTAGGTTCAAATTTCCCCTTCTTCTCTCGATCTTGTTGATTACGGGGGTTTTCTTTTAAGACTAAGTCACCCACCTGAAATGCTCTAGGTATTACTCTATGATTGTAGCTCCTAGATATCCTTTGTTGATAAGCTTTTAGGTGATCAACTGCATGTTGTCAGCATTCATCCAACAGTTCTAATTCTTGTAGCCTCGATAATTTATAATCCTCATATGAAATCATCCCTTTACATGACACACGCAGGGATGGTATCTCGACCTTATAGGTAGAATATCTTTTGATCCATAGACAATAGAATAGGGTGTTTCTCTAATTTGGGAATGGATACTAGTTCTATAAGCCCACAATGTCAGGTTTAGTTGAACATGCCAATCACGTCCAGCTTCATTGACAGTCTTCTTCATAATCTTCAGGATAGTCTTGTTTGAGGCCTCTGCTTGGCCATTCCCTTGGGGATAGTAAGGTGTAGAAAACTGATGTTGGATATGGAATCTTTCACAGAGCTCTTGAACATCTTGATTCTTAAAGGGTCATCCATTGTCGGTAATGATATATTGAGGAACACCATACCGACAGACAATAATTTAGGATGAATGATGAGATTTTTTTCCCGGTGATGGTGATTAGAGGAACAACTTCAATCCATTTGGTGAAGTATTCTATGGTTGTGATTATAAACTTATGTCCATTGGATGAAGAGGGGTGAATCTTACCTACAAGGTCCAATCCCCACTGGAAAAAAGGCCATGTAGCTATGAAAGGATGCAACTCTTGTGCCGGTGCATGTATCAAGTTTCTATGAATTTGACATTTGGAACACCTTTTGACATATTGAAATGACTCTTTCTCCATATTTGGCTAGTAATACCCCAATCATAATAATTTCTTTGCTAGGGTTAAGCCACTTGAATGTGTGCCACAGATACCTTCGTGAACCTCTTGTAAAGCGATTTCAACTTCGTTACGTTCTAGAAACCAAAGAAGAGTACCATCCAAACCTCATCTATAAAGTACATCAGCTATTAGGGTGTGGTGAGCCACTTGTAGAATGAATTTTCATTTTTGGTTTCGAGATAAGTTAAATGGAAGGGTATTTTCTTGCAAGTAGGTATGGATCTCTCCATAGAGGGAAATTTGAGGGTCGACAATATGGCATATCGCTTGGGATTTTGGATCTTCATAAACTAGGTTGGACACTTGTTCTACCATGAATTCATAATGTATTTTTTGTTCAGGTATTTGCAAGAGAGAAGCAATGGTGGTCATTACATCTACAACTTTGTTTTCTATTATGGGAACTTGTGCAAACTTGATCTCAACAAAGTACTTTTTGAAATCATCCAACATCCTCTTGTAGGGAAGCCACTTGTCATCCTTTGTTTGATAATCATCGTTGACTTGGTTGATGACCAGTTGTGAGTCACCATAGACTAGCAATTCCATGATTTTCCATTCAACAACTATCTTGATTCCAATGATCAATGCTTCATATTCAACTATGTTGTTGGTGTAGGGGAACATTAATTTTTAGGATTTTGGAATTGTCTATCCTTGCAGTGAGACAAAAAAGATTCATGTGCCTAATCCATGTTGTGTATAAGAGCCATTAAAGTATAGCAGCCACTGTTGTGTAGATATGGTTAGGATATCATTATATGGGAATTCAATGTTCATTGGATTGTTATCTGACAATGGTGCTGCAGCCAGTTGATCTGCTATGGCTTGACCTTTAATTGCTTTCTTGTCCATGTACTGGATGTTGAACTCACTCAATATCATGACCCACTTGGCTAACCTCCCTATTAAAGCAGCTTTGTTGAGTAAGTCCTTTAATGGGTCAATTTTGGCAATGAGTTTGATGTTGTAAGTCAGCATGTAATGCCTCAATTGTTGTGTAGCAAATACAATCGCTAAGCAGGCTTTCTCAATAAAAGTGTAATTGATCTCATAACCATTTAGGGTCCTATTGGTATAATAGATGGCTCTCTCCTTTCCTATAGAATCTTCCTATGCTGATAAGGCTCCCAAAGATATCTCAATTGTTTCAATGTATAGTAATAGTGGTTTTCCCTTGACTAGTGGTATCAACATAGGCGGTGTCATCAGGTACTATTTTAGTTGACTGAAGGAAGCTTTGCATTTGTCATCCTAGTTGAAATAGAAATTCTTGTGTAATAAGTGGTTGAAAGGATGAGTTTTATCAGCTAGTTGTGCAATGAATCTTCTGATGGACTGGAACCTTCCTCGTAATGATCTGAGTTGGCTGATGTTTTTAAGAGGAGGAATTTCCATGATGGCTTTGACCTTTGTAGGATCCACCTCAATGCCTTTAGTTGAAACAATGTATCCTAAAATTTTAGTTAATGTCACACCGAACACACATTTCTTGGGATTTAACCTCACCTTGATTTTCTCCAATCATGTGAAGATTTTGTCTAGAATCTCTAAGTGTCCTTCTTTAGTGTAGGATTTTTCCAACAGATCATCTACATAGTCTTCCATAAAAGTATGCATCATGTCATGGAAGTGTTACCGTATTTTCACCTACAGGCTCAACCAGGAAGAGCCATCTATGTTTCAAAATGAATGGTGCATTTTTATTAAACCTTCTATGTTACATTCAGTTATACAAATGAAACAACTTTACAAGATTACAAGAATGAAAAATTATTACATTCATACAAGTGAATGTGACATAAAAGATTTTATAATCTTTTTGAAAATGTAATCTTTATTGAATGTAATTAGATACATGTGTCTCACACAACAAGCCATGAGACTAACTTTTCCTTTATACAAATAAAGACAAATTAGTACATGAATAAATAAAGGAAAATAAATGTGCATATAAGAGGGATGACCAGTCATTGCCTGAATGACTGGTTAGTGCTTGTCTCGCTTCAGTGTTGTCCTCCTTGCTTGACCTTCCTAATTTCCATGTGCTCCTATTCCTGCAGTAGTCAAGCAATGTATTAGAGTTGTACTCTAAGCAATGAAGGGTCATAACCATACATGATCATTTATATCATCCACCTATGCATGTATTAACTCATTCCCATGTGTATTAAAGATCAATGAATGCCTTAGGTGTCTAGAAAAACCATCTGGTCAACTTACACACAAAAGACAGGCATTTTATTTCTAACTTGTTTGTTTCATGTGCAGCTACAGGTGCAATCATCTAACAGATTAGAAATGAGTGGGGTGAAATGTGGATCCCACAAGATTTGAACTCAACTCATACCAATAATTGTATTATTTTTAATCTAGCATAGTCTCAATAAATATTTTAAGTGCATATGGAGTTTTATATAAAATAAAATTTGATATCAATAATGATTATTTCATAATCATAATGCAGAAGATCTTGCAATGTCATGAAACTAAACAAAGGTGTTCATCTTCCATGGAATAACAACAAAGGTTTGTAAGGAAATAGTCCTTATAAAATGCAAAGCTATTAGCATAGCAACCATTTCAATGTTAAAATCATATGAGACAGCCAATGTTGTGAGGCAAGTTATACAATATTGGGCCCAGAACAGTGTTCAAAATAGATGGCAGAATCTTCTATCCAAGAGCAGCAACAATGCTCTTATATCATAGCAGTGCTTTAAAATGATAGTGACAATGTCAACCCTTGTCATTAAAGTCATAATCAGTAACAATCAAAAGTTGGTCCAAGATATAGTCAGGAATTCATGCTCAAATTATGTGATGGCAGTGTCATGATATTTGATAGTTAGGTTTCATACAAGCAGATAAAGGCACATACATTCTAAACAACTTGAAAGATATAGTGTTGAATCTTCAAAGGTTCATTTCCAGTGAAATAACTAAAAGTTCCTATTAACCATGAACTCTTACAACCTTACTCTATTAAAAATTGAGAGGACAGCTACAGGTAATTTGAACAATGAAAGATAAAACAAGAATGAGAATGTGGAAAATATGGCCTGTAGAAACACCAAACCCTCGACTTAGGGTTATGAAGATTAATAAAAAAATAAATCCATGAAACACAATGGCCGAGCAAAGAAGAATTGAACAATAAAGACAGAGGTCAGCCATAAAAAACACCGAATGAGTAACTCACTATGGAGAAAGCTCAAGGTCGTGGCTTGTTCAAAGATACCCATAACTAGAAATCAATAGAAAATGCAAATGGAGATCACAAATACAAAGGATGGGAATAACTCTTGTTTCAACCAACAACATATATCATAAAAAATCATTCATATTATGATCTAGCATGATCTTATAATGAGTTACAGGTGCATGGCCATGGCCATAATGAATGGCATTTTTATTTTTTATGTCTTCTACAACAAAAATAGAGATCAAGCTAGTAACTGAGAAACCTTCAACATGAGCCCACGACCTGTAAGCAAGTAAAGCAAGGTGGAGTTACAAGGATAAGAGGGATGCAACAAAAAAATTTCAAGCTCAAGCTCTTTCTTTTAAAAAAGGGTCTAGATATAAGATCTATTGTGGCTATGAGAGTACAATAAAAAACAACCTTCACCATTATTTCAAAAGGAAAACCTAGAATCTTGTTTTGATAAAAAGAATGTATAGATGCATATGCTTCTTACAGAAAGAAAACTTACCTATGCATTCGATTACGCTGGGGAATCTTCATAAAATATTTCTCAGGAAGCCCTAATGGTGGCACAATCCTCAGCCATAGTGGAATCACAGAGGACAGAGAGAAGAAAAATCAAAGGAGGACAAAAACCCAGATCTATAAATAATGAGGTCACAACCATACTGAACTTGTGAAGCAAACGTCTACAGAAAATGAAGATAATGAGGGCCATGTTTAAAAAAAAAAATTACTTACCCAACTTGTTTTGTTTGAAATCTATAAAGATACATGGTTTCCAGCTTAAGAATACCAAACTTGTGGCTTCCGGATTTGGGATTTAAACAGAACACAGTTTAAAATTTGTCAGATTTTTGTCATGACCACAGCTAAGTAGGCTCTCAAAGAGCTCTAAAATGAAGATAGAAAGGTTGAATTCATACAAAGTCTACCTTACCATATCTGCAATCTCCAAAAAACAAATCTACAAAGAGGTCGACAAAAGATAGTTTTCTAGCCAAAACTTGAGCTCCACAAACCCTCATGACAGCAGCCAAACTTCTTCAAAAAGTTTCAAGAGATACAAAATGAAACAATATTTTTCTTTTTGCTTCGTTTTTAGGGTTGAGACCCTATCTTCTAATGGCACGATTGAGTTTTATTTTTTTCCATTTCTTTTATTTGAAGATCATTATTATTAGTGTGTGGTTAATACTTTTTCTTATGGCCTCCTCATGTTTTGCCTTATATTTAGGCTTTTCAAAGCATGGATATAACTTAGGTGTTTCTAAGTTATTTTTTGACATAGTAAATTCCATTGTTTAGATATTTATCTCATATTGACACAGTTGTTTCTATTATTTTATATTGTAAAATGTGTGAATTTAAATGATAATCTATAAATCATTTAGATCCAAGCATTATATTTAAAAATAGAAACATGTGAAAATATAAATAGATTATGGAAATTTTCCAACATATGATGTTGAAAAGCAAGAAGATGAATTTTGACTTGAAGGCAAATAGGAGAAATGAGAATATATTTGCATTAATGGTATGCCATAAATGAGGGAAAGTTGTTTTCAGTTTGAGAACACTTGGAGGGCATAAAGGGAAGCTATTTTTAGTTGGCCAACATTTGGAGAAAAATTAGGCTTTTTGACTCAGTTTGGGAGCTTTTGGAGGATTTTTTTTTAATGTGTATCATGTTGGATCTAGTCAAGTTTGATTTTTTCCACCTTGTTAAGCATTTTTGGACGAAATTTAGGGACTAGATTTTAGGCCTTATTGTTGCATCTGACCCAAGGATTTCTAGAACCTTGTTTTGTGGAGCAACTTAGGAGCTTGGCTACTTAGCCACATTTGTAACTCATTTGATAGTTAGTTCTGAATTATGCAAATTTTGGAGACAATGACTCTGGGAGTCCTTTTTACAAATTTTGTGCATACATTTTGTAACTCATTTTACTCAACTTGAATTCAGAAAAGTCCTTGGATATCAACATTTGAAGCTTTTTCCTTCTTGTTCTTGTAGAATTATGTGTTATTAGGGTGATTGATCAAATCATTTGTGAGGTAATTTAACCTCCTTATTAATTTGTCTCATTTCTTGCCTTTTCTACAAAAGTTATCTTTTATGCAGGTTAGAAACTGTGCTAAAGAATTGTGCATCACTTTCAGATTGTGAAAATTATCTTTCCTTTATGAAAGTTATGGCCAGTTTAAGCCTCTTTACTAAAATATTTATGCATTAAATTTACTGAAATAGGTTGTGCAAGTGTTCTATTTCATTATTTGAGAAGCAAGCGACTGTCCTCTGAATTTTTAGGTTTTTTCCAGTTAGGTGTATCACCATAGGGAATACCATTTTCCAATTTTAGTTTTAATCATTTTCATCAGTAATCCTTCTCCCTTTTCCTTACAAAGATCAGTAATTAGGTGATAACACATAGTAATTTGGCCTTCTCTGGAGGTTGACCTCTGATTATTTACAGTCCCATAACGTTAGAGGTCTTCCCATGTTTCACTAGGTGACTAAGTTCTTACAACTCAGTAAGGGTGCAAACTTTAGTGTTAACAGGAAGATGGTAGTCATAGCTCTCTGATATGTAGCTCCAGCATTTTTCAACCCAAAAGGCATCACATTCCAACAAAAAGTGCCCCAAGGACATGTGAAGGCCATTTTATCTTGATCTTCAGGTGCTATCTTTATTTGGTTGTACCCTAAAAAGTCATCCATAAGTGATAGCATTTTGTGCCCAGCATTCAAGTCTACAATCAGATCAATGTTTGGTAGAGGAAAATCATCTTTTCGACAAGCTTTGTTAAGATCCCTAAAGTCCATGCATATCTTGATTCTCTTATCTGGTTTGGATACTAGAACAATGTTTGATATCCACTCTACATAGTTAATAGATCTTATAAATCTTGCATGTAATAGCTTTTTCAACTCAGCTTTCACCAGAAGGGCGATATGGGGATGCAACTTTCTTAGTTTTTGCTTTACAGGTTTTATGCCAGGTGGTAATGATAAATGATGCATAATGAGTTTTGGATCTATGCCTGGCATGTCAGCATATGACCAAGCAAATTTTATTTGCCTCTCCTTAAATAATTTGGTGAAACAAGGTTTCTCCTCTTTTGTCATGGATTCCGCTAAATGCAAGGTCTTCACTATCTCAGTTGTACCAACATTGATGGATTGTGTAGGTTCTATTAGTAATGAAGATCTCTCTTGGTAGTGTTCTAGGAGAGTGTCAAACCTTCCATCTCTTGGTGCCTCAAGGAGGTTTTCACCTTGAGATATGCTCTTTGTTTTTACTTTTTCCTGATTTAATAGTGTCATCAAATGGTTTTCACTATTAAACCCATTTCTTTTATTTTTCATTTTGCAGCTGAAAGGTTTGACACTCCCTTTGTTAGGAGTTTCATTATGAGATTCAATGGTAGAACATGTGTTAGGATTATTCGAACATAGGAAGTTCACGAGGGCATCATCATTTGAAAAGGTGGGTATGTCAAGTGGCTCATTTTGATCCCAATCAATTAGTTCAGGATGCATTAAGGACAAGGAATCATTAGATTGGCCAAGGTCATGAGGTGTAAGCATCAGGATAGCCATGTTGTCAAATTTTCCAATGAGGTCTAAGATGTTACTCTCTTTTGACGTGTCTATCTCACTCGAAGAATGATCTTCACTTGAGTCAACGACATACTAGAATCCATATTCAAGGGGTCTAGAACTAGAACTTTGTCCTTTCATACATATTGGTGTATACTTTTGAATTACATCGATCTCTTTGTCATGGCAAGATTCCTTAGAGAAGGAGTCCCATTCATATTCATTGGAATCTATTTCATGATCCTCACTAGCCTGTAGTTGTAAGATTCTTTCGATAGCTCTTTGAGTAGCTTCTTCTTTTCAGTCTTCCATGTATCCTAGTCCTTTTTTGTCTTTGGGATTCATTGTGACAAGTTGTATTGGTTCAGTGATTCCTTCTTTTCTTTTACCCAAAGGACCATTTCCTTCATATCCCATTTTTGTTAGGATTGTCTGACCTTTGCCATACTTCTCTATGCATATATTGGACACTGATACCTATGAAGGTTCTTCATCTTTGTATAACTAGTTTAGGACATCCCTATCTTCTAATCCCTCCACTTCAGTGCTTTCTTTTATAAACTTTCCATCAAAGAGTGTGATGGGTTGTAAATATTGTTGTCTTGAGGTGGATGGTTTTCCATGTGACTTAGGAGAAGATGAAAGTTGTGATAAGTATGAAGATTGCTCAAATGAGTATTCCCCCATGCCCTTGTCTTTTATTTGGATCTTTTCCAACTGTTTTGATAAGGCATCAAATTGACTTCCATTGTTACATGAAATAGAGTCAACGACCCCTTTGTCTTTTGATTGAGCCCTTTCCTCATTGTCTTGACGAAGAACCCACTGGACTTTGTTTGTTTGATGGATCAGAGTTGATGACTTCTCTATTATGTGGTACAAAGGTATCTTGACTTGTTCTGAGTGCATTGCAATATTGGGGATTGTTAGAATCGGCACCAATGGTGACCTCCTGTCAATTGAAAGGAAATTTTAGGCATTGATGATAGGTTGATGGTACCACTTGCATTTCATGAATCCATGGTCATCCCAAGAGTATGTTATATGTCAATTCCTTGTCTAACACCTGACACACTATGTCTTTGATGATTGGTCCCACTTGAATGGGTAAGATGATCAATCCTTGGGAGGATCTTTCTTCATCATCATATACTTTTATGGCGATTTTCCTTCTAGGATCAATAGCATTTTCAGAATATCCTAATGCACGAACAAGCTTGAGAGTGTAGATATTTAGGCCTACTCCTCCATCTATAAGGACACGTTTGACTTGATGTTTATGGATTAGGACTTCGATGTGGAGAGAAGAATTATGTGGATAAGTGGTGGATGCATCGTCATGTTCAGAGAATGATAAGCAATGAGGTGAAGTCAAATGTCCCACCATAGCTTGAAATGTATATACTTCCAGATTGTTGGTACTGTGGTGGCAACTAAAGCTTGTTCCAGGATTTCTTTGTGTGCCGGTGAAATCTTGAGAAGTTCCAATATGCATATTTGAGCGGGTATCTTCTGTAACTGATCAACGATGTTATATTGAGTTACAAGAAAAATATTCATTTTGGACATGGAAGGGGTAGCTCCTTTCAATGTTACCTTGGATTGTCCTCTTGTAATCGCAATGATTTCAATTCGATTATCATTCGTGTCAACGTTAGTGTTTAGATTTCTAGGTACAAGGTCATTGATTTGATGTGAGATGGTGTCATCATTGTGTTGGGTTTCAGTAGTGGTATCCTTCCCTTGGCTTCTGATTTCACTGTCTTGGATGGAATTCTCAACCATCTCAATACAATGAATGGTAGAATCATAAACATAGTTTATATTCTTTCCTTTGGTATTAAATGTAGAGGACTCTCCCTTTTCATAATTGGGTAAAGGGTCCCTGAACACTCCCTGATCACTATTTGTTTGGGGTCCTTCAATGTGTACCTTTTTGTTATCAATGAGATCTTGGATTGTGTGTTTTAATTGCCAACAATCTTTTGTCATATGACCCTTGTTTTGATGATAATCACAGTAATGGGCATCATTCCACCAAAATGGTTTGACTTGTGGATCCCAATTTTGTGCTTCTAGCACTGTGATAAGCTTAGCCTTAGTAAATTCCTTTAAGGAGGAATCTAAGGATTGTCCCAATGGTGTGAATTTTCATTGATTGGAAGGTTTTGGAAACGGTGTTTCTTTAGTCCCCAGATTAGTCTGATTGTTGTTTTGGTTAACATTTGGAGTGTTGGGAGGATTGTTTATCTGATTAGTCTTGGTGGCAGCTGCCATTAGGTTGAATACAGGTTTTGTATTTTAATTTTCAGCTATGACCTCATTGGTACCCACGTTCTTGTTTCGTTGCCAAAATTTAGGTTTGACACCACTGTTGTAGTTGTTAGAGGAAGTGGATGAGTTCTTTTCATTGTATATTTTAATGACCCCTCTTTTGACTAAGGCTTCTTCAATTTTAATTCCATTTTCAATCAATTTTTTGAAGGTAGGGGGACACTGTAATTCCAATCTATAACCCATCTCATCATTTAGGTTGTCAATGAAAATCTCTATCTTTTCCTTTTCAGGAATGGGACGAGAATACTTTGCGAACAATCTCCTCCATTTTTGCAAGAAAATGAGGAAGGACTCACCCTTTTTTTGTTTCAAGTTGCAAAGGTATTTCATGGTGATATCATGTTGGATATTGTAAGAGTATTGAGTGAGAAATCTAATGACCAACTCTTCAAATGTGTTGATGGGGGGTGTAATCTTTGAAAACCATTCAAGGAATGTCCCTCCTAGACTTCGTGGAAACAGTCTCATCAAATAAGTTTCCTCATGCGCAAATTCTAGACTCATAGTTTAGAATTCCCTTACGTGATCTAATGGATCAGTTGTACCATTGTATTTATCATACATACTTTGGAAATTTACTACATTTAGGGAAAGGAATCATGTTGATGGATTGATTAAAGGGATAAGGAAAAATTTCCTCGATCAAGTATCATTTTGAAGTTCACCTTTGCATATCTAGAACTTGTTGAAGGTTCTTCATTTGGTCAGTTAAAGTAACCATTTGTTATGTTTCCTTTTCAAGATTTTGGGGAGGTTCTTTTAAGATGTTGATATCAAAATCAGGGGGAAGTTTGACTCCTTGATTGGCTAACATTAATAAGTATTTTTCCCCATATTTTTCAAAAATCTTTTCCAAAAACTTATGGAAATTGGGGTCTTGTTCTGCTTGTCGGATATCCTCATCGTTTATTTCTTCCCCTTGAGTGTTGTTGAGTCCAGGAATAGGGATTTCTTCTGCATCAACCATGTTGCTAGGGATCTCACTATTTTGAGGTTCAATGTTGGGAATTTCGATATTGAAAGCTTCACTACTTGGACTTCCTATGTTTTCCGTTTCAAAGTTGGGTGTTCCAAGTTCCTTATCCTTGAGTTTCCTCTTTTGTGATCTCATTTGGATGGGCATATAAGTGTTATGATTTAGACTAAACTTTGATCTAAGTTTGAAATAGTGCCAAGGATTACAACTAAGTCAAATAGAATGACAAATTCTATTGATTAGACTAAGTTTGATTTGATTGCATGACATAGTTTTGTGATTAAAGGATGACAAATCCCAAAGATGAAACTAGGTTATACAAGCAAAGATGTGATGGATATTGATGATTTAGGCACCTTGAAATGTTTAGATCTAGGTTTAGTTTGGAAAGTTCCACTTGTATAGGTACGTTTTGACAATGTTGATACTTCTAAGGTATCTAAGGAATGATCTTGGACTAGGAGTTTTGATTCAAGATGTGTAATTAAGGTACTCAAAATGTTGGAAAAGTCTTGGATTTTGAAAATAGTACATTTATAACTCTAGATTGTTTTTACAAGCTCTCTTGTAAAAATTGAAGGTTAACCTCTCTCTAAAGTCATAGAGCATAGACAAACATTTTTGATGTTGTTTTGGACTAAGAGGTTTGATATTTGGTTTTCTAATATTGACTGTTCGTGAAATCATCATGTAAACCTCATATTCTAACTCTATTTTGCCTATTGAACACTACTTAAAGGACTAATTTTCTAAAGATGGATGGACCTAATTTATTGACTTGTCTACCTCAATGAATGTAATTCTGAATCAAGGTTTTCACTTTCAGAATGTAACATTTTTAATGGTGTTTTTTTTTAGTTTCATTTTGAAGACACATCAAGCAAAATGTACACTCCTAAAGCTGTGTAAGACTGTATTCTTTTAGATTCCATGTGGGTTTTACCCCAACCACACTCTCTTTAGAGGATGAATTCAGAAGCTTGGCTGCACGGGCTCCCCCTTACAGTGCACTCTCTTCTCAGGCCAACCAAGCTTCCAGACCCCATGAAACTCCCATGGTGAACTGATCACCTCTACTAAAAATTGTGAGAATGTGGATGCCTTGGCAATGACTATTGTTGCACCAAAGAATTGATAAAGGATTTTGGAAAATCTACAACAAGGGTTTTAATGTGGGCATTTCATTCATGGGGGATAATCCATATGGCGAGAGTCCCTTTTGATCCATCTCATCAAAATTATCCTCGTGATACTTGAACTTTCCTCAAGTATCCACATTTATATCTCTATTGGAAGTCACTTGGCTTTAGTGTGTCACCAATTGGGTCGTTTCCTTGGGTGATTACTTTTTTCCACAAGGCAGGCCCTCTAGGATAAACAAAAGCAAGCAAGTATACCCATAGTTTGATTGATCTTTATTTTGCATGAATAAAGAGAGAACTCATGCCATATACTCCACTTACACTCGAACATAAACAAGAATGGGTCTAGCTTTTTGGATTGCCCAATTAAGGGGAGAGCATATGCCTACCATTCATCACATACAAAATACATGGTGTCCATTAACCCATTAATTAAGCTATGTTCCTAACTTAACCAAAAGGATACATGATGTTCATTAACCTTTTAATTAAGTTGCATTCCTATCTTAACCAAAAGGAAACAAGTGAATAATGTCCAACCCCTGCATTGTGTTAGTAGTTTATGTTTTGAGTCTTTGACAGCGAATTCTGGGAAAACCTGCAAATGCACAACACAGAATGTGAGTTTCTGATTTGGTGACAAACTGCAAGAGGCACCAAAACAGAGACAAGAGGTGCCAAACAAAGACAAAAGGCACCAAAATAAAGACAGAAAGCTCAAAAATAGAGTTAGACAAGCCAGAACTCCCTGAAACAGTTTGCAAGAGGCACCAAAATAGGTGCAAGAGGCGCTAAAACTCTAGAAATAGTGCACTAAGGTCCCAGAATAGGTGAAAATGTTCTTGAAACAAGTTGCAAGAGGCTCCAAAACTCAAGCAAGAGGCACCAAAATAGGTGCAAGAGGTGCCAAAACTCTCAAAGTGGACAAGAATGTTCCCGAACAGGTGAAAACAGTCTCAGAACAACTTGCAAGAGGCACCAAAACTCAAGAAAAATGCATCAAAACAGGTGCAAGAGGTGCCAAAACTCTAAAAGTGGCCCAGAATGGTCCCGGAACAGGTGAAAATAGTCTCTGAATTGCTTGCAAGAGGTGCCAACACAGATACAAGAGGCACCAAAACTCTAAAACAGCCCAGAAATGCCTCAAAACAGCTTAGAATTTCCCCAAACCGGTGCAAAGCATTCCCAGGTCATAAACCTTGAACCTACAATCATGAAATCATCAAAAAAGTTAGTAATAAGTGAGGCAAAGGCCCCATGGTGGGCGCCATTTTGTGTGTGTGTCGAATGTGGAGAGGATTCTAATGTCAACACAAACCTTAATGAGACGGTTTACATTCAAATTTTGAAGCAAGTAAAACTACTCTATTCATAATACAATCAAATCTTTCAAATACATATCATTGTCCTCTATTTCTAGGGATTTATTAAACTGTTTGGCCCTCAGATTTCTATGGGCACAAAGGTTGTTAAAATGACTACCTAGAAAATGAGATTTGATGCTTAATATGCAAGCTAAGATGATTTCTATGTGCAAATGTGTGTTGGAAGGATTAGTGGTATGCTTCTAAATGAAATAAAATGATGGAAAGGATAATGGATGCAATGATAAATGAAGGATGATGTTGATGATAGATGAACAAGTGGAGAAAAGTGAGATGATATGAAACTATAGTGAACTATCCATGATTATGCATATGCTCAAATGCAAACATAAAACAAACTAACCTAAAATGTAACTATGATGCAATGGGGATGATAAAATGTAACTATGAAACAATTAAGTAATCTAAAATGAGAATGAAAATTAACACATGATATGAAAAATAAGTATAAGACTCCATGAAAGCTCCAAGCTCCTACGAAAAACCTGCATGGTAACAATACCAAAGTGTGGATGAAAAACGGCATTATAACACTATTCCAATTTGTATCTCAAAATAGCATTATAACATTACTCAAAAGGTGGATGATAAATGCTAAGGAAAGAGGGTGTATTTATAGGGTTTCTCAAGCATTTTGTGAGGTGGCACCCATCAACGATCTAGATTCGAAGGAGAAATAATAGAAGGTGGAGATGAAAGGAATCAGGATGTTGTCCCCTTGACCAAGGACAACATGCCATGTGTGTGGAGAGAATCCCTTGAACAATTGGAAACATGTCAAATGTATGGGATTCCCAAGTGTGTGAAACAAAGACCCATGTGCTCCAAATTTGTTGGAAGTGTGGGGATAAAGCCATGTGCTTTTTCTCATTAGTGGAAGTGTGTGAGGATAATTCTAATTAATAATTAGGCTTATTTATTTTCATGTGACCTTTATGAGGTGGCACACAAAAAGTTGTAGAAATGTGCTCTAATTCTTAATCAGGATTAAGGAAGGTTAATTAAATAAACATGTTTAGGTTATTTTGTTTATTTAATTATTTAGAAGAATGTGAATTAGAAGAATTAAAAGGAAAGTGGACAATATAAATAAAGTAAGACCTTATTTATATGTAGTTGAAGCATTAATCAAATAGGTTGTATTTAATTAACTGAATGTGATGACCATTTTTAGGTGTATACATATACATATGTGTATATATTAATATATTCATATGTACATTTTCATTAACGTAAATACATATGCATACATTAATAAATATACATATTATATATATATATATATATATATATATATATATATATATATATCTCAACATTTAAATACATATATTTCCAAACCCACCGATTTGCATATATACATAAAGTGTATAAATACATACATACATACGTACATATTTCACCTCTATCTAATCAATATTCCCATGCATATGGGTAATCCATCCATGAGCATGTGTAGATACGTCTATCTACGTATACTCATACACATATTTACTCGTGTATGAGTTTATTGTACAAACGTACATATACACATATATATACATTTTATGTATATATCTCATTGATTAAATAAAATCACATAAAGAAGAACTCACACATTTACAAGAAAACTCAAACACTTTTAACCAAAATCAAGAATGTTCACAGATAAAACCATAACCTATTCTAATCAAGCACAAATAGAACTAAAGGTAACTTACCATTTCCCAAGCTATTAACCCAACTTTACTAAACTAGAAGTGAGTGTGTGAAAGCTTAGTTAGACTTATTAAACATTACCAGACCAATTTCTTCTCCTCAGTGCTACTTACCCTCTCTTTCAGAGGCTTGAATCTATTCCTACATCTAGCGTAGTACATTACAACAATAGTTATCCAAAAAAAATACATGCATTTGCATCATATATTTCACAATCAGAATCATTATAAAACATCAAATGGAATCAAAAATTTATTCATCATTTTTCCAACATACATAAAGAATAAATACATTCATTTAAAGAATTTTCACCCAACTAGGTAAAATTAAATAAGTAGTAACACAATGGGTGTAACATATCCCCCTTCTGAATCATCATCCCCGATGATCTTAAGTAGTAGATATAAAAAAAATCTATAAATATAAACATAACAAAATTATTTTCAAGAATTCTCAAAATCATGTAAGACATTAAGAAATTTCTTCTTTATCTCAACATAGTCTTTCCAAGTGGCAAAATTTTTTGCATACTAGTCCCACTGGACTTTGCATTACAAAACCTGTTTGTTATGTAAGTGAATCTTACGTGTTGCGAGCACCTTGAGAGGCTTAATTATTACCACTCTAGGGTCCTATACCTATAAAGCATTCCAATCAATAACATGGTTATCTCCTAGTACATACTTATTAATGTATGAGACATGAAACACATTATGCATCCTGGCAAGAGCTGGTGACAAGGAAATTTGATATGCAATAGGGTTTACTTCCTCAAGAACCTCGAAAGGACCTACGTAGCACGGAGCTAGTTTGGATGACTTTCCAAACTTGATGGAACTCTTATGAGGTTTAACTCTCAACAACATATTTTCCCCTATTGCAAAATTTATAGGTACCCGATTGGAATCTACATAGCTTTTCTGACTATCATTGGCTTCTGCTTGCCTCTGCTTAATAATTCCTACTTTCTCCTTTTTTTCCAATAACATCTCTAGCCCAAGGCTTATCCTATCCTCTAGCTTATCCTAGCTTATAGGAGTTTGACATTTTCTATCATACATTGCTTCGAATGGAGCCATCTTTATTGTAAAATGATAAGAATTGTTGTATGTGAATTCAACTAGTGATAGATAATCTTCCCATTTGTATTGTTGATCCATGCATACAGCCTTAGTAGATCTTCAAGAATATGTTTGACCCTTTCAGTTTGTCCATCCATTTTTTGATGAAATGCTAGACTTATGTTCAACTGATTCCCAAGTGAGGATAACAAGGTTCCAAAACCTAGATGTCACACAAGCATCCCTATCTAAGATAATCTTCTCAAGAATCCTATGAAACCTAAACACCTCTTGTATAAATTTCTGAGCTATGATAGGATCTCCATCAATTAAATTCCTCAAAATAAAATGTGCCACCTTGGTAAGCTTATCCACCTCCACTAAATAGAACTGTGCTTATTTCTTGACATAGGTAGTCCTTGCACAAAGTCCATGCTAATGACTTGCCACTTACTTTCATGAATATCATGGGGATACAAAATACCTACATGGTGATGATGTTCTACCTTTACCCTTTGAAACTTTGATAATTTTACAACAAATCTTGCAGCATCCCCCTTCATTCCCTTCCAAAAACATAATTGTAGACACGTAAAATGTAGTGATTGACGCTACACGCTTGATCCCGACTACTAACATTGTTTCATCCTTAATCATCCCTCAGTCTAACCATTTAATCAAATACCCTTATTAGATTAAATTCATGAATTTTCCTCCCTTAATTAAATAAATCATTTATCTAATTAAGTCATTCTCTCTTTTTAATTAAATTAATCAATCTGATTTAATTAACCTTGTATCTCTATTTAATTAAATAATTCATTTTATTTGATTAAATCTCTAAAGAAACCTTATTAAATTAAGTAAATTAAAAACCTTGTTTAATTTCATCTAACTTTCATCCCCTTTAATTAAATAAAATCAAAAAAATTATTTAATTAGTCTCTAAATCACATTCTTCTCATTTATTTCATCTAACTTTGAGCCAAGTGGACATAACTCCATTTGCCTCTCCCTCCAACATGTCATTTCACTATTTTCAAATTCCACCTAATTGCATTAAATTGCACATTGGCCAAAATGTGCTCAACCCTTATCCACTCAAATGATGACAAGTGGCGTCTTCCTATTGGTTGGGTTTTTTATCCCACATTCATTCCTTTTGCCTTTTCTCTCTTCAATTTCTTCTATAAATAGAGAGGTTATCCTTCATTGTTATCATCCACAATTTGAGCAAACTTACTATACTCAATTTCATCTTCAAGCATTAGCATTTTCATCAATTTCATCAAGGCATAGCTAGGTTATTGCAAGTTTTCTCCATGGAGTTCATTTGAAGCAATCACCAAGTGGATCAATCATCACCAAATCATTAAAAGCTTGCATAGGAGTTGGGAAAGGGCCAATTTTCACATCAAATTGGCACCAACTCCCCCATAATATCAAGAGTTTGCGTGTTTTTAATAGTATTTGATCTATCTCCTTGCTTTTTCATTGTGTTCTTGTTTTTATTCATACTTTGAGCATTTCTAATGGATTTTATGGGGAACTTTGATCTTGTCTTGCATTTGAATCTTCTAATGTGTTTGTTTATTGTGTTTTGCAGGTGCTAGGATCTTGGTTCTACATTTGGCACTAGAAGGAGGGAAAATCTCACGTTTAGATCATGTTTTTATCAAAAAATTATGTGTTTTTTTTATGTTTTTGTGTTTCTATAGGGAAGTGCACCGCTAGCAGACTAGCATCGCAGTACAGAACCACTAGCATTCCAGCGTCATCGTATAGCACTACTTCAAACAGCGACGCTCTGTCTTTCCCACCCAGGATTCAAATTTTTGAATTCCACCACTAGGTCAATTCGAGGCCGCTAACTTTTTTAAATTCCAAACTGCACCACTAGTTAAAACTGTGACGCAATCATGCTCTTTTTTTGCTACAGAGCGATGCTTGTAGAATTAGCGGTGCCATATAGCACTGCTAGATTCCTTAAACTGTACCACCTGTGGAAACTCCACCACTGAAAGGAAGTAAAAAGTGAAATCTCATTTTTTTATGACATGTGCTTTTTTAATTCTGATCATTTGGTTATTAATTGCTTTCTTGACCTCTGTTTTGCAGTTCTAACTGGTTTGTTGTAGGTTTGTCTAATCAAAGTGAAGGAGAAAGAAGAGATTGAAAGAGGCATAATGACATCATTCTCTTATGATACCAAGTTTTTTTTAACACTTTAGTGTTTGTTTAACACTCTTAGAGAATTCACAATTTCTCTTAAAAATTTGTTATTTTCCATGTGCTTAGGACCTACTAAATTTATTTTGGGCTCTAAAAAGAACATTTCAATTTTTGCTACAAAGGGGCTTAAAAAGAACTTTAGGACAAACTCACTACATTTGGTTGAGGATTAACAATTGAACAAAAAAAAAATCCATATTTCATTTTGGTGCACTAAAAAAGAATCAAATCATTTCTTTGTGGACTTAAAATGAACAAGTGCTTCTTTGTTTTGTAATTACTTACTCAAAGTAATATCATTAAAAGGACGTATGCACTTCTCTCATGCCTCATGGTGATCTTGAGAATCAAAAGGCCTTTTGGTTACATTAATTTGTGTAAGTAATTACCCACACACTTCAATTTGGATTTAAAATTGAGCAAATCTTGCGAGTGTGAGTGGAGCATATTGCGTACATTCTCTCTCTTTGATTCGCAACAAAGATTGATCGAGTTATGAATATGTTTGCTTGCTTTTTTTAATCTTAGAGGGCTTGCCTTGTGGGAAAATATAATCACCCATGGGAATGACCCAACCAGGAACACGCTAAATCCAAGTGGCTTCCACCTGGGATATAAGTGTGGATATTGGAACAAAGGTCAATATCACAAGGATTATTCTAACAATAAGGTTAGCAATGGTCTCTAACCACATGGATGGTCCCCCACGAATGAAATTCCTGCGTTAAAACCCTTGTTTAGAAAAGGCCAAAATCCTTGATCTATTTGTTGGTGTAAGAGCGATTGTTCTGAAGCCACCCCACACTTTTACGGCTTTTAGTAGAAATGGAAAGTATTCAATGGGAGTTTCATGGGTACTGATGCTTGGATGCCCCATATAATTGAGTGTCATGGAGGGGAGCTAGTGGGGTCAAGCATCTAACCATTCACTAAAAGTAGGCGTAGCTGGACTTGTCCAAGTGGGGATTCAACAAATACATTCTTTCATAGCCATAGGGTTGTGCATGTTCTTGGAACCAAAATACTTTGCTTGATCGAAAAAATTGGAAAAAAAATGTTCAACATGAGCATCAAATTTCAAACCCTTTAGGTGGAGCAAATATCTTTGACAAAATTCAAGTGTTATTGCTTTCCCTTGGGATTCTATCCTTAGAGGTATCTAAGTACTTGGGTTTATATCTTCATTTACTCCTACTAAAGTCAACATTAGGAAACTTTTTCCTTAATTTTCTAGATTTCCACATAATGGACTTTGTGGGATGGAAGGGAATTAGGACATTAGACATCTAGTTTGAAACTTAAGCAAGACATTGGATTTGGTAAAAGCAACTCATTAATCAAGATGAAATCAATTGAACCCCACACATGTGCTTGTTTATCTTTTGTCTTATGGTCTTTTGAGCAAACAATAATATTTTGGTTTGAAGTACTCTTAGGGAAAATCATTTTCTTCAAAACTTTGGCCTTGTAAACGAGTCCCTCTTAGGTTCATCTAGGATCAAAATCAAACACTTCATTCATCCCAAACATTTATCATCCCATATCACAAACAAATTTTGAACCATTGGAAAAATAATTCATACTATACTTTTGGGTAAATCCTTCAAATCAACATCAAAAACCATCGTGTTTGACTAAGTGTGTGTAGATGAATTCTTCTTCATACACTTAGTTAAATTATCCTCTTGTGGACATGTTTATTTCAAGACAAAATCTAACCTCTTGGAGTTTATGAGGTCATTATCAAATCCAAATCAAAAATCCAAAAGTCCTAAGGTCTAGTATCCCTCCAAGGTTCCTAAAATTTCAACATCCATATCATTCACCCCTTTCATCCATCATTTCATCATTGGTCCTAAACACCTTAGAGGATTACTTTTGCACCAAGGTTAAAACACAATAAAAACATGGAATATAAACTTAATTCATACATCATGAGTGGTATAAATCAACAAAACTATCAAAGGCTTACAAAACCAATGGATTATCAAAACTCACATTTATACAATCCATACATGGAATCATTTGTCCATCCAAACCTCAATAGTACAACAAATGTGAGTATCCCCAATCTGAATTTTGGAACACCTATCCCCACGGTAGATTTAAATCAAAGTCAAAACCTACAAATCTATCAACCAAACAATCAATACATGAGTCTTCCACAAAACAACATCATACCACCAAATCCATATGTGCCAAATATGAGTATACCAAGTACAACTTTACCAAACATGAACATTTTGAATTCAAACTTGGTAAACTTTGGGATAGATATGTTTGCAAGTCATACAAATGTTGTTCAAGGTCCAAACAAGATGTTAACAACTCCATGTATTGATCCAAGTCAAGGTAACACCATGCAAAATCAAAGTTACCTAAATCAAGGCAATATGATTCCCAACCACAACAATGTTCAAATTCAACCTATCATGCCAAATCTAAACATCCCAAATCAGAACATTTTCCAAAATCAATTAGTCCATGATCCCATACAAACACTACAAGTGTACATTCCAAATCTGCTTGAACAAAAACCAAATAAACTATATCAAGGGTGTCAGGATCAAAATCAAGATCAAATTTTGCTAGATCAAATTGCTTCACATTCCAAAATAGTTGATTCATTGCACCAATATCAATCACCACATCCCCAAAATCAATAATCACAAGGTCAATTTAAAGTGAAAATCTCACAAGGCAAACAAAAATACACACCACTTGGGAAACCCATTGAATCCATCATGAAGAAATTGGTGTAGGAAAAACTCATCACAATTTCCACCTATGACAACTATCAAGAGCCCCTAGTGAAACCACCATGGTACAATGAAAATAACCTTTGTGGTTTTCACAAATATAAGGGACACACAACATCATATTGTATTCGACTCAAAAATCTCATCCAAGACCTTATTGATCAAAAAATAATAACTATTGGGGACAATGATCAGGATTCAGACACTAGTGATAGCAGCAGCAATCTCTCTTCCACAATTGTCAAAAAAAATGATCAAGATCTATTTGTCAATGAGCACCTTGAAGATGTTTCCACCTCATCCAACGATTAACCCAACATACATCAAAAGCCACTTTTTGATCCACCTACCATTAATCATGTTGAAAATGTCTCTACATCACCTAATGAGTTAGAGGGCATATTTCAAGAATGCATTCCAAAGAATGCTCAACATCTTTCACCAAAGTCTAGCAATGGTCCTTTCCAAGACATATTGGCATCCTTTGACCTCATGGTTACAAATACTGAAGGAATCCTCAACTCAACAATTGATCCAAGTCCACTCAAAGATCAAGAGGATATTGAGCGACTTCTCATGCCTAATGAAGATATCCAAGAACCCCTTATAAGCAATCCATCCTTTGAAACTGACCCATGTCAAGAACTTGATCCAAAGCATGTCAAAAGCAATTCCAAAATTAATAAAGATCAAGAATTTGTATCTCCAAGCTACTACAATGATCTAATGGACACTATCTTATCTATACAAGATATCACAAATGGGGATCACATCCACATAGCACATACTCCTCCATCTACCCATGAGATGCTTTCTATGGATGGACACATAGATGATCTTCATTCATAACAATATTCCTTTACTCTTGAAATTGATACACAAAAAGAGCAGGTTATTGATTCCTACAGTCAAACTGAGTTGTCAACATCAGGATCAGATGTATCCCAAATTCAAATTAAGGACATCATGTATGAAGATATCCAGCATTATCCACTCAAGGAAATAGGCTGGACTATACAAGATATTTTGGAGTCAGCAGAGTAGCAAATTGAAATAACGTCATCTACAGTGGTCATTTATCAGAGAGTGCTTACTAAACAATACATCTCAAAACAAGCAGAATCAAGGAACAAATGTACTACTACCACCATATTGGGGGAAACTTTGTCTCAAGAAAACGTCAACATAGGGAGCACGAAGAATCCTTATGATGAAACCAAGGCCAATACTACAACCAGCCATGTCATGAATCTTCATCCACCCATCACCCCATCCATGAATTGGGACCAACATCAAAGGAAAGATTTGAATCAAAGCACAAAGAACATTATCAAAGCAAAAGAATTTGAGAAGCATAATGGACAAATCAAATACAAATGGATACCAAATAATACAAAGAAAGGTTATCCCTATCAAACTCCATTAGTCAAAGAAACTATGGGGAAAAATAAAAAGGGGAAAAGTATCCATCAAAGATGTCCACAAAATCAAAATCAGGATTTTCAAGTGACATACAAAGTGTATCAAGTAGTTGGTCCTAATTCCATGCATACTTGTGTATCCACCCATCATTTCTCATCTTCTCAAGTTTGGAGAGTCAAAGGTTCCAAACTGTCAACCAATCCATCTCCTATCCCTAAACACACTCCATCCATGCCTCCATGCATAATATCCAATTCTCACATTGACTATGTGTTGGCAACAACCCTTCATCATAAGGATTTAGAAGGCACTCTATCACAATGTTCGCACAAAGACAAAGTTAACTCTAGTATCAACAAAGTAGATTAGGAATCTAAAATTTTGTATTCAAGTGCACGTATCTTAGCAAAGCAACTTCTTCAAGTAGGATATCAATAGAACATTATGGCAGAAGCATCTACATCGACACCACCAGGTGGTTCAACATGAGCTTAAAATCTCTCAGAAAAAATCCAAAAAAAAAACATGAAAATCCAAAAAAAATAGAAAAAGGATTGAAAATAGTAAAGAAAAAAATCTTCCTCCAGTGAAAACCACTGTGGTGGCGCTTTGGATAGGTACCATGATGAAAACCTGGAAAACAAGTGTCATGTGTAGAATCGGGCATCTACATGCACCATTTCAGGTGGAAGCATCTTATCCAATCCATAATAAAATCTAGCATTCTATCCATCTTATCCATAATAAATCCATTCATCCATGAACCATTTATCCAATCCATTTTTATCCATATACATCCATAGTCCAAATCATCTTGATCTTGAAAAATTTTGGTGTACACTTTACACTTGCTTATGGTAAACATCTTGACATGGGTCATTTTCATTGATCCTATCATGTCCAACATCATTTGAGCCATGAAGCATTATCCAATAAAGCATTCCTCTGTTCAAACACCTTATCCTAGCACAAGATAATCTTTTGCATCCTTTGCATGCTTACCATATCCATCCATCCATACACCTATTCAGGCATCCATCCATGACATTTCAAACATTGCTAGACAATGTGGGCAGATATTTACATCTTGCTTCAGGAATAAATCTTGATCTATATCTCCCAACTTATGTGGTAATCCGAACATTGACAAACGTAAAATGAAATTGGTCAAACATTTGAGAGAAAAAATCCAAATCACTAGCCCATTGCATATTTTGATGAGAAGACATTCCTTAACAAGCTTCATCTTTCATCAAACATCAATCCAAACAATCAATATCAGTTGCATCTAATTTTCACTTCAAACGTCACATCAAATCATTCAAAACAAGTTTGTTCCAAAATCAAGCTTCAAAATCCTAATCAATCAAATCCAATCAAAAAATCATCATCTCGGGATATCCTTCCCAATCCTTGTGTTGCTTAACACTATCCTCGCTTTGTTGTGTATCCTCAACAATGTTATCACCAATCAAAAAATCATCTCATGATATCCTTACCAATCCTTGTGTTACTTAACACTATCCTTGCATTGTTGTGTATCCTCAACAATGTTATCATCATCAATCCATCAATCTGATCAATCAACCTTAGCTTGCTTTTCAAAAAAATCCCAAAATAGAGCACTGATATCATCGCACATATCCAAATCATCAAAATCATGTGAAAATCCAAAAACATCCAAAAACAAGTCAAAAAATAGAAAATGTCAAAAACATGCTAGTTGAACTACATTGTTTTTTAGCTTAAATGTAGGCAAGGCTAATCTTTGATCAGCCCCCGAGACACAAAATCCAAAAACTTTCATAAAATCTCATAAAACCCAAAAACATTTGGAAATTTGGAAAATCAAAACATTTGTAAAATCTCAAAAAAACTCAAAAACAACCTCAAAACATTTCAAAATACCAAAAACATCCAAATATTTGAAAAAACCCATCCATCCCATCTCGCTTTCATCTGAAACAAACTTTCACCCATAATAAAATCAATCATCACCTTCATCCTTTAGCGAAACAAACAGAAACAAGTACAACAATAGACAAAAGAAAACTTCAAATGCAAAATCAAAAGCAAACAACAAACTTCTAAATGAAAAATCAAACTCTTGATCATTTTCAAACATTCCAATCAACTTTATATCAAAATCCTATCAAACAACTTATCAACCCATCATCATCCTATACAAGGCATGTCCTAGGATATATCATTCTGACAATGGGCATCATTTTGGATATCACTTTGGATTCTTATCCTAACCAAAACACATCCCCTTGGCTTGCGGTATGAAGAACATTGGCTTGTTTGTTTGCTTGATCTTTTCTTTTGATTTCTTATTGTTCCCATTCTAATGACCTCTCAATGATGTCTAAACAAAATGATTTAGAGAGAAAGGAATGGGGCAATGATCATTATATTTTTTCTGTTGTGCTTGTTGGATGTTCTTGTAATATAACTTGGCAAATACTTGATTTGCTAGGTGTGTATGGAAGGTTTTTTGGGAAGGTTGTTGACTATTTCATTGATAGGTTATACCTTTTTGTGTTTCAGTCCCAGATGTTTGAAACTTTTGACTAGCAAGGTTTTTGTATGCCAAGTGTGAACAAGAATACTCCTATCTGATTATCAAGTCAAAGTCCATCACACTAGGTGCCACGCCATCCTGGTTCTTTATACCTTGATGCATCGTACCTATGTGTATGATCAAACATAAGGTAATTTTCTATTTGAAAATCCCAAATCCTTGGAAAATCATCATCATCATCATCATCTTGTGACTTGTTGGAATCTCTTTCTTTCTTCTATCTCTTGATTTTCACTCTAACATGGTACCATGACAGTTAATCACAAATCATCATCATCATTGCATTCATCCTGCATCCAAAAAATTGTTAACATATTGCATATTGCATATCATATCACATAGAAAACATTAACCACTACACATACATTGCATTTTCGTCCATATATAATATAGATTGGTTATTCTAAGCATCTCATAAACCATACATATGCATCCATTATATAAACACAAAATCAATCATCCCATAGCATTATAAACATCTACATCATCATAGCATCAGTTGCATCATAACATTTCATAATCATCCCATATCACATATAAGCATCAATTTACATATTATAACCGTCATATCATAACACACACACACACACAGATATATATATATATATATATATATATATAATTTCATAAAACATCATTTCAACATATCATATCATAACATTATAAGTGCATATCATACATGAGAAGATTACACATATCTGATCATCCATCATAGCATAACATTATAGATCCGTTAGTCTAAGCATATTGCATACCATAACATTTTGCATACATCATGAAAAGGGCATCAGAAAAGATATTGAAAAAGAAAGCATCTCATCACATTTTGCATCATCACATAGAACATCATGCACATCATAACGTCACATAACATTATGGCATATGCATCATAGCATTATTAGAACATAATTGCATAGCATATAGAAAGTAAAGGCATCCATTAAGCATAGAATTAGAATAGAACACATCATATAGCATCGAATCAACACCATCATATATATATATATATATATATATATATATATATATATCATCAAAATAACTACACTGTCATGGTACAAAAAATTGGATCAATGAACATGGGTATGTCAATAGAGTACAATGGCCCATGGGGCGCAAAAATAATCTTGCCTCTAATCAAAAATGACCTAACCC
Source organism: Sequoia sempervirens (assembly GCA_007258455.2). Taxonomy (NCBI): domain Eukaryota; kingdom Viridiplantae; phylum Streptophyta; class Pinopsida; order Cupressales; family Cupressaceae; genus Sequoia; species Sequoia sempervirens. The sequence continues at coordinate 367,034,440 of VDFB02193867.1, forward strand.
TGCTAGTTACTACCCTTGCCACCTGATCTCTCTCTCTGATCCTCTACAGGTCTGTGGCCAGTCCTTTGTGAAAAATCTGGCACTTGGGTTGCTCACGAAATGGCCTAATAATAATACAACCTATAATAGTCAGCCTCCTAGATGGCCTCCCTGTACGATCGAAGTGATACTATGCTCTGGGAGGAATATGCATCCATGCTCTCTAGTTGTTTTTGTCTACCCATCTCAGTCGTTGCCTATAGCTCTGCAGCCTGTCTCTACTGGAACACTAGGTCCCGCTCTAACCATAGCTAATCCCTCTCAACTGTCAATGCATGTACATGGGCCTATAACTGCAAAATTAGGAAATCTCTAAGGTCTAACTGGGGAGGTGGCTACACAGGTGGTTGATCCTGACCCCTATCTCTGGGTGGTGTCAGGACCTTGTCCTGCCATCCCTGATCCTGATCTTGACATCCTAAGTCTAGATCCTATCTCTACTCCCCCACCTATGGATTGTTGGAATTTGTGCCTCAATCCTTACTGACATGAAACTCCTTGAAGGAAAAGTTAGTGTGACATCACGGATGTTTGGCCGACTAACTGTTCTGAAGTTCTAAAATGTTCATATTGCTGTGACAGGGTTGAAGTCTTGCTGACAAAGTCTATCATTGTGACTTTGTGTGTTCGGCATGACCTTTTGGAAAATGGAAACCTTCGGGTGACAGTGTGTTCTAATCTGGCATCGGGGAGACTTGGCCGAAGAAGTCTATTGTTGGTATGTGGTCTCACTGGCTTGGAATGTCTCACCGATAATATGGCTCTATTGGTGAAACATGGGTTTTGGTAAGATGTCTCTGCGAGTATGAAAGGTCATGTTGACGGGAGATGTCACATGGTCTTTGCGGTGACAAAAGACTTCGCTAGGAAGTCTCAGCGACTTGGTTAAGTCACGCCGACAGTAAGTCTTCGGTAAGACTTAGGGCGCTCAGAGAAAGGTCACAGCGAAAGACATGAGTCTTGCTGATAGTTTGTGACTTTCGGGGTGACATGGGATGTTCGCTATGACATCTCAGCGAAAAAAAATTTTGGTATGACGTCTCACCGAAATACATGGGTCTTGCCAATATCAAATGCTTAACGATGTAACTCGAAGACTTCGTTGTGAGGTCTTGGTGAGATCAGTATGTCCTGCCGATAGTTTAACTCATCGCTATGACTTATGACTTTGATATGAGTCTCTCCGAAAAGCGATTGTCACGCCGAATGGAAATCTCATTGATGTGACTTGTGACTACGACATAAGGTCTTGGCGAGAATGAAGTGTCTTGCCGATGGAATGTCTATTCGATATGTCTTGTGCTTTCGATATGAGTCTCGTTGATAAGGGAAACCCTTACCGATAGGAACGAAATGGACATCAATGGTTTTGGTATAACTATTTGTTGTCTTGCCGACTGTTGGAGACTTAAAGCTGATATCGATAGAGAAACTTTGTGGCATCGAGGAGACAATGTTAGTGTCTCACCGATATGCCAACAAAGTTTGAATGTCGTTGACCGTGTGACCATCCTATGTGGCTTCCTGCTAGACCAATCAGAGGAAGCAGTTTTCAAATGGATGACGGTTGGATTTTTGCATCAGTTGCAGCAATGGAGAAAAACTACATGCAAGGAAAAATCTAAAAAGGCATGGAAACTTTCTTCGATGGAGCATTGGCGGATAAGGATGAACAGAAGAAAAAAATCTGAATGTGATAAGATTTAAAGGATCGATTCTGATTTGAATTGATACGATGAGAAAATCAAACTATTGAGATATTTTTCCTGTAACTGTATGAACAATGAGTGTAGCTACTAAGAATTGAGAACCAGAGAGTTGTATCTCTGAATTGTATGTAATATTTTTGTTACTATAATACAAAGAGATTCAGCTTGGTGTGGTGGGTTTTTTCTTGAAAGGGTTTCCCATGTAAATCTGTTGTTTAGTTGTCTTTGTGTATTTGCTCTATTTATGTAAATATTTCATGTGTCTCTTAATTAGATTGTAATTTGAAAAATTAAAAGTCCTGCATTGCATTCTTCCCTGTGGATTTGACATTAGGAAAGTGTTTCCGTACCTCTGCTTTCCTTACACGAATCTAGGAGTGGTTGATCCTGTGGCCCCCTATCCTGATCGGGTGGTGATCCTCTACCTCCTCGATCCTCATCTCCATCCCCTCGACCTCGACCTACCCCTCTACCTCTAGCTCTGCGTCAAGCAGATGGTGTCCCTGGCACTATCAGTTGAAGAGGCAGCATGAACCAATTCGTGTAGGCTTGCATGGTCCCTGCATCCACCTAACCCTAGTCATATGGCCATGGCCTAGCCACTAGCTATATAAAGCTTTGCATTTCCTTGTGCATTGGAATATACCAGCCCTAACACCTCTAACTCATAGTCCATACAAAAATGGCCACATACTGATCATCTGGCCTACCCTGTGCCTTGCCAAACTACCTTTGAACCTTGCCTAGCAGGTACATATCAAGCATCATGTGCTCTCTTCCCTACATCAGTCTTTCCTGCTGAGCAAAAAATATTTGTTGAACATCGTCAAACCATGCAGGTCATCATAGATATGGCTGCCATGTAAAATCACACATATCATCGAGAACTCTCCTCCAATGAGGAATCTCATGTTGTCCTGTGTGGGTGAATGAAACACCTCCTCTGTATTGCCAGACAACTAGATCATCTGGTTTCATGGGAACTAGAACAACTCTCAGATGGAGCACAGCAATGTGCTCCCAAGCCTAGATGTGCAAAAGTGTGACACCAACACCAAGTGCTCAGTCGTCGACGTAGGAAAACTTGTGAAGATCTTTGTATAGTGAGGCCAAAAGCACTGGCCCCCATACAAATAGTGTATGTTGTCGAACCATGTGTTCCCAAGTGATCCCCCATCCAGGACTGAAGTATTGGACTCGCCGATACTGGTGTGATGAGACCCGATATAATGGCTGAAATGACAAGGTGGAAGAGTGATACAGAGAGCCTATAATGCTCTAACTCGATCTGACCCTCACAAAAAACAAATTGATCAAGGCCCATAATATCGTAGCAAGCATCCCTCCCAGCATCTATGTCATAAATCACCCACTCTCCATGGATCTGCTACACATCCTCTAGTGTGACCGTCACCTCACCTATCGGGAGGTGGAAAGAGGATGTCTCATTGTACCATCTCTCAGTGAGTGATGTCAGCATGCCCAAGTGTGTCTGGATGGGCGGTGCATAAGCAATGTACTAAAGTCTGATCTACCCTAGGTGCTCCTATTGTCGCTCGGTCAGGTCATCCAAAATGCCAAAAATATCTCGGGACTTGCGCTTGTGTGAATATAGCTCTCTCGCCTCTTCTTGCATCAGGAAATCCATCACGTTAAAATTCATCAAGAAAAATCTTGATCCTGGCTTGTCTCGGCATCCTAAGGCAACTTCAGCATTGTTGTCTGTGTGTGCGATGCAATTTACAAACTCCAAACTATGTCGCTAGGAGTTTTTGAGTCTCAAACTCTACCACGGCATCACAGTTTGAGAAGGAACCTCAATTTGACCTAAACCCTAATTTCAAAGAGGATCGTGGTAGTGCACTTTGCACAGAAAGTTGGGTATGGAATTTAAACCCAAATTCCAAACTGCATTGTGGCATCACTACTCGCGACGGCAACGTAGTTTGAGGCCAAGCGGCATTTAAACTTTTTAGCGGTGCAATATAGAACCACTCCTAAAGACCTAGTTTCCTAAAGCATTAAATGTGCACGTAAATCAAAAAACAAGGTCAGGTCAAGTTGACTCACCGGTGGTCCAATGTCAGGAAGCCTCTAGTGTGTCTGTACTTGGTTGGAAATATGGAGGGGAAGTTATCGTTGCGCCATCTCGCAAAGGTGTTAGAGCTCAAAGTTGTAAAATATCTTAAGGATGAATGTGAAAATGAATTGGAAGTGGCCCCTCAAGGCCTATTTAAGCCTAAAAATTAGGGTTTTTTTACCCCATTTAGTCGTTCTATCAAGGTTTTGGTCCCCTGATCCCATTTTTGTCCATTCAAGGGGCGTTTTTGCACCGTTTTTTGCATTTTATCTCATTTTTTGACCTGTCGAAGCCTTTCTGGACCCATCGGGCACCTTGTCCTCCTTTTTCGCAAGATCACCCAAAAAGTTGAAATTTTCGTCTGATCTTTTGAGGGGGTAGTATATTGGTATATTTTTGCCCGCTAAGGCAGAAATGGGGCAATTTTTGAAATTGGAAAAATTTTGGCTTCAGATCAAGACCATTTATTCTTTGAATCAACGCAACAAGTGCACTGCTTCAAAGAGGGGAAAAATGTAGACACATAAAATGTACTGATTGATGCTACACGCTTGATCCCGACTACTAACCCAATTTCATCCTTAATCATCCCTCAGTCTAACCATTTAATCAAATACTCTTATTGGATTAAATTCATCAATTTTCCTTCCTTAATTAAATAAATCATTTATCTAATTAAGTCATTCTCTCTTGTTAATTAAATTAATCAATATAATTTAATTGACCCTATATCTCTATTTAATTAAATAATTCATTTTATTTGATTAAATCTCCAAAGTCATCTCATTAAATTAAATAAATTAAAAACCTTGTTTAACTTAATCTAACTTTCATCCCCTTCAATTAAATAAAATCAAAAACTTTATTTAATTAGTCTCTAAATCACATTCTTCTCATCTTTTGATTTAAATCAACCCATAAATCTAAATCAATTAGTCAAATCATCTAATCCCTCATTAAATTAATTAACCCTTGATTAATTTAATCTTGATCCATGTCACATCCTTTAGCTTTTCCCACTTGCACAAATAAATCAATTTAATTAATTTATTAAATTTTCATTTTCTCTCAACTTGGCATCTTTGAGGGAATATTCCTCCAAATGGGATGTGTGCTTCCAACAAGGAATTTATTTCATCTTACAAGTCCTTTTGCATTGAGCCAAGTGGACATAACTCCATTTTCCTCTCCCTCCAACATGTCATTTCACTATTTTCAAATTCCACCTAATTGCATTAAATTACACATTGGCCAAAATGTGCTCAACACTTGTCCACTCACATGATGACAAGTGGCTTCTTCCTATTGGTTGGGTTTTTTTATCCCACATTCATCCCTTTTGCCTCTTCTCTCTTCAATTTCTTCTATAAATAGAGAGGTTATCCTTCATTGTTATCATCCACAATTTTAGCAAACTTAGTATACTCAATTGCATCTTCAAGCATTAGCATTTTCATCAATTTCATCAAGGCATAGCTAGGTTATTGCAATTTTTCTCCATGGATTTCATTTGAAGCAATCACTAAGTGGATCAATCATAACCAAGTCATCAAAAGCTTGCATAGGAGTTGGGAAAGGGCCAATTTCCACATCAAATTGGCACCAACTCCCCCATAAGATCAAGAGTTTGCATGTTTTTAATAGGATTTGATCTATCTCCTTTCTTTTTCATTGTGTTCTTGTTTTTATTCCTATTTTGAGCATTTATAATGAATTTTATGGGGAACTTTGATCTTGGCTTGCATTTGAATTTTCTAATTTGTTTTTTAATTATGTTTTGCAGGTGCTAGGATCTTGGTTCTACAATAATGGCTTCTCATTAGCCAACATCTTAGTCACACTAGGATGTCTAGAGTATGGTGCATTGTGAACTTCTTTCCACACCAAGTCTCTTAACTCCTATGAATTAGGTACATAAACTCTCCCCTTATACCTTAGTAATTAATTAGGTTCAAAGTGAAATCCTTTGTACCTTGCATATTGTGGATTATCTGAGGGTGCTTTCTTGAATTTTTCATAATATTCATCACCCTTGTATTTTTGTAACACCTGCCCCTTAAAGTAAATTTGAATTGATACAATTGAAGTGATATGCATCCTTCAACTTAGGGCATTGGCAACTTGATTCTCTTTTCCCTTGATGTATTTGATGTTTAAGTCAGTCAAATATCAGCTCCAACCAGCTCCTTTTATGTGCATTTAGATTGGATTGGGTAAATAAATACTTCATACCATGATGATCAGTCTTGAGTTCAAAAGGCTTTCCCAATAGATAGTGTCTCCACATCTGCAATGCATGGACAACTAATGCTAACTCCAAATCATATGATGCATAATTTTGTTCATAGAGCTTCAACTTCCTTGACTCATAGGCTATGACTTACCCTTCTTGAATCAAAAAACCTCCTAAACCCTCACCTGATGCATCAATAACGACAATAAAGTCATCGTCTAGATCAGGTACCTTCAATATTGGTGTGGTAGTCAACATCTCCTTGAGTATGTCAAATGTTTCTTGAAATTTTTCTTACCACTCAAACTTCTTCCCTTTCCTCTTCAATGAATTTATTGGAAAAGCTATCCTAGAAAATTTTGCAACAAACTTTCGATAGTAACCAGCCAAACCAATAAAACCTCTAACCTCTCGTGCATTGTTAGGTATTGGCCACTCAAGCACCACTTTTATTTTAGTTGGATCAACCGCAATCCCATTAGCTGAAATTATGTGACAGAGGTATTGCATTTCCTTCTGAAAAAGGTACACTTAGAGATTTTTCCATAAATCTTGTGCTCTCTTAGCCATTGGAAAACAATCTCTAAATGTTTACAATGCTCCTATTCATTCTTGGAATAGATTAATATATCATCCAAGAAAACTAATACAACCCTATCTAGGTAGTCCCTAAACACATTATCCACTAGGTTCATGAATGTTTCAAGTGCATTCGTAAGTCCAAAGGGTAGGACCATGAACTGATAATGATTGTATCTAGTCTTAAAAGCAGTTTTGAAACTATCTTCATCTTTGATCTTTAGTTGATGATAACCTAATCGTAAATCAATCTTCAACAACACTATCACTCCTCGCATCTAATTAAAGATCACCGATACATGGCAACTGGTACTTATACTTTATTGTATCTTTGTTAAGCATTTGATAATCTATACATAAGCATAGTGTGCCATCCTTCTTCACGAAGATCACTGGCACTCCCCAAGATGAAACACTAGGTCTTATCAATCCCTTGGACAACAACTACTCCAACTATGCTTTAAGCTCCATTAATTCTATTGTAATCATCCTATAAGGTACTTTGTATATAGGTTTTGACCCTAGTACTAGGTCGATGGAGAAATGGAGAAATGGAACTCTCTTGGGAGGCAATCCAGGTAGTTCTTTTGTAAATACATCTATAAATTTCCATAAAATGGTATACTTCTCCATATCTATTTCTCTAGATTCCATCACTTCACCATCTTCAGTATCATGGGATTCTTGTGGTCCATAATATACAACATCATCTTGAGAAATGAACTCCATACATTCCTCAATTTTCTCCATTTTGGCTGCAAAGAGTTGACAACCTTTCTTTTTTTCCCTATGCATCTACACAACAGAAATCTACCACAACTTAATTTCTTTGGGTGTTGCTTGCAATGTCACCCAATTACCTAGATCATCCAAACACTCTATGTTTTAACATGAAAATCTACTTTGGCTCTATGTTTCCACAACCAATTCATTCCTAAGATTGAATCGTAAGAACCTAAGGGAGCTACATACAAGTTCACTTCCATAGAGAAACTCGGAAGTTCAACCCTTGCCTCAAGTAAACATTGATCCACCATTTCTCTTGTCTAGTTTGCATATTCTACAACCCAAGACTTTCCCATAAAACTAGCCTTTCTAGAAATTTGATTAGCTATTCTAGGTGAATCAAAATTTTCTATGGCTCTAGTATCAATAAGAATGAAAATAGGTATAACAAACAAAGTACCTATCTAGAGTTTCCATCGGAGTGATCTTGTATTCTTCTTGTTGATTGTGCAATGTTGTATGGATCGTTTGCTGAAATGTAGCTTGTTGACGAGGAAGTGAGTTGCCATGTGGTTGTGATCTTGATGGTCTTTTGGGACATTGATTAGAAAAATGATCCCCACCACATGTAAAACATCCCCTCAATGGTCCCCTCTTTTTTACTGGTCTTTTACAATTACCACCATTCCCTCCAATTTTGTGATAGTTATTGTTGTTATCATTGTTGAAGTTGTTTCCTTAGCGATCCTTCCTTGGATCATTCCAATTATCATAGGGTCCCTTGTCCCCTTTCCTTTGAAATTCCTACCCCTCATTAAACTTATTTGGAGCTTGAGTAAATTGAGGCCCATCGAACTTCTTTCGATTAATCTCTTGGTAGTTCAAGATGGATTTGAGATTTTAATCTTTCTTGATTTCCTTCTCATATACTAGGTCCATAGTGGCCAGACCCTATACATCCAACTAATGAACTAATTGACCATTCAGACCCATAATGAACTTCCTGATATGAAATCGATCATCTTTTGGGTACATTTGTACGTACCTTAGGAGTGAAGTGAACTTCTCCCAGTATTCATTCACCATAGAATCTCCTTGTTTTAGATTTTGGAAATTTGTGAGCTTTTGATCAAAGAAGAGTTGGGGTAGCCACCTCTTTCGAAAAATCTCAAAAAAATCATTCCAAGTTAGCTTTAAAGAACTAATACCAAGTTTCAACTTCTTATTCATCCACTAGTTAGAGGCTTCTCTTGCTAACTAGGAGGCTCCCCAGATAGCTTTAGTGACCTTAGAATAGTTCATGATTTCAAAGTACTTCTCCATTTGAATTAACCAAGCCTCAACCTCATCTTCGTTCGTGCTTCCTTCAATTTTTGGAGGGTTAATATTTCTCCTGTCCCTAGGCAACTCAGTTTCCAAATGCTTCCTTTTGGTTCCCTCATAATATGATTGTAACCTATTGCTTTCTTGAGCACTATTTTGAGTGCAATCGCAGAAATTATTCCCTTCTTCTTCACTGTTGGGAACTTCTTCATTTTTTTGTACTCCTTGTTCCTCTCTTTATTTTACCCTCACTTCTTGTTCAAGGTTTCTTATCCTTTCTCTTGTTTCATCCATGATTTCCAGAATTCATTCCAGTTGAGCTTCGACATTATCTGGAACTTGTCTAACTTCTTAACTTCCTCCAAGGTTAGTTCTTGTCCTAACCATTGTTTTAAGTAAAATTTATACAGGTCGAGGTTCATCTTTAATTAGATCTTATAATTGTTTACTTTACCTATTAAAAAAATTCCAAAAGAGAAAATATTCACATATAAGAAATTTCATTGAAGATTCAATACATAAGTTTTGATAAAAAAACATGACTTTTCTTTATTCATAAGTATTTTAATATCCTTCCATTTACATTGAATGAATATTTAAATAGGATATTATTTGTCAAATTCACTCTCAAATACATAATTATGTGGGGTGTAACCCTCCAATTTTTTCTCAAAAATATCATCAAAAGGGTAATAACCCTCAAATTATCCTTTGATACATAGTTTCAGGGGACATATCCCTCTGATTCACCACCTGAGGCTATAATAATAATTTTAGCCATAGGTATAACTCGAGGGTCCCTAAATATCAATGCTAGACTAACACTACATTATAAGGGCATATCCTTGGAAAGTGATAAAGAGTTTGACTTGGCTAGAGAAATAGATGGTAGATGGTTGAAGTTGGTAGCCTCTCTCATCCTTCTTTTCTCTTGACTAATTCATGAAAGGGCGTGACCGATAGCCTCAGTATCACTCAGCCCAATGGCATTATTATGACTGGTCCCCTCAATTGTTTGAACAAGGGCTTCCTTTTCCTTCTTGGCCCTCAAGTACGCTCATTTCTAATCACTTACTTCCTTGCAGTCATCTTGAGATGCACCATCTTGGCACAAGAATTTCTGAACATTAGACTCATATAATTTTGGAGGGGAAAATATAGCGAGCACATAGGTTCTAGAGCTAAATCAGGTAGCTTTGATACCACATATAATATGCCCATTGTTCTACTCAAAAGTTTCACTATGTTTTTAACCTCATTTAAATAAACTATGATGCCAACCCTTAAACCCTTGAAACCTAAATCCTCAACCCTTAAACCTTAAACCCTTGAAACCTAAACCCTTAAACCCTCAACCCTCTACCCTATACCCTCTACCCTCTACCCTATACTTTAAATGCTCAACCCTAATCCATTGATCCTAAACCTTAAACCCTTAATCTCTCAACCCTCAACCCTTAATAAACCCTCTACCCTATACATTAGACCCTAAACCCTAATCCTTCAATCCTCAACCTATAAACCCTTGATCCTTCAACCCTATACCCTCAACCCTTAAACTCTCAACCCGCAATCCTCAATCCTTAAAATCTCAACCCTTAAATCATTAATCCTTCAACCCTAAACCCTCAATTGTAAACTCTCCACCCTAATCCATCAACGCTATACCCTCAACTCTTAACCCTAAACCATCTACCCTATACATTAAACCCTCAATTGTAAACCCTAATCCCTATACCATCAACCCTATACATTAAACCCTCAACCCTATACCTTGAACCCTCTACCCTATACCCTATATATTAAAGCCTCAACCATAATCCATCAACCTTATACCCTCAACCCTTAAACCCTTAAACCCTCTACCCTCTACCCTATATATTAAACCCTCTACCCTAATCCCTCGACCCTATACCTTAAATCCTCAATCCCTCAACACTCAACCCTTAAACCCTCAACCCTTAAAACCTTAATCCCTCAACCCTAAACCATATACCCTCAACCCTTGAACCCTTGAACCTTAAACCCTTAAACCCTCTACCCTATACATTAAACCCTCAACCATAATCCCTCAACCCTCAACCCTTAAACTATCAACCCTCATATCAACCCTTAAACCCTCAACCCTTAAACTCTCAACCCTCAACCCTATAGCCTCAACCTTTAAACCCTTAAACCCTCTACCCTCTACCCTATATGTTAAACCCTCAACCCTAATCTCTTAACCTTATACCTTAAGCCCTTAATCCCTCAACTCTCAAACCTAATATCTCAACATTATACCCTCAACTCTTAACCCTTGAATCCTAAACCCTTAAACCCTCTACCCTACACCCTATACATTAAACCCTCAACCCTAATCCCTTGACCCTATACCTTAAACCCTTAATCCCTCAATCCTCAACACTTAAACCCTTAATCCCTCAACCCTCAACCTTCAACTATAAACTCTCTACCCTATATATTATACCATAAACCCTAATCTTTCAACCATCAACCCTTAAACCCTTAATCCCTCAACACTCAACCCTCTTCCATATACATTAAACCCTCAAAACTAATCCCTCAACCCTATACTCTCAACACTTAAACCCTTAAACCCTCAACCCTCAACCCTAATTCCTCAACCCTATACCATCAATCTTATACCCTCAACTCTCGACCCTAATCCATCTACCCTATACACTAAACCTTCAACCCTAAACCCTGATCCCTATACCCTCAACCATCTACCCTATACATTAGACCCTAAACCCTCAACATTCTACATTATACATTAAAACCTCAACCCTATACCCTCAACCCTTAAACCCTCAACCCTCTACCCTATACATTAAACCATCAACCCTAATCCCTCGACCCTATTCCTTAAACCCTTAATACCTCAACCCTCAACCCTTAAACCCTTAATCCCTCAACCCTTAAACCCTAATCCCTCAACCCTCAACCATAATCCCTATCCCTCAACCCTCAACCCTTAACCCTTAAACCTTGAAACTTCAACCCTCAAACCTCAACCATGAACCCTCAATTGTAAACCCTCTACCCTATACATTATACCCTTAACCCTATACATTAAACCCTTAATACCTCAACCCTCAACCCTTAAACCCTTAATCCCTCAACCCACAACCCTCAACCCTTAAACCCTAATCCCTCAACCCTCAACCATAATCCCTATCCCTCAACCCTCAACCCTTAACCCTTAAACCTTGAACCTTGAACCCTCAAACCTTAACCCTGAACCCTCAACTGTAAACCCTCTACCCTATAAATTATACCCTCAACCATATACCTTAAACCCTTAATACAACAACCCTCAACCCTTAAACCCTTAACCACTCAACCCACAACCCTTAAACCCTAATCCCTCAACCCTCAACCATAATCCATATCCCTCAACCCTCAACCCTTAACCCTTAAACCTTCAACCCTCAAACCTCAACCCTGAACCCTCAACTGTAAACCCTCTACCCTATACATTATACCCTCAACCCTATACCTAAACCCTAAATCCTCAACCCTTAATCGTAATCCCTCACCCCTCTACCCTATGCATTAAACCCTTAACCCAGATCCCTAAACTCTATACCTCAACCCTTAAACCCTTAAACTCTAAATTCTCAACCCTCTTCCCTATGCATTAAACCCTCAACCCTAATCCCTCAACCCTATACCTTAAACCCTGTGTCATAGAAAAAGGGTCTCTTGCTTGACATGGGAATAATTCATGATAAATTGGACTTAATGAGGCCTTGATTCAAGTGTTGTGAGGCATTTTATGCATCCACACTAGGTCTTGGACCCTTGCAAATTGAATAAAATGCATTTATTGATGTCTTGTGAAGGTGTTGTGAAGTGTTGTAAAATATTTCTACACTTTTCTAGACTCTATTCGCTATAATTCACCTAAAAAACACCTTTTCATCACTTATCAAGTCCTATTTTGAAGTGTTGTAAAGTCTTGTAACAAGATTTCATGCTTTTCTAGGCATAATTTCACTATCTACACCTTTCTTATGCTTTATTTGACCCCTTTATGCCCTTATAAGGCTTAATTAAGTGTATTTTTGAATGTAAGCCCAACAAATAACATTAAATATGACTTAATTCCTGACACCCACTTGCAAGTTCAAGGTGGGACCCATTCTCCATGGGTGGCGAATGAGTCCCTCTTGGCTCCAAATTCAAAATATTTTAAATTTTCTTTCGGGTTTTTATTCAAAATTACCTTATGTCAGCCTGTGACGAGGTATCGTCGGGTTACTAAGGCACAAATGTGTATAAATAAGTTTTTTTCTCCTCATTCATGCAATTAACCCATTCATTCAACCATTCTTCATTATTCATCAATTACTTCCATTTCAAGTCAAGCAATCTAGGGTTTTCACATTGCAAGTCATCAAGTAAGCCTCCTAAGACATTCAAGGGTTGATTCTTCAACTATTGTTGCAAAAATTCAAGATAAAACATCATGGAAAGGTAATAACTCTATTGTTGGATGCTTCATTATATTCTTTTCTTCATTTGGTTTAATTACCTAAAAAGGGGTTTGACCAAGGCAAACCCCCATGCCCTAACAATCAACATTTTCTCTTTCCCTTTGTGTTTGCAGATCTAGGTACTTTGAAGACTTGGAAATCATTAAAGATTAGGTTGAAAACTTTTTGAAGTCATCTTCACTTTTTCAAGGTCAAAACCTACACAAAAAGTCACCAACAATGCTAAAAATCAAGGTTTCAGATCCAAACACCTAGAGGTGCGAATTGAGCAGACCGAGAGCTCCAAATTCCATTTTTGAGTTTTTAGAAAATCCAAAGTGGAATAATTCTCTCGAAGTGGCAAATGAGTCCCATTGTACCCATTTCATGAATATTTTTGTAGATTTGGATACTCATTTGGCTAAAACGGGCCCCGGTATAGTTTTCCAAAACTAGGACTGATTTGCCTAGAATGGAAAATGAGTCCCACCAAGCCTAAAAATCAGCATCTTCAGAATTTCAAAGTCATTGCCAATGTCCAACAAGTTCTCAGGTGCACATATTCAATATTATAGCTTTCTTTTTTGTTTTACTTGCATTTCTAAGTCATTTTCTAGGTCTTTTCGCATATCACAATGTGTTTTCAAACATTGCATATTTCTTAGGTTTTGCATTCATAATTAGTCAATTTCATTGTTTAGTTGCATTTAGATCATCTCATTTAGTCTAAATAACATCATACATTGCATAATTTGATTGAACCTAGCTATCATTTTTGGCCTACCTCTCTCCTTTTAGGTGTAAAACCCTAAAAGAGTTAGTCTTGTGCCAAAAATCTACGGTTCAAACCCTTAATCCCTAAACCCTCAACCTTTAAACCCTCAATCCATCAACCCTCAACCCTCAACTATAAACCCTCTACCCTATACATTAGACCCTCAACCCTAATCCCTCAACCCTATACCTTAAACCCTAAACCCTCAACCCTTGACCCTAATCCCTTAACCCTCAACCCTTAAACCCTAAACCCTTAAATCATAATCCATCAACCCTCAACCTTTAAACCATAAACCCTCAACCCTAAACTCTAATCCATATACCCTCAACCCTCAACCCTAATCCATCAACCTTGAACCCTCAACCCTTAACCATTAAATTCACAACCATCAACCCTATACCTTAAACATTGACCCTTAAACCCTCAACCCTAATCCCTACCCCTCAACCCTAAACCTTCAACCCTCAACTATAAACCCTCTACCCTATACATTATACCCTCAACACTATACCTAAAACCCTCAACTCTCAACCCTAATCCTTCAACCCTCAACCCTTAAACCCTAATCCCTTAAATCCTCAACCCTTAAACCCTTAACTCTTAAGCTCTAAACACTTAAACCCTCAACTCTTAAACCCTAATACTTTAACCCTCAACCCTAAACCCTCAACCCTCAAACCTTAATCCCTCAACCCTCAACCCTTAACTCTCAACCCCTAACCATTAAACCCTCAACCCTTAAACCATTATACCTTAAGCCCTAAACTCTCAACCCTCAACCCTTAAACCCTCAATACCAATCCCTCAACCCTCAACCCTTAACCCTTAAACCCTTAACCCTCAACCCTTAAACCCTCAACTCTTAAACCATTATCCCTTAAACCCCCAACCCTAAACCCTAAACCTTCAACCCTTAAACCCTCAACCAACAACCCTTAAACCCTACACCCTACAACCTCAACCCTCAACCCTATACTTAAGCCCTAATTTTTCAACCTTATATTTTAAACCATAATGGACCTATACCATATACACTTAACCTTGGACACTCAACCTTGAACATTATCCCTCAACCCTCAAACCTCTACCCTATACCCTCAACCCCATACTTATGCCCTAAACCCTCAACCCTCATCTCTATGCCTTATACCCTCAACCTTAAACCCTAAACCATATACCTTAAACACTCAACCTTGTATATTATCCCTCAATTGTAAACCCTCAACCCTAAACTTAAGCCCTAATCCCTCAATCCTCAACCCTATACCTCAAACCCTAAACCCTACAACCTCAACCCTCATCACTATACCCTATAATCTCACCCTTATACCCTAAACCCCGAATATTTCTTGCAACCCTATACTTAAACCCTAAACCATACACTCTCAACCCTTCACCCTATGCCTTATACCCTCAATCCAAACTGTAAACCCTAAACCCAATATTCTAAACCCTAATCCCTATACCTTACACGTGCTTAATCTTATACATTCAACAAGCTAAATATTACCACTCAACTGTAAACCCTCAACCCTCTACCTTATACCCTCAACCTATTACTTAAGCCCTAATCCCTCAACCCTCAACCCTATACTTTAAACCCTAAACCTTACAACCTCAACCCTCATTTGTGTACCTTATACCCTCACCCTTATATACCATAAACCCAAAATCCCTACATACATACATACAACCATACATACATACATGCATGCATATATACAAGCATACACACATGCATACATATAAGCATACATACATACATACAGGCATACATACATACATACATACAAGAATACATACATATATACATGCATACATGCATACATACATGCATATAGACATACATACAGGCATACATACATACAAACATACATACATTAGACATACATTTAACAAACTTACACAAAAAAAAATTCAAGTGAGACATAATGCAAGCAGGTTATAATGTGCTCGTGGTATGCCTTGCTTTTGGAAACATAAAGCAAGGAAAAACAAACACAAGAAAAATGTAAGGCATAATGTGAGTGCATTATAACACGCTCGTGTTATGTCTTGCTTTGGGAATCCCCAAGTCTTTAGCTTGGATTTTCTTTGGATTTCCAACCCAAAGGCTTGGAGTGCCTTCCCAACTTCCAAAGACATGTTTTTGCATATTCTAAAAAAATTCACGTAATCTTGGTTGTGGTAACTGTCAAGTTTGCATGTGTTTCTAGGTCAAGTAAATTGAACACATGGGTAATGTTAGGATCTCTCTTAGTTATTTAACGATGTAATTTTTTCACATTTTAATTATGTTAAGGCATTAATCTTTAATATTTTTTGTTTGTGTGTCTATTTTTTATCAAAAACCAATGTTTGGTATTTTTAACCATTCATTGAAATTTCAAATAAATTACATTTTTATAAACTAGACTCCATTCTACACATAATCGAGAATTTTTGGTAACCATAAACCCAAAACCCTTACATATATACATACATACATACATACATACATGCATGCATGCATACATACAATCATACATACATGCATACATATAAGCATAATTACATATAGGTATACATACATACATGCATGCATACATATATACATACGTACATGCATACATACATGCATACATGCATACATACAGGCATACATACATACAAACATACATACATCAAACATACATTTAACAAACTTAAACAAAAATAATTTCAAGTGAGACATAACACAAGTGCATTATAATGTGCTCGTGGTATACCTTGCTTTGGGAAACATAAAACAAGGAAAAGAAAAAATAAGCAAAATGTAAGACAAGGCATAATGCGAGCACATTATAACACGCTTATGTTATGTCTTGCTTTGGGAATCCCCAAGCCTTTCGCTTTGATTTTCTTTGGATTTCCAACCCAAAGGTTTGGAGTTCCTTCCCAACATCCAAAGACATGTTTTTGCATATTCTACAAAATTTCACATAATCACGTTTGTGGTAACCATTAGGTTTGCACATGTTTCGAGGTCTAGTAAATTGAACACCTGGGTAATGTTAGGCTCTCCCTTAGTTATTTAACAATGTAATTTTTTTCACATTTTAATTATGTTAAGGCTTTCATCTTTAATATATTTTGTTTGTGTGTATTTTTTGTCAAAAACCAATGTTTGGTATTTTTAACCATTCATTGGAATTTCAAATAAATTACATTTTTATAAACTAGACTCCATTCTACACATACTCAAAAAAAAAATTAATTAGTTTTCAAAAATTATAAGGGTGCCACGAGCAAATTTCTATTTTTCAAGATGTGTCCACTTTCAAAACTAGTAAAAAATCATATATTCATTAAAAATTTATCAAAAAGATCAAGCATAAACTACATGCTATTAGCTAATTTCTCACCGAAGTGATTTTTAAAATATCAAAAAAAAGTTAACCTTTTGAGGGAACCACAACATATGCTATGTTATGTTTTTTGTAAAAAATAGCACCAATATTTTGGCTCCCTTTTTTGAACCCCTTAATCTCTAACATTTTCAAAAAATATTAGTAGTTTAGAAAGTAGACTCGGAGCACTACGACCCTTGTTTTTGTTGCATCTAAAAAATTTGAGTGTAACTATCCTCAATTTCTCATCCAAGCTCACTATTTCCTGATTTCAGAAAAAAAGTGGCCACTTAAGACCCATTTTTCCCCCCTCATCTTTGTGCACTTATCTTGCTATACAATGATAAAATGCATCTATTCATTGAGGTATGGCTCCCAAAACCCTTTAGTGTTCATGGTGGCAGGGGTGGTTGGCATATAGAATTATGTGAATGTGACCAATGTGACAATGACATGGACACACTCTGTGATTGAAGCTCTCATAGCTCTCCTATAAGCTCTCCCACCTACTCCCTTAGAGTAGCGATATGCTCTATCATCATATCCTCTCTCTGCCTCATCGTTACTAGCTCATCCCTCAATGGCTACACCTATAAATACTGCAAATTAATAGGGGCTATCCTAATAGCCTTTAATTGTCTCCTAAGGTCATTGGCCTGACTCTAGAGAGTGTCACGTGTCTGCTCAACACTCTTAGCTCTTGTCACTTCCATATCTCTCTTAGTGAGGAGAGAACAGAGCTCTACACCCTACTATTATTTTTTCCTAATCATGCTTTCTAGCTCTATAGTATGTTAAATCGGATCCACCTATCCCTCCTCATAAGCCATCTGAAGATGCACTACAAGCTTGAATAATCAAGAATGTCACCTTGCTAATTATGGCCTATGTGCATCCAAGACCTGGCCTCGAATCTAGACAGCTGGGACTACCTCTACTATGCATCGACTAAAGAAGTTGATCCACTCCTATGTAAACATTGCAAACATAGAGAAAGTGGATGATATTAGTATCATATCATAAAAATATGCATATATACTTAAGCATACAATGAAATCACTGAAATCAAACAACTTCTATATCATATCTCTATATCAAATGAAATTTGTACTTGGGTCTCTAGCCTACTAGTGCAAGTCTAGAGGTGTAGCACTACTAGTAGATGCAACACTAGGTCATGTAGTAGGATCAGTGGAAGGGGGTATGATTGTTGAGGCACCTAGTGGTGTGGTAGAGATCATTGGTGCACACACATGTAAAGAAACTTGTTGTCTCCATCTCATTCTCTCCTCTGCTTGGACTACCTCTATTGCACCCTCCTCTCCACTACCTCACCATCTGAACCCTATGCACTAGCATTACCCTTAGGGGCATCCGCTAGGAAAATTAGGGTCAAACCTACTATCACCCACTAGTTGACGAAGCCAACTTATACACCAACATCATCGATTTTGAGGACCTTCGATAGGTAATCATCCTCACCATCATTGCTAATGAGCATGACGTTGATAATGGTGGGATGAGGATGATCTCCCGCTCACATCGTTCATGAAACTTATAGGGCTAAAAAGCACTAAAAATGACAAAGAAGGGTGATATTAGTACCACATCATAAAAATTAGCATATATACCTAAGCATACAATGAAATCACTAAAATCAAATAACTTCTATATCATATCTCTATATCAAGTGAAATTTGTACTTGGGTCCCCAGCCTACTAGTGCAAGTTTGGAGGTGTAGCACCACTAGTAGATGCAACATTAGGTCCTATAGTAGTAGCAGTGGAAGGGGGTACAATTGTTGAGGCACCTAGTGGTGTGATAGAGATTGTCAATGCATGTACATGTAAAGGAACTTGTCCCCGTCTCAGTCTCTTCTTCACTCGAGATACCTCTATTGCACCCCTCTCTCCACTACCTCACCATCTTAACCCTATGCACCAACATTACCCTTAGGGGTGTTCGTTGGGAACATCGAGGCTGGACCTATTGTCACCCACCAGTTGATGAAGCCAACTGATACACTGACATCATCAGTCGTGAGGACCTCCGGTAGGTCATCGTCCTCACCATCATCATTGATGAGCATGACATTGACAATGGTGGGATGAGGATGATCTCCCGCTCGCATCAATCACGAAACTTCTAGGGCTAAACAGCACTAAAAATGACAAAGAAGGGTGAAATTTTCCTCATACCTCATCAAATGGCTCATCCCTCTCCACCACGGACCATAGTTGCTCAATCTTGGGTAGATGTAGCTCATTTTTGTGAGGCGCTTTACTAACGGCTCTATAGAAAAATCAACAAAATCCTTGCGGTGAATAGTGAAACTGACCTTCTGTAGGCCCACAATGGGAGTATATAGGCAAGATTTTGCCCTTTTTTTTGGTGAACTTTCCTTAGACTTCCCTACCTTCCTATTTTTACCCTCCTTGTTGGGGGAAAAATAGGAGGGGTCATATACTCACTTATTAAAAAAATTCTTCTAACCCACCAAAAATACTCTTAAGAATTCTTCTTTTCATGGTAGTTTCTTCTGTTTTTGAAACTAACCTATTGTTGAGTTTTGTAGAAATGAACCTTACATTAGATGTAGTTTTTGTTGAGCTCAAACGCTAGAGGAATTGTTAGTATCTACCTACTTGACCTCTACAGCCTCTACAATATCTTTTTTGTAAAAATTGTTAAAATTTCAAAATCAATATTTATGTCTTTCTAGCTACTTTAGTGTAGTTGATTTTTCTTAAAAATCAGCTCACTAAAGTGGAGGAAAAATGTAGTGTCATAAAATTGTACCCTGTGGCAATTTCACCCTTACGTATTTAGGCCCATCTCATTTACAACAAAAACCTATAAGTTGGAATTTCACATTTCTAACTTCATAGGCGACAACAATGAAGCACTAGTAGCTTGAGTGTCTGATTATCATAAAGTTTTAGTCAAACACTAGCATGATGCACTAGTGTCCCTGTACTTTTTTGGATTCAAATACGAATATTTTGATTCTTTACCCATGACACATGTTGTAGTAGTAAAGATGTGTGTGTAATGGCCCCTCTCACCCATGCAACTTAACAAAACTCTATTTTCACTCTCATTTGAAGGGGGGATTAGAAAAATTAAAGGCTCTCTCTTGCTTTCTCACTCTCATAGCGAAGCTCTACAGAAATTCTCTCACACAACAATCAAGACTCCTCTTTCTCACAAGCTTATCATGTCAATCAATTCAAGAGGGGAGCCACAAGCTATTGGTAACACTCTCTTGTCATTTTATCTTATATGATCTCATCTACATAATCTTGTCTTTATTTATTTGATTGTATTCTTGATAGGGGTTCTCCTCCTTTGCAAGGTTTGTTTCTATCAAACATCTTTTCTTTATGCATTTTATCTATCTCGATTCTACCTGGCTATCTGTGGAGGTGGAAATTCCAAAATGAGTATTTGATTGAGGAAAGCCCCCACATTTTTCTTGTTTTGTTTATGTGCAAATGAACATATTTGATGAGTTGGGTATTCCAGATTCTAGACTTTTACTATATGTTTCATCAAAGATGATAGCATGACACACTAGCATTTGTGATCGAGAGCTAATCCTCTTAAAGGTATAATTTGTGGTTTTTGTACTCTTCTTTTTTGTATATCAGAGAATTTAATTCTTTTATTTACCCTTGTAATTAAGTGATTTTAATATTCTCATTATTTAAAACTTAGTGTCAATATGGTTAAATTGTGTAAACATTCTCCATCATTTTTTTCTCACCTCTGCAATGTCTTTTGAGGTAATTAAGGGCTATTTGCTCCTTAAGACCTCGTTGTCTAGAGGGTAGAAAATCTCCTCCTTTACACAAAGATAATATATAATTTTAAAGATGTTAATTAATATATTCTATAACTAAAAATTATGTTTGTGGTAAATTTTGTATATCTTATTTTGTTCACTTGTGGAATTTTTTTTCATGCTCTTAATCTTGGCATTCTCCAACATGATATCAGAGCCATGAGAGAGCATTCATTATCGCATTGAGGTGACTCCCACACATAGTCCTATCAATAGAGCATCATGGAGTCAAATGAACACCACCACTCCATCTAGAAAGCTCGAGAAATGAAAAAATACCTTTCATTTTATCAATTTTGATAACTTTGAATTTTTTCAATTTTTTGAACCTCTATAATGATTGTACAAATATTGTAAAAAATAAAAAATAAAAAAAATTGCCCCTCTAGAGTCTTTTTCCTATTTGCAAACATATTTTGACCTATTCGACCTGTTTGCGGGTCACAATTGGAGATTTTAGTGACATTTTTTGTGAATAGTTCTCTCTTGTAGGGTTTCGTGGCATATATCTATGTTTTTCAATAGTTGGTTTCACCTGATTTTGGCCTCCATCAGCCTTAGAATTTTTGGCATGAACTCGAGGAAAGCGTGTATCCTATTGCCTTGTTTGGCCCTCATATTGGTGGCTCATATAGTGCACGTGTGTTAAGCATATGTAATTTGTTGCCACACGACCAACAACTCCCATGCAAGCCCTTCAAAATCCTCCATTGACCAATGGTTAGAATTGAATTTGTTTTTTTTTATTTTATTTTAGGGAAATAAATTCCCACGTGGCTTGCATTCCAAATGTAGTCCATTAAAAATTTGGAGCTGCCAATCGACATTCAAGGCTCAATCTTCTCTGAGGATCGCGCATTGGTAGTGTTTGAATTTTTAGTTTGTGTCCCTACATCCTCAACGATGCCATAGTGAGGCAATTTTTTGCATGCCTTTTATGGCGGATGAAGATCCCTACACCTGCACCTTCTCCAACATCTGAAAAGACTCCTCCAACAATGAACCCCCACGCAGTAGTAACCATTCCAAGGATTTTCATTGCTATTTTTTGCAGGGGCGATATTGTTTGGAGGGGCTTGCAAAAAAGATAGCAAAAAGTGTCTAGGTAGAAATCTTTATTGGCGTGTTGAGCAGTGACACCTCCTCCAATGCCCCTTGAATCGAGTTTAATCTCCACGCCTAGCTTCATTCGCATGCACAGTGAGGGAAGGTGGAGGCTCACTCTTCTTCTTTTTTTAACAATAGGGATATTCTTGTCGTTAACAAAAAAAAAAAAAAAAGCCTCCACTTTCCCTCAATGCGCTTTGAAGGTTCTGTATGTCCCTACACTTGATCAACACTCTTCTTGACTGGTGTACCAATCATTATGTTTATGGATAGTATTTAATTTTTATGGTTGACAATTTATGCTAATGTAATCATTTATCCTTGTACGCATTAATTGTTTGGTTCAATTGTTAAGTGTTTGTAAGGGGATTTTTTATTTTTGCATAACTTGCAAATGGGGAGCCGGTTTTCAAGTGTGAATAGTCATTGAAGAACTCTTTTCAAGTCAATTAGTATTGAGATAATTTCAAAATTGTATCTTTTTAATTTGTTTTTTAACCTTTGAAAATCAATGTATTTTGTGTAAGTTTTGGAGCATAACTTTCATTCTGTTTGTTAAAAATTCACTAACTTCTTTTAAAAATCCATCACAATTTCATAAGGATTCTAAATTTGTAGTCAAAATTAAGTTTTAGAAATATCACTTTTCCATATTTGTAAAAATCTGAGTTATAAACGAATAATTTGGCTTTCTAAATTGAAAAAATCTTGTAATTTTTTTTTGTTATCTTTCAATGGGGGTCAACATTTAGATATAATGTAATTTTGGGGGGTTTAGTAAGGTACAATTCAAGTGCCTTGTTGTGTGTGTATCATGGATCCAAAGATTGAATTATTAACACTACATAATTTCCACACATGGAAAATTAAAGTACAACAATTACTTCAATATAAGGGATTATGGCAAATGATCAATGGACAACAAATGCAATTTACTAAATATTTTGAATAGTTTACTTATATGGAACAAGTTAGATGAGGCAAAGGGCATCGTTGGTCTCCATGTTTCTAATAACTTATAATTCCATATTTCAGAATGTACAACTAAGAAAATGTGGGACAAGTTTAAAGATCTCTTTGGTTTAGTTAATGAGTTCAAAATTATACAATTGGATATTGAATCAACAACATTGTCTTCTGATTCATTCCCATCTATTGAAGATTTCTTTGTTTAGTTTAAGTCTTTTCTTTCTCAACTTAAGGCTTGCGGTAAAACAAAAATAGACAAAGAATGTGTCTTCTTGATTTTTTCAAAGCTAAAAGGTCCTTATCAAATATTTGCTTCATCTTTCTACTCTAAAATGGATGTTCTTGGAACAACATATGTAATGTCTTATTTTGAGCAATTTTATGATAGACTCACAAGAAAAATCTAAGTTAATATCTATGGTTGTCATCGCCTCTTCAAAAATTCGAGCATTAGTTATTCAATCATCTAAGAGAAAGAAACAAACTAAGTATCAAGATAAAGGATCAAAATTAGAGATTCCACTGGATTCATCTCCCTCATCAAAAGGGAAAATTTTTAAGGAGAAGCCTAGATGTACTTTTTGTAAGAGACTAGGACATGAAGAACAACACTGTTACAAAAAGGAAATTAATTGCTTGAGGAATATTCTTCAACAAAATAAAATTCAATTGCCTACATACAAGATAGTTGGTTCTTCCTTTTCTTCATCCACATCATCTGTATATTCAAGAAAGGATAAAAATAATTGTATGATACTCATTGCTTCTACAAACAACACATCACGCAAGTGGCTTCTTAATCTTGGGGCATCACACCACATGGATGCATCTAGAGAACTATTTTCTACATTTGAGCCTTGTTTATTCCCACTAATATTAATGGTGAATAACACCTATATGTTAGCTCTTGGAAAAGGACCTATTAAAATTGGAGAAGGAACACTCAATTATATACTTTATGTACCTTCCTTATCCAATAATCTTATTTCTATTTATCAAATTACACATAGTGGCACAGGAAAAATAGTTGAGTTCACATCACATTCCATGATCATCAGAGATTTGTCGAGTAGAGACATCATTACCACATGTCATGTTGATCATGATTCTAGATTGTATTCCTTTTCTTTCTTTGGTTCTGTTGACTTTGATGATGGTTTGAGTATAAATAACACTGATACCTTCAACATGCATAAGGAGATACAGTTTGGCTATTTGAACCTTGAAGTTGTATCCTCCTCATTGTTTCCTTCACCTTACATTGATATCACATCTCCTTCATATTCTTCTTCTTTAGTATTGAGTGTTCCTACATCATTGGTTTCTCATGATTTAGGGCAGTAGGATATTCATAATTGTGTTTCTGTTATAGTTGATTGGGATGATTTCTTACAAGGAATATCAAACTTTTTTAGTGAATCCCATTTCACACAGTTGTCAGGCACCTTTGATGATAGCCATATCAATGTTGTTGTCAACCCATCTACATCTTTAGTTTTTGTTCTACATCAGTCTTCACATGAAGAATTTGAGACCATTTTCTTTGAATCTTGTGTTGACTTCCATTCTTCTCACATGGGAAGATTTTTTGCACCTATGTACAATCCATTTTCTTCCACGAAGAAGAAATGTTTTTCAACATTCTGAGATCACATTTTGCATTCTTCTTCTAGCATCACTTAGCACTGCAGGTTCTATGCTCTTATGGGGGCTCCATAGTCTCTCTTTTTCTCTCATATGGGGGGAAAATTTCTTGTACTTATGTGATAGAACTAGTCATTAGGGGGTCATCATGATCCCTTCTATCTTCTTTACTTTTACATTTTATTTCATTGCATTTACATAAGTTCTCTTTTGGAGAGGGGTTTTTATTTTCTACTGGGTTTTTCTTCTTTACTCCACTTTATTAGAAATGTGTACATGAGTACTTGACATGGCCTAGTAGTCAGGACTCATCATTAGCACATTCATTACTCCCTAAGTTGCACTTAAGGGGGGTCTTAGTGTAAATAGAGTCATTATTTACCTAGTTAGCTAATCACCTTTCTAGGATTAACCTTTTCACACTCATAGCTTAAATTTACTTAGGTTTCTTTTTCTTTTTCTCACTTCATAACATTAAGACATGTGTCCTCATCACTTGAGACACCTATTGACACTTTCTCACACACTTCTCAAGTGAGCTCACAAGTGTCCCATCTTTGGAGGGTTAGTTTGTTGTTCATTCCTACCTTTCTACCTAATCCACCTTGCCTATATATGTAAGTCTTTCTCATTGTACTGTACACTCTTCATTTTGTATATTGATAGACATACTATTGTGCTTATTTTGTTCACTTGTGGAAGTTTTCTTTATGCTCTTGATCTTGGCATTCTCCAACATTGTAAGCCCATTTTTAAAATGTTCATTTAAATATGAATTTCAATTATATAAATTGGTCAAACCTAAAGAAGTAATGATGAGTTCAAGGTTGGAAATCCATAAAAGACCCCAGGAGAAAAAAATATTCACAACATTTATCTTTGTTTTCTTCTACTTACTTTGTATTGGTCTAGGCATTGTTTTTTATTCATAATCTCATTGTATTTTCTTTTCAAAGCTCTTGTCAATATTTAAGTATTAATCACTTATATTGGTATGAGCACAAATATGACATCTATATTAATATGTTACAAAAAAAATGTGAATAAATATTTCATATACAACTCAATCACTAGAAGAAAAAAATTACATAGGTAGCTTCTATTAATTAAGGTGACCTATTATAGAAAAATTCCAAATTACTATATGTATGTCATATAGCTCATACTTATTGCCACGGAACTCAAACTTGGACCTAAAATTTTAAACAATTCATTTCTTATAGAAGTATAAAAGAAAAAAGTTCCTTGAAGTGTAAAATTTTATGGTTATAATTTCTCATAATATGTGCAAAGGTGAGAATTACTTTCATTGGAAGATAAACAATCCAATAGTGTAAAGTATAAATTTATAATATGCAGCTTAGTGGCTTTTTATAAATTAAATCATGTGCCCTAATTATGGTACCATATTTTTGTATGTGTCTATTAGAGTAGTTGCAACTTTATCATCTATGAGACTCTTGAATCCTTATATGTAATGAATGGCATGCCCTATTCCTATGATTCCCATTTTTTAACAAGTTGGGAGTACACTGAAAAGTGTGATCTAATTGATACCTTCTCATCACATTGGTGAATAATATGACTATATTGTAAGAGATACCTACATCTCTTACAAATTACAATGGTCATATTCCATAAAACACTTTCTCATTTATTCATGAGATTAAATTCTTTAAGAGAAAAATAAAAATGCCAAATCTTTTCACACATGAAAATAAGATTATTGTGAATACATGTATTGTAACCCCGTTTTTATGACTACCACTATCATCTAAAGGGGCAATAGAAGTATTATGAGAATCCCAAATTGTCATGACCCTAGAAGATCAAAGAGCTCACCTATCTAGTGGTGCACAAGAACGATTACCATATTCTATAGACTGGGTCACTTCCCTAAAATCGATGAATGACTAGTTGGAGCCCACCCACATATTTCTCCATATCACTCATGCTCTCACAATGTGAATTGCATACACCTAGAATATTTGTCATGTCTTCTAGCTGCTCACTTATGAACTTGGAATTCTACCTTATATGAATATAAAACAATGGGTTCTATCCCCCTCCTTTAGTTAAAAAATGGGTGATAGTCTATATAGATCCTAATACCATGTCAAAAATTAGTATCCTAAGTTACTATATTAATTGTAAATAGAATATAAAATAAATCAAATGAGAATTATAAGGAACACAAAGATAGCACATTACACCATATATACATGGAGAAACTACTTTTAGTAGAAACACCCATAGAACATAAATCTATTTCAAAGTACTTACAATATTATCTAAGATAGAATTTGAGGATATCATTTATTCTCATTTCTATATGACGAGTAGTAAATCTCTTGTGCATGAAGATAAAGTTCACTATCTTGCCAAATCTCACAAAATTTCCTTACTTCTAAATGAAAGAAAAGCTTCGTAAATATAAAACAAATTTAAATATAACACAAGTAGTCATTGATAATAAAAAATGTATTAACAAGATTTTCTAATTTAGACAACATCCACAAGACCAAAAACATCACTATGAATAAGCTTTAATAATATTTATGCTTTAGTGTTAACATAAAGCATAATGGCTTTATGTTAACATCACTATGAATAAGCTTTAATAATATTTATTCTTTAGTGTTAATGGCTTTATGTTGTTGCTCTGTTGTTTATGATGAGTTTTTTGTCCTTTTGTTGTAATCTCTCAGACTGCTATTTTATTATAGCTATGATATGGTGGAATACCACCTAGGACATTGTTGACTTAATTAATGGTTTATGTAGATCTAAGTATGCTAGTAGAAACTTATTGTTTTTTATTAGTATTGGTTGGACTATGGTTACTATGGTAAAAGTTGGCCTGTGAGCTAATACTATTGTTGTTTTTTGGTTTGTTGGTGGTGTTGTTTCCCACCTTTTTCTGTTTCTTTTTTGTTTGTTGTTGTAACCATGGGATCAAGGCCCTTCCCTGCTTATCTAATAAATAAAAAATGAAACTTTATTCTTCAAATTCAATATTCACAAAAATTAAAATTCATAGAATAATTAAATAAATTGTCCACCACATTTTTATTATTTAATATCTTAAACCCTTTTTGAGAAATGTGTCCCAAATAGTGGTGCCATAACATACATGCATTGAAGTTCCTAATTACATAGGCTAAGTTACAATAAGTAGATGCATCAAGCTTAAAAAAAGTACCACAGTAGGATCCCTTAGCACTAGATTTTCTCTAATCAACCTAAAATTGCTCCTATCAAATGTAACATGCACTCTAACATCATTCATTTTAGAAATTGAAAGTAAATTTCATGTTAATCCTAGAATGTGCAACACATCTCTGAGATATTTACTCTTTAATTACAAAACATAAATTTTACCTTCTATTTGTCTACAACCATATATAAACTATTATCCCCAAGGAAAGCCTCATTTCCATCATATGTTTTGTATGATGAAAACCACTTCTATGATATGTATTATGATACAAGGCGCTTGAATCAATAAATCATGAGTAATCACTCACATTGTTAGCACAAGTAACCCAAATATTATTTTCATCATTAAAGAACTCTTCAGAAAACTTATTATTTCTATTTCCTTTCTTCACATGGCCCCACTTCCCATAGTCTCAACATTTCACTTTACTCTTGCCAAGGTTTTCAAAGTATATTTTTAATTGAAACCTCACTTTGCCCTCTCTTTTTTACCATATTTTCCCTTTTTTCTACCCCATACATGTAGTGCATCTTTGGAACCACCATCCATAGATTTTATATTATTGTATTCACTAAACAAAATAGAAACAAGGGCATCCATGTTGGGCGATATAGTACCACCACTTATTGTTATTAGATCCTCCCATGATTTTGATAAGGAACAAAGAAACAATATGCATTTATCCTCCTCATTAAGTTTCACATTTATGCTTGTTAGTTGACTCAAAATAAGATTAAATACAATTAAATGTTTGGATCGAAGTCTCTATATTTCACTTTTTTTATGAATATTATTTTTTATTTTAAATTCAACGGGTGTGTGCAAGAAGTTGAGTCCACTTTTTGGCCAAAAAGTGGAAGTGTTTTCCCTTATTTTAAAAATTTATCACATTTGACCTTAAAATTTGAAGGACTTAAAGATGGAATCTTAAAAATATCAATAATCATAAAATATAGTACTCGAAATCTAAGTTTCTAAATGTGTAATTTATTTTAATACCTAGATGATACAAATTGATTTTCAATAGGCATTTCTAAAAACCACTGTTTAAAAGTCACTTTTTTTACCATACCATGCACATCATCCATATTTTGACCTAAATAATCATATTTTTCTAAATCCTTTTGGGAATAGATTTGTAACTCACTGAAGCACACTTATGATTTTTTTGTAATTTTTTTTGTTAATTTTTTATCGGCCATATTTGTTGTTTTGAAAAATCATCGTGTATGTCACGCATAAGATGACCTAAACTTATCATTTTTTGATTTTTTTTCAAATTGAAAAGAATTTTCTAAAGTACACTTTCGTACAATTCATTTAACAAAAAAATGTTATAATAAAAAATTATTAAAATACTAAAAAACCCTGATATTTCAAGTTCATTGACTAGTTTCATCAAAAATTAATTGAAAAATAGAAAAAATAATCCAATTGTAAAAAAAATTACATATTTGGAATCTACACTGTCCCATCTACAATGAGTTTTAATTTCGTCAAAAAATTCTGCAAGAAAGGTCTTCAGACATATGTCCAAAGTCTTTATTTCCTTGTGACATTGATATGACCTTCAAGTTACAGGTCAAACCAGGTCCAAATCTTAGGTTCAGGTCCCCAAGCCTTTTCCTGAACCGAAAAACAAAGCAAAAAACTGAAAAAAAAATATTTTTTAAAAAAATGGGATCTCATTTTATAAAAATATATTTTTTTTATACTTAAATGAAAGGGGATTTTGTTTCTTAAAAGTATAAAAAAAATATTTTTTTATGAAACAAGCCATTAAAAAGTGATATCTAATTTTTAAGAAACGGGATCCTGTTTCTAAAAAACGAGACGGGATACCATTTCTTAAAACCGGGATCCAATTTCTTAAGAAATGGGATCTTGTTTCTTAAAAAATGAGATCTCATTTTTTAACGTCTCGTTTTATTAAAATGGGCCGTTTTAAAATGGGATCCCATTTTTTTAAAAAGAAAGATCCCATTTTTTAGAAAACGAGATCCCATTTATTAAAAAATGCAATCTCATTTTCTTGAAGCCGATTTCAGATTTTTGTCTAAGGCAAAAACTTTCAGGTTTCATGGACTCATCTTCTTGCATTTACCCCAACTTATTAATAAGACTTTTTGTTTGGTAAGTTCCACCTATCCTTTCTCACAAACTATGTGGTAGTCTCTTGAAAAATATTAAAAAGTACAAAATCAAAAATACAATTGTATCATTCCTTGAGTCTTTTTGTCAAGCTTCATCTAGTTGACATATAATATTCCTTTAAGCTTTTCATTTTCTATTGTACCTCTCCATTGATCTTTGAATAGAATGTGCTTTTCATGGCTTCTCCAACCACACACAAATTTGCAAAATACTTCCACTTTAATCAATTAAAAATAGAACTTTTCAAGAAGGCCATCCCTTTTAAAATCAAGTTGTTACTTAGATGCTATATGTTGAGAACAAGGTAAGCATATAGATTAAAAGTATAAATTTTTAGAGTTGATGGTGAACCCCATAGCTCCCAAAAATAACCTACAAGAAAATAACTTTGCAGAAAGAGAGATCAAGTAAAATGGATTTGATCAACAACCTAAGAATTGTATTGATTCAATAATCAGAATGAATGATGCATCCTTATGAAAATGAATAAAGAAAACCCTAGATCAAACCCTACATGAAGATTAACTTAGATTAAGATAATCATCCTCATCATATGATATAAGACAACATGACCTAAGAATAGCTCAATCGAATAATTAAAAAGCATTTCTTAAATTTATCTTAAGTGAATAAAGTAAAAAAGGCCTAATAATTATTATGTGATTTTCCTATTTACTCCAACATCCCCCCTTAAGATCAACTTAGGGAGAAGCTAAAAACCTAATGATGAATGCAATGATGGATGCATAATGGATCTCAACTACAAGGCATGATGAGGCACCCATGTACAAATAAATAAAATCTCTCATAACTAGAAAAGGAAAAAAAAAAGAGAAAACCTCATAAGAAAAGCTTCTCCCCAAAAGAGAGAAAAATGAAATAAAAGCATACATGTGATAAAAGAATCTAGGACTCGACATGTCCCCCCAAGTTCTACTTCGAGCATATAAGTAAAATCAAGATTGCTCCCAATACGGAAGTAGATCCTCTACCAAAGTGAATGCTCGAAGAAGAATGTTGAAGATGATCCAAAATTGATAAATATTGTTTCTTTTATCCCAAAAATAACCTACATAGAAAATATCTTGGCACAAAGAGGGTCAAGTAAAATGGATTTGATCAACAACCTAAGAATTATATTGATTCAATAATCAGAATGAATGATGCATCCTTATGAAAATGAATAAAGCAAACCCTAGATCAAACCCTACATGAGGATTAAATTAGATTAAGATAATTATCCTCATCATATGATATAAGACAACATGACCTAAGAATAGCTCAATCTAATAATTAAAAAACATTTCTTAAATTTATCTTAAGTGAATAAAGTAAAAAAGGCCTAATTATTATTATGTGATTTTCCTATTTACTCCAAATCCCCCCTTAAGATCAACTTAGGGAGAAGCTAAAAACCTAATGATGAATGCAATGATGGATGCATAATGGATCTCAACTACAAGGCATGATGAGGTACCCATGTACAAATAAATAAAATCTCTCATAAATAGAAAAAAAAAGCCCCTCATAAGAAAAGCTTCTCCCCAAAAGAGAGAAAAATGAAATAAAAGCATACATGTGATAAAAGAATGTAGGACTCAACATGTCCCCCCAAGTTCTACTTCGAGCATATAAGTAAAATCAAGATTGCTCCCAATACAGAAGTAGATCCTCTACCAAGGTGAATGCTCGAAGAAGAATGTTGAAGATGATCCAAAATTGACAAACATTGTTCCTTCCCTTAGGAAGAAACAAATCCAATGGAAAATGTAGAAGAAACTCTCTTAGGAGAACATGTCTCAAAATGAATGCCTTAGAAAACTACTCAAACTACACATGTCTAACTCAATAGATGTCATAGAAAATCTAAACAACTATGAAGATCACTATAGAATTACCTCTAAAGGAAATGATAAAGTGACGGTAGGTGAGTTGTAGCTATCATCAAAGAGGAAGTGAATATCCCCAATCAAGTCCCCAATATCTACAATGTAAGAGTCAAAAACTAACTCTGTAATGTTTGGTAATAAATCATCCCATAAAGTTGAAATTGAAAGACAACTACATCCTATTGAACTAAACTAATCTATCAAGATGCAAGATATGGAGGAGGCAAAAGCTCAACACAATTTTCATGAACCAAGGTGGATGATGGAGGTACACATAGCTTCAAGTGACCAAACTTCTCATATATTTGATCCACTCTAGATGCATGAGAGTGTAATTCAAATCAAGGGTATTGCATACTCATTTAGAGCAAAATAAGATAAGGCATACAATCAAGAGGCATGATCAACTATCCCAAATATGATAATATCTCTATTGTGCAAATCTCTAATAAGCATTGAATCATGTGTGAACCCAATTTCCTTATTTTCCCCACTATGTGCAATCCAATAGATGGAAAGGAGATTATAGGATAGTGGAGGAACACAAATTACATCATGAAATGTTCCATCATCAATATTTATAAATAATTTCTCACTAATACTCATATAATTATTGTTCCTCATTAATATGTGTGGTGATGTGCAAGGCTCATATGAAGAGAATACTCAAAGATGAAGCCATGTGATGCAAGGCTCCTTAATCAAGAAGTCATCAATTGTACTGAGGACTAGTGGATGCAAAGAGTGTATCGTGTCTACTCCATGTGCCATGGTGGTTGATCATCATTCAACGAGTGTTGAAGTGGAAAAAGAGGATGTACCAAAAGATATATATGAAAGAAACTAAATATGATTCTTCTATAGAAGGTGTTTCAAATCATCAATCTACTTTACATAACACGTATGATCATCATGTCCTGATTTTTTATAGTATACACACTTTGATCTCTACTTCTTAGATGAATTCCCCTTAGAAGAGGAAGAAGAGAACTCAAAGGTATCATGGTGAATTTGATTCCTTTTCTTGCTCATTATTATTGGAATCCTTGTCTTTTTATTTCTTGTCTTTTTTATTTGAAACTTTTTGGTATTTGGTGCCTTGTGTTGTGATAAGAACATGTGGTTTGGAAAACTTCAATGAGCCCATCTATACCAACTTTTCCTACTCCATGATAAGAGATGTAACAAAATCATCAAGTGAAGGCATAGTAAATATGGTACCAAGTGCATCTCTAGTAACATAGAAGGTGGAGATAAAAATTGAATAGTCAAGACCAAGCTTGGCAAGGATGAAGACAATCAACAAGGAGTTTTGTTTCTCAATACCACACTGTGAAAACTACAATCTAAGAGACTTGAGTTTGGTGCAAGAATCTTGGATGTGGTCAAAATTTGTAGGATTCAAAATAATAATTCATTCTCTAACTAAAATCCTCTTAAGGTGTCCTACTTCCTAAACAAGGACTCCATATCTAATTGAGTCCATATCTAATTGAATGTGGAGTAAGACTCAACATGAAAGAGAAGATTAGGAAACATAAATATACATAATGTCCCAAAAGCCTCATCACACATGTTAAACCATTCTCTTCTTTGCAACTCTAGCTGGTTCAAGTTTTGTACCCATGGTCACTCTATATAACCCTTGTTTATTCAAATGTATCTCCATTTGTTTTTTCCACCCATAATAATTGTATAGTCTGAATGGAGTGATGTGGGTTGGATTCATGATGATTGAATGATAAAATATATAATTTTTAAAGAGAAACAAAAGATATGACCTTCACAATACAAGAAATTTACCCCTTATTTTGAAAATTGATCTTTATCTACACATTTTCCAAGAAAATAAAAAAAAATGAAAACCTGAGAGCTAATTGAAATAATAGATTCCTAATTAGTTTTTGAAAAAATAGTTCAGATATCTATGTAGAGGACTGGACCAACTTTTTGATCATGCAAGAATCATGAAAATAAAATATCCATGGAAAAAATTATTAGTCTTTGAGTGAAAACAATTGGATCTAACTTCAAAGGCCTATAAAACTCATAAGCAGTAAAATTTGAAAAATTATCTACACCAATGCATCAGACTCAAAACCATATTTCCAACTATATATGGTTTGCAAAACTCAAAGTCAAGATTCCCAAGTTATACCCAATTTTGTGAAGCTTGCCTAATTTGGCTTAAAATGAAAACAAAGGGCTAAAAAAATTGGGCCTTGGTCGGGTGGGCAACCACCCACTAGTTGTAGGGGGCCTAGATTGGGCCTAGATCTTGTTCGTTGACATGATCATGGTGGGGGCTCAAGCACTAGACGAAGCAACTCTACAACGGTCACAATTGGTTGAGCAAAGGAGTTGGTAGTGTATCTCGATGGACACTACCCCATAAGCAAAAAACACCAACGGTCTTGTCTCTAAGCGATCAAAAATCGTAGCCATTGCAAATTTTCATGTATGCGCTTGTGCCATAGCATATGGATAGTGTGATATTGCATGAATTGGTACAAATCTGTATGATTGTATAAAACTTGATGCCTATATTTATGTGCCAAAAAAATGGCCCAAAATTTCAACTACTCAAGTATTTGCAAAAAATAGTCTATCCTTAGTTTTTTGGACATTCTAAAGGCAATGGCAAAGTTCATTTTGCTCCAAGATGCACCAATATTTTGCTAAAGGCTGAATTTTTCAAAATTTTAACAAAAAGTTACAAATCTAGTGCTTTGATACCATATTGAAGTTGATTGTGAACTCCATATCTTCCAAAAATCATCTACAAGCAAATAACCTATTACAAAGAGAGATCAACCAAGATGGATTTGCTCAACAACCTGATAATTATATTGATGCAATAACTTGAATGAATGATTACAATAAATGATGAATCTTTATAAAAAGGAAAAACAAAACCTAGATGCAACCCTAGATGAGAATTAAATTAGAATAAGAAAAATGTTTTCATCCTATGCTATGAGACAAAATGACCTAAAAATAGCTCAATCTAATAATAAAAAAATATTCATAAGTTTAGCTTAAGTGAATAAAATAAAAAGCACATAATAATTAATTCATTAATAGGTGATTTTCATATTTGCTCCAGCATAAACAAGTGGTGCTCAAAACCAATTACATGTGATGAAACCTTCAAATAGAACATCGAGAATCAAATAAAAGAACAAAAATACATAAAACACCATATTTAAGTGGAGAAACTCTTTTGAGAAAACTTCATTATTAAAGATATTTCATACTTGTATTAATTCTAAGAACAAGACTACATCAATACAATCCACTCATTCTTACTTACAAGTATTCCACTTTGATGATATTAGAAAACCTATATTGCATACACTCTATACATAGAGCAAAATAAATAGGAAACCACAAGTATTTTTTGTTAGAATTGTGAATAACATGAGACACAAGATCAAACAACGAACAAAAACACCTTCCACACAAGAGAGTTGTAAATAATGATTTGTTATATCCTCAACAAGAAAAACTTATAGAATGAACTTCAAGAGCCATCGAGAGTTTTCAAGAGATAATACAATGAGGGAGAGTGTTTATAAGAGCAACTCTAAAAGATAAAAGGATTAAATCATGACAAGTGTCAACATCTCATGTGATGAGACAAAATGATCTAATAATAACTCACTCTAATTAATAGAAAAGAATACTCTTAAATTTAGCTTAAGTGCATGAAAATAAATTAACCTAATAATCAATTAAAAATTAATTAATTATTAGCTAATGGATTATTACTTTAACAAGTTCTACAATCTAATCGCAATCAAAACCATAGTCAATAAAAACCCACACCCCACCATACATTAAAACAAATAACCAAAATAAAAACTAATAACAAGATGCTCCACACTTTCCAATATAACTTACTTTTGACTTTTTACAGACCTCATTCAATGTCATAATAATATCCTAAGTATCTCTAGATCTTTATGTGTAGTCTAAATATCTAGTCATCTCAAAGTTTATCATCTCTTACTATTTTTTGTTATTCAAGCATTGAATTGTAAAACTTTGAAACCCATTTTCTTACTTTAAAAGGGATTTTTTAGGGTTCAAACAATCTCCAAACCAATCTTCATTGATGTGCTTAGCTTGTTAAATTTATTTATTTATTTTATAAATCACTATAATTAGAGCTTTTGGTCAAAAGTTACCTCCTCTAAGAGATATTTAGATAAAGCATCATTGAACATAAGGTTGTAAGTGTAGATACCTAAATTCCAAGGGCACAAATGCCCTCCTTCTTGACCTAATGGTTGAGAACTTAAGTGCACTCATCATTCCTCAAAAAGGGGAGGTTGAACCTCCAAATCCTAAAGTTCTTGTTTGTCCTCCTTAATGAAAGGATGTCTAGAGCAAACCTATGAAAGGAGGTTAAACTATCATTTAAAAAAGGAGCAATTGGGATCTACTCAATTGGCATATCAAGCTATTTAAGGTGATTTGTCCTAATGAAAAAAGAACAAGTCAAATTATTTAATGTAAAAAAAATGTCTACATAAATAATTTATATTCCTAAGTATACAAGTTACTTAAAATAAGGGTTTAATAGATATACATTTCATAAATGAGATCAAAAATAATGTAGAGATCAAGTACAACAATTATAAAAAATTAAAATTAATAAATATATTTTATAAAAAAAAATAAAGCTATAAAACTTTGTTAATATTGTAAAAATGTCTAAATGACTCTAAATATTTGTATAAACTAAGAGTAGTACACACTACACTCACTAATCCACATAAACCACTAGCTATTTGAAGTTGTGTATCTTACTTGTTCAAATTAATATAAATATCTTAAGAACCATTTTATTTATTTAAGAATTATTTTATTTTAATATTTTAAAATTATTTTATTTACTATTTGAACATATAAATTTTTATTTTTATTTAAAAATATTTCATTTTTTGCATCATTTACTAAAGAATTATTTTACTTTTATATGTAAATTTTATTTTTGAAAAGTCATTATTCATTATTTTATATTTTTAAAACTTATCTTTATAATTTTATATTATTTTAAATTACATCTTCTATATTTTAATTTTTATGCATAAAAAAATTTACTTATTACAAATTCAATATTTTTATAATTTAAATTAAATGTATAACAAAGATGAACAGCCATAATCTTCTTGTTTGAACTTTTCAAAATAAAAACTAAACACTTTGCACAATTATAAAAACAAAGTAATTTAAAGCTCTTCAGCCACTCAAAATGAAATAATTCATTATATATAAGAAAACTTTAACAGGTTTGGTATACCTTTTTTTAGCAAAAATTAAAAAATAAAATAATGTCACTGCAATAAAATATCTCTGTTAAAACACTCTGAATGCACATTATGTGAGAAAATGAAAGGATATAAGTAATTGTTAAAATGTTGACACAAAAATGAAAAAAATGCAATAAAATACAATAATTTATGTAGTCAATGGATAAAGGCTACATAGCATGGGTGCATGACCCCATGTGAGGGGCACACACCAGATATAAAAATGTGTACATAAGAATCCTAGCCATGCATAGGGTACAAGGTCAATGTCTGAATGCATGTTGATGAACCCCAGCATGTCCCCCAAGGATCATTCAGGGTTATGCCCCCTCAAAGAAAAATTAAAAACCAATAAGAGAAAAAAGGAATTAGAATCCCTTGTCATGATGCAATTATTACATGCACAGAGAAATAAACATTCTACATAAATCACCACTCTGATATTTCATGGCCATTTTTCTTTCATTATGTAATGTAGATTTTAAGTCAGAGTCACAGGCCTACATGTTGGTCTCCAGATTCAAGATTTTGTGGGCAATTCTTTTATTAATCTTTAAGGTCGCCTTTGGAACAAAATTCAGGTACTACCTGGTCATCGACTCCTGAGTACATTTTTAACTAAGAGAGCTACAGGAAAATAGAGAAGATATGCATCCGTTGATCTCTCTATAAGCTATCATATCTGAACTACCTAAAATAATATTATACATATATTGATTTAAGCATACTGTGATACTCATAGTTATCTAATAAAAAAGATACAGAAATAACCACCAACAATTCACCTCAGAAAAGACCTAACTCTGCAAAAAAAGGCATTTTTTGTACTCCATGTAACTTGGTATCTATGGCAAAACAAACTTCGGTAATATCTCTGCATATGCTATCATTAGATTAAGTGAAAAACATACCTTAAGTAAACTGTTGAATTATCAATTTGGTGCACAAGATAGAGAAATTGTAATGAATATGCCTCAATTTGATGCACAAGATAGAGAAATTATAATGACTATGCCACGAGAAAAATTATGTTTGCATATAAATGTATGCATACAAGTGTCATTGAAACAGTGCTTCTCAAACCTTAGGAAACTTGAATACTATAAAACTAGGAAATAACCATTTTGATTTAACCCTTAATGTTGGTTCATTTTTGCATAAGCTTACAGCGACACACAAGTTGAAATGTATCCCCAAGTACTGGTTAGCTAGAAAAAAATCTCAACTTAATCATATAAATATAAGACCTAAAAATATGAAATGTAGTGTGGGCATGTCTAGATTGGATACATGTTTCAAACTAATCTACTCCTGCAGAAACTTCCATTTAGACATTTTACTTTTGATCCTTCCTTCAAATAAATACTTCCGATAAGGAATCATTTATTCTACGGCCTTTTCTTGGGCAAGGGAACCCATCCTTAAGATGTTTGTGTGCTTTGTGGGAGGCACAGCCTTGTGTGTTCATTATCAACGTAAATAGCAGAAAGATCATAGAAGCATTACTCCCGGAAAATATGTCATTGAAGAATGTCTAGGGCGATAGTTACTACTAAACATGGTCAAAAATTGCACAAAAATAAAACCTCTAAATAATGTTTCACTGTGAAAACTCCTGTTACTTAAAAAACATCCTCCGTGTTTAAAAATGTTTGTAGACTTTGCAAGGCAGCTAACCTCATTTATTCTTTATGATATCTTAGATCTACAATACAAATGCATCTCATAAAGGTGTGTCATTTCATAATTTAAATTAGGATGAGTGCAGTTTCTTACAGGAATCAATTGGATTTTTTAAATTCCTGAGTGCATGAACAAGACCCTAAATTTATATAATCAATGCCTCTCCAAGCACAAAGATTACTTCTAATCCATGTTAGCTCTATAAATCATGATCATTTCTAACCAGTGATGGGTCAAAAAACCATGCCTTCCCACTTACACTAAGATTTGAGCCCCAAAACCTTGCTTTGCACTTTTCAGTCACACTAAGGTTTGGGTTCTGTTCTCTCATCTTTTAAGTTTTGGTCCACATATACCACTGTAGGGTATTGCCAGCTGCAAACTAGTAATCTGAATTCCTTATAACATTGTGTCACCGAGAATCTTGCAATTCTCTATCAATGCAGTATCTCAAAAATTAGAAACAAAGAACAACATAAACATACTAATACAATTAAATATTCACACCATGAAGACAAACGGTAACTGAATTTATAAAAGCAAAGCCTCAAAACAAGGCAATCTATGGTTCAGATGAACACTGTTTACAATTTGCAGTTCACTAAGATATGCTTCTCTACATGCATAGAATGGTGCATTTATACTTGGACACATCAGGCTTTTAGTTTTTTTGGCCATACTAGTTCAAACCAAACTAAATGAATATGGGGTTACAAGACTATAGTGTCATGGGTAGAGAGTGCATAGCCTCTGATAAGACTCGCAAGTTACATATTGTTGCTTCATTTACAAGATACTTTGATAAACTACTAACTACAAGCTTGTTTACAAAATACTTAATAAATGGAAAAAGAATCGAATTTGTTA
Organism: Sequoia sempervirens; assembly: GCA_007258455.2. Lineage (NCBI taxonomy): Eukaryota > Viridiplantae > Streptophyta > Pinopsida > Cupressales > Cupressaceae > Sequoia > Sequoia sempervirens. Next base: position 367,074,452 of record VDFB02193867.1, read on the forward strand.
TGAACCCCCCTACTCCTGTCAGAAACATGCTTGAAATTTTGATTCACATCCCCGTGGAAGTAAAACATCATTTGATAATCAATTTAAAATTATCTTAAAAAGGAGCAAGTGTAATAAAAATATGACTAAAGAGCACAATAGAATATATATTCAAGTAGGATAAAGATAATTGGTACAATGACTTGTCTTTAAAGCTGAACATGAAGAAGACATATTAAAGCAAAGATACCAGATGCATCTTTATACTGAATTGAATTATTTTTATGTTTTTTTTTCATATGATGCAGAAATTACAAAAGGTTTCTCTAACTTCTATCCGTCGAAAATGCTTCCTCCCCCACAAATGCTTCAAAATTAAAGTAAGCATTTGTAAGAATGATATAATTGACTACTTACCTAGGAAAATGAACAAAAAGTGACAACTTACCCCCAAAAAAAATACAAAATGTGATTGATCCAACTTTACTTCATCAGATTCCAATTATGCAAAACCATTAATTATAACTTCTTAACTTCCAATTCTATAACTAGATTTATGAATTATAATACATATAAAAATTCTAAAAGCTACAAAAGTAGTGCCACGTGTCAGACCACCAAATATTTTGTTATATTGAAACAGAAAAGTGCCTTCCAGAGCACTTCAAAGCATATTTGAGAAAAACCTAAAGTTAAAAATCCAAAATACCTATGATACATTAAAACAGAAAAGTGCCTTCCACAACACCTGCAAACACATTTTTAAAAAGAATATAAAGACAAAACTCCATCCACAGTTTGGAAAAAGCTGCCAGCTATTGTGAAACCTTGGCCAAATCCATTAGAAACATTACATCTCAAGCCAACTCACTATTTGTGTATGAACAGACATTATGATACATTTGCTCAAGAAAGCCATCTTTTGAAGCTGTGTTATGACACTGGATTTGCACATTCCACTTTCAAAATGAATGCCACCAGAAAAAGGTTTCAGAATGCACATGAGAAAGAAATTGAATTTCCATGCTAAGCTCATTTGAGGCAATTGAAGAGCAAAATATAAGCAGTTTTACATCAACTGTTCAGGCAATGCAAATGAAACCCTAGATTGGAGAAAATCTAACATGCAACTTAATAAAAGCATATATATTACATGTTGTATCTACCACTCATTTGAGATGAAATAGTCAGACATCAGCTTCTGTGAGATCTTCCTTTTGCTTAACTATGTATTTGACTGCAAACTGTTTTCAGTCGCTTTGCTGCCTGCACAAATCCAGTTATCACCTGTAATTCATCCAATTGCTTTGCGAAAGGCAAAACAATTGGATTGAATGTAAGTCAGAGGGGTTCGATGGTCATTGCAATTGCAATCCAAAAATGTATTTTCCTAAAGTTTAAACTTTCAAAAGTGTAGATGTTGTTTGAAGGAATTAAAAATTGATATGCTCTAACCACTAAAATTCTGCAAGATTTAACACTGGTGTATACTGCTTGAATATAAGACTACTTGTAACCTATGAAGTTCTTGTCAATTTCTACATAGAAGGTAAACATTAACAAAAAACATCCAAATGAATCAGAAAAGCAATGGTAAACTATAACATATGTTTCCAAGTACTGCAGGGTGCCCTGCTGTGCCCGAACAGGTATGGTCTGAGTTCGGATCCCAGGCTTGCTCAAGCATGGGTATGGTCAGGGCATGCCCTGAGCCTCTTCATTCCCAATATGATGATTATGATGTCAAGCAATATGATTATTTTGATTTCACATTTGTCATTGAATTATCAATTATCACTACAGAAGTGTTCTCAATTCTGTATATTTTTTTGTGTACATATAATATATATAGCCTGGATAAAAGAATATCAGCAAACCACCAAAACCCGAACTAGCAACATAGATGATAACAGAAAGAATTTGAATAACTAGCATGTTTGACTGCTTAATATTTTATAACTTCCAGCTTCTCACAGACACATAGCAAAAACAGTGTCATAAAATTAAATACAAATTGTAAGATTAATTAAATGCAAAAATTGTAAGATTGTCAAAGAGAATCACTTTTGATCCAAAGTTTCCAGCATGTGAAACCACGAAAATAATTTTACCATCTACACTGATAAACATTTCAGTTGATAGCCTGTGACTTTATCTAGATCAGTCATTTCTTCTACATACATTGAGTGCATTTTATAATCCGGTAACACTAAATTTGACTTGTGTACTTTAATTTAGGTTCACTTAATATGATTGCACACACAATAAATAGTGAAATCCACATCAAAGTTTGTGTTTGGGTTCCCTTCTAATGATAGGCCAGGCCCAACCAGCATGACAAATCAATCCAGAAAATCCCTTGCACAAGTTGACTGAAGAAATCATTTATAGATCTTTCAAAGCTGATAAAATGTTCAAACCCCAACAACCCGTCATGAATAATGATAAAATCCCCAAGAATTCAAGTAAATATCTTGAAATTCCTAAGCAGTGCACAGTTAAAAACAGGGCAAATCTTTGATCAGTTCTCTGATATTTATTATAAGAATTATGTTTACTAGAACTAATGTTCTTAGCTTCTGTTTGGATTTGACAGCAACTTAAAATAGCAGCAAAAAATTTCCATACAATGGTTGAGGAACCAGTCCAAAAAGGACAAGTCATATTGATGTTGCATGATTCTTGAAGCAAAAACTTTAAAGCAATCTAAATCCATATATTTAAGTAAACTCAATTACCTGCGAAATGAAGTGCCTTTCAACAGCACCAACCAATTGATCTTTTGAAGGATTGGGACTTACATCGACCTACAACAGACACACAAACAGCGGAAATTGGGATATATAAATATAATTATTGAGAAGAAAAGATATGGTAAAGTAGATCCCTAGGTTCATATTGGCATAGTAATATAATACTCACAAGATTGAAGTGTTTCCAATATCTCCACAAGGCAGATGTTTCCAATTTGCTGAGGTCCACCTTCTGAAATCATTTGATCATTTGTCATAAATTGTGTCTTCCCAGTTAACAAAAATGTGAGAAATTTGTTATTTATCCTTGTATTATACATCCACCAGAACTTACAAGTTTTAAAGAAATGCAAACTCTTCATTAATCACAACTAGCCTTTTCAAACACCGTCTACCATGTGGCTTATAAGATTATTTTCTTACAGAGGTTCCAGATATAATACTTTCCTTAGAAATACAGACAGTTACAGAGTTTAATTAATATGCTGATAGGTATTGAAACTGTGGACATAGTCACACATTCTTATCCTAACATTATATTTAGAGAATTTAGAGAGAAGGTATCTTTGTATTAATCCATAACAGAATTGGGAAAACCATTTCAAACTTCTTAGGTTGATTTCTCTAGTGTATGGATCATAAGAGTATTTACTCATCAAGGTACAAGATACAATTCTTCCTTGAAAAATGCATAGGCTGCAATACATTTTCCTAAACTTTACTATCCCAATAAGTTTTGGAGTTATCGGCATTGCTATACATTTTTATGTTCATTGTATATATCCAGCAGAGTGTGAACTTTTTTAAAGAGAAAAATACATAGGCTACAATATAATTTGCTAAACTTTACCATCCTAATAAGTTTTGAAGTTGTCGGCATTCGTTATACATTTTTAAGCTAATTGTATATATCCAGCAGAGTTTGAACTTTTTTAAAGATAAGATATGTCTGTATTAATCCAAAAATAGCATTCAGAACACCATCTGAAAAGTTCTGAGGCAGGCTTGTCTACTTTATGAATGATAAGGGTATTTTCTTACAACGTCTATAATGCAATTTGCTCTATATTACAGCCCTTATATGTTTTGAAAAATAATTGGTTTTAGGGCATATACTTACCAGCATCCCTTGGGAATGAATGTTTGAATCTGTAGATTGCTCTTGGCTACCATGATTCATGCGACTTGAACCTACTAATACACGAGGCCTTGATTTCTGTTTCCGAATCTTTTGAAAATCATCAGAAGCTTCAATCACATAAGTAAACAAAAAATCAACATCAGTAACCACAACAGTATAATGCCCACAGTGCAGAATTAATATTTCTGTCAACATATCCATATCCAGAATATCGGATTTCTTTTTTAATTTTTCTTTATCATACTCATACTCAATTAGATTAGCAGCAAGCCCAACCCACATGGATGCACACAATCTTTTTGTCAACAAAATTATACTCACATTGCTGAATTATATTTTTTTGTCACCACATGCATACCCATATTGCTAAATTTAATTGGTTTCTCAACACAATCATACCCACACTGCTGAATCTCAAGAAACCCATATACAAAATGCTGAATTCTATTTTCTGCCATCTCACTCATATGCACATCGCCGAACTCAATTATTTTCCAGTAAAATCGGTATACATATGATTAAATCTCCAACAAACTCATACACACTTAATTCAATACTTTTTTCTCAGAAAACGCATACCCACATTTTTGTTTCAATTTTTATGGTCAACAAATTAATACCCACATTGTTGAATTCAATTATTCTCTCAAGAAACTAATACCCACATTTCTAAATTCAATTTTAAAGAAAAAAACTGAGATGGGTAAGTGATAGAAATTGACCTAAATCCATGCTACTGCTGTTGTTGTCAGAAGAAGCAAATTCCGGTATCTTATCCTCCTCTTGCTCTGTAGGTAGCTCAATGACACTCAGGGCATTTCTTTGCAATTTCACTTCTAGTCCATTTGGAAGTACCTGATAAACAAATTGATTCATAATAACATCTACAACATTGGTCTGCATAAGAATTTGATGGGCATACAAAAGTCAAAGGAACAAAAAGACTCAGAAGCTATTATTACCAGCCAATGCCATCCTCGGACACCTGCAGTATTCTTGACAACAGCATGTAAACCAATAAGAAAAGACTTGGTCCTATTATTTCCTGTTATAATGACTTTGGTGTTCTTTGGCAGCCCTGAGGCTCCCCCTTCCTCTTCCCCAGATAGCAGAGCATCCTCCATTATTGCTGTGCATGCAACTTTACCAGATTTTTCTTCTCTATCAACCGAAAGGAAAAATAACTGTACTCCACCAGATGTACCTATGTCGATGAATGTGTTGGGACAATCTTCTTTTTCTTTACCCAAATAAATGGAGGAGGACAGCTACTGACACCAAAGGTGATTGAATGATTAGACATTTGCCAATATTGGGATGACAAGTGGAGGTTTCTACTTTGCCAAACCTAAATATTTGATCTCTAACACGTGGCGTCATGTTTTTATTTTTATTTTCGAAACCTGTAGGATCCTAAGCTCTATCGAGTTCTAATTCATGCATGCACGAAGGGAGACATCTCAACAAGTTACAACCGGCAAAACAGCAGCACATGCAAAAATTATAGCAGGAAAGGGAAAGATTAAACTCTATAACATAGGGAAATAGTATTACTTATTGTATTATTAATGTAGAGTAGTTTTAGATTTGCTTTGGATTGCTCTCCATATTAAGTTGAGATTTAAGTATGCAATTTTATTGTATTTTTAAATTGACCTGTTAAATAAAATTGACATGACATAAGAATTTAATAAAGAATGAGAAACACAAAAGAATGTTATGAGAAATTGAGTGAAAAGATTTATTAAAATAAAATTTATTTAAAATATGAGAAATTTATTTTTTTATAAATTAAATAAATTATAAATCAAAAAATTATTACAAGAAATGAATTTTGAGATTAGTTATTCAAATCTAGTTTCTCTTCTTAGATTGAGATGGTGAAGCTTTGATAGATTGAGATTGATGCCATGCATTCTTGCTTGATTCAATCCCACATATTTTGGAAGTGATCCTTGCACCTATGGTTTAGACCTAATATATGTTATTCTAAACTTTGTGGTAGCTTTGATCCCTACACTTCTAGTATTCAAAAACTTTCTATCCTTTTGTTTTCTAGACTTGGTGGTCTATAGAGACACTAATAGTGTGTTGTTCTAAGCATGAGGTAGCTTTGCCCCCCCCCTGTCCTTTAGTTATATTCAAACCATTGGGTTGATTTAATAGTTTTAAGCAAATTGGAAATTGGAAGACATTCCAAGTGCATAAATGTAGATGCATATGCTCTTCTTATGATCTTAATTGTTTATGTAATGCTCTTGGAAGATATTACAATGATGTGTGAACTATTTCTCTTAATATAATATCATATAAAATGAATTAGGGCAAGTGTTGTTTTATACAACACCCTAGCACCACAATATAAGTATCTATGAATGGGTTAGTAGGAAACTACTAACTAGAAGTGAGTTGACATTTTTTCGTAGTTAAATTTGAATTTGTAAGATTGGGAGGTAAAATTGCATGTGTGATTTTGAACTAGGTTTAAAACCACAACTACAATTTTGGATAAAGGTAAACATAATAGATGTGAAGGTTGATTTTGAACCATTAAGTGATGGTGACTTATAATTTGATAAGATATAGGTCGTATGCCAACTCTTGCACATAAATATGTCACTTGGACACTAGTATATTAGATTTCAAGATAGATTCAAAGTGAGTCCAAAATAATGGGGAAAGTTCTTAACAATGCACTTTTCACTCTTACATTTTATCCCCTCTTGAAAGAAAATATGAAATAACTTTATATAAAATCCTACAAGGAAATATGACACAATCTATCTAGTATGTACAAATTCTAGTAGAATTTCAACATAATATCACTAAAGTAAAAGTGACAAGAATGAAAGAAAGAATGAAATTAGTAAACAAGAGAGAGATAGCAATATACCCTGTGACAAACATTTTAGGAAAAAAAAAACTAGCCTCTAAAGCATCTAAAACAATGTATTATCAATAATAACAAGTTATAATATAATATCAAGCTTTAATCCTTCACAAGAAATCAACTTTTAATCTAAGAGGAAATCACCATGCAAGAAATGACCTTCTTTAGTAGTAATAAGCAAAAAACCTCATTTTCCCTCAACATGACAAGTCAAACTTGCATTTATTGATGTCATTCCTTGTCCCCCTCTCAAAATTTATTGCAAATTTACTCACAAATTCTCCCTCTCATGGGCATAACAAGTTTCACTTGCATTGAGCATGTAAGAGATGATGACAAGCCTACATCCCAAACCCTCTATTTATAGATAATAGAGTAACAAGAAAACTTACATTGAAAATCTTTATTTTGTAGCCACCCTTAATCATGAACTCATTAATCCATGCACTCACTAAACCATGATCCCCAATATTAAATGTATTTTCTTGAATGTGTCTCACATATTAAATACATTTCTAATTACACACAACAACTACCTAGAAGAATAATGCACTACCTAAAATGTGGCACCTCACTTCAAAGTGGACCACAACTTTAAATAAAAGTATTTAATGTAAAGTGTTCAATAAACATTCTCTCACTTGTATGCATTACACAAGGAGCCAAAAATAAACAAAACTAACTTCTGAGGGAAGGCATCCTCATAGACATCTTGCACCATCTAAAGTTCTCCACAAGCTACATTAAAGCATCTGCAACATCTAGATACTACACATTAATTATATGCTTCTTCCACACATGAAAGGAATTATTCTTTGTCATGATGATGACATTCTTAATATTACACTAAATCTTGTTTCAACTTGATGTCTAAACATGATCCTTGAAGCCAAAAAGCCTCTTTACATGCATGAATATTTGTCATATGTACCTACCTTTGTAGTCAAAATAGAAACCATAGCCTACCATTTTCTCATCCAACTAATCACACCCACAACATACCCACTAGTAGACCTCCTACTACTCACACCTCCTACCCAATCAAAATTTGTGAATCCATGTATAACCACTATCATGCTAAAATTATGTCCTCCCTAGTATCAAATAAAACACTCAAACTTGTCTCAAGGATATATGATGACCCTCTTCACTATGGTCTAATACTCTTGATCTAAAATTGAAACATGCCTACTTAGGATCCCCACTAATTAGTCAATATTGTTCTAGTACAAACCATAATAAACTATCAATTGCAAATGAAGAGAATTGCAATAGATCAAAAAATGTATGAGAATTGCCTATAGAACATAATTTCTAAAACCTTAACTTTTTTGCGTCTTTTGTATTGTAGCTGGTGTCTATGTATTCCCTATATACACTAGACTCATTGATTTTCAAATGGCCTCTAAGAAACATATCAATACAATGGTGGTTATGAATTTGAGGAGAGCAAGGAAACATCTATTAGCCAATTTGAAAGCAGAAGTAAAGAGCACGGGTGAATTAGGAGACATAGCTCAGGAAATGAGTAAAGTGCATGGCCTTGGCCTTTGATTACAATAAATAAATAGCTAGGACAATGGAGGACTGATGATTATCCTAAAATCCTTATATTATTGGTGTTTATCTTGTTTCCCCATCCAAAGGTTATTATACTTCCCTTGATGTTCTATCATTTGACACCTTTAGTAACTTTTTAGTGATGAGATAATTTATTTTCTATGTGACAATGTGTATATTGATGAATCATCCCCTTTGATTTCTTATACCTCATACCATTATTGTGTTCATGATACCTCCATAAATTACATCAATCTTGAAGACTTCAATCCACATGATCATTTTGCTACACTTTTTTTTTTATGACATACATCATAACATTAACACATCTTTGTATCTTATCTTTTTTACTCATTTATCTCTTGTACTTAAGCCCTACCTGTTGATATAGATCTACCACATAGGACTTATTTTTGAGTCTAACAAGAGCAAAGAACAAAACTTTCAGCTTGGATCTATGACTTAATCTATGAGTGAATATGCAAAGGAATCTATACAAGAGCAAGCTAAGGAAACTATGAATTTGAAAGGCAGTTGAAGGCAACTCAAAGTCAATTTGAAACGACTCAAAATCAAAGTGTAGTACTTTTTAACTCTATCCTAGTGAGCATGGAGAATGGACTCCAAAAAAATGTACTCAACTTTGTCAATTTCAAATACAACCACTAAACAAGTTAAGCAAGTAAAATATCAATACTCTATAAAATGCTCTACACTTGTAGAATAAAGTCAATTTCATTGCTCAAATAAAATCCATGATCAAGGAAAATTTTTATTTGTTATCTAATCTTAGATCAATTATGTTAACCTAACCACAAGGGAAGGAAGGTTAGATGCATATCAAATGCAAGCTTACATTGATAAAAGTATCAGGACTTCACCTCAATATACATCTCAAATGATCACTTTGATCACCAAGGAAATGGAAGAAATCCAGTGGGAATCTACAACACTCGAGCAATATAATATGTTGACATATGCTCAGAGGGTGGAAAGGATTGTAATATTATCAAAGGATAATTGAGAAAGATCATGGTGTCAAGAGAAGCCAACATAAGGTTTGATAAGGCAATAATGATGAAGATAGTCACAATGTTGAGGGATAGTATTCAATAATTGGTGTCATGAAGAGTATGCTACAGGCCTCAATACTACAACCATGTTCATGATGAAGATTCTTTTTTTTTGTGATGTCAAAAAAATGCAATGTATGACAATCAAGGGTAAGGTTTAAATGCAATGTAAGACAATTTGAATAAAGATCAATGAAAAAGGCACCTATGAGGAGAAAGGCAGTGACTATCAATTATATGAATAATATAAAACATGGTCAGTCATATCATGGTCAAAGAGGTAGCAATAATATAGAAAAAACATAGTCACAAGACATAATACAATTAAGAACAAATCCAATGAAGAATTGAGACACACTACCCTAACTCGATCCTATCAATGAGTAATAATTATGCTATTTTTGATAGTAGTGAGACAACAAGGAAAACACAAGGGTTTCTAAAGAGGACAATGAGCTAGGGAAGGTTCAAGAGATCACTAGAATGAAAATGAATTTTTCTTATCAAAGATGGTCATGAGAGCAGGTTTGCAAAGTACAATTAAATTAGATTTTCAAAAGAAATCATAGTCACATCAAGAAAGGATAGATCACCATACAAAGAGAGATACCTATCAAGGGGACATGAGGTAGTCAATAAGATGAGTTCAATAAAGAGGATAGTCATTAGCATGATAATTGAGCCTATGAGATCGCATGATGGATAACACCAAGAATTTTGGATAGTCAAGTCTCCATAAATCAAGTGAAAAACACAAATTAAGGATCATGAAGACAGTTTAAATACTTTGCAATATCAAGTAAGAAGACAATCACCTTGTATGTTTGTAGAGCATAGTACTATGTCAAGAGAGTCTGAGAGGAGGTATGATAAACTCACATATTATAGTTAAGATAGATGATTATACATAATATAGTGGGAAAAATCTTTAACATCTTCTATTATTAGAGTGGTAATGTGACAAATAGTCATATGACTGTGAAAATTCTAAGAGAGAATATGATGTTATGTTATAGATTTGTGACATTTTGGGTAGATGTGTTTAATAACAAAAATGTAAACCAAGGGCCATTACAAGTTGATGACACTCAAGAAGGATAAAGGCATGAGATGAAGATGGTGACAAGTTTCAAAAGAGCAATCAAGGTAGGATAGTCTTTTCAAAAGGATAGTCAAGATTTTATTGCAATAACCATGGTAAGGATTTGTTGTGCAGTTTTGCACACACGCCCCACTTGGAGTAGGGACCCTCTTTTCTGGTGTCTTTTGACCTGTGGTTTTATTGGATTTTCCCTTCAAAGGTCTTGACATATTGGTTTTGTTGGCTTTGATCTGGTCTTGAGGCTTGAATTGGCTAAAATTGAGTTTTAGGCAAAATCTGGGTTTTCACCTGAATCCGGGATTTTCCAGCTCCGACAAATTTTCTCGGGCTCTGGTTTATTGTCTGGTCATCGCTGAATTTTCCGAATCTGGATTTCTGCCTAACTCCGGGATTTTCCGATTCTGGCGGATTTTCCCGAATTGTGCTAAAATCCTAAACTTTGTTAAAGTCCCGGTTTCTGCTATTTCTGTAGGATTCGTGTTCATCCGGATTTTCTGCGTATCTGGGGATTTTCCAAAATTCTGTCTTGGGCTTGGGTTTCCAGATTTTTCAAACACGTCTTGTCATTCATTAATGACTGAGGTACCTTTGCTCAGACGCACATATGGGTGGATTTAAGGTCTTTTGAGCGTCATTTTAATTTCATCTATTCACTTGCTTACTGTTCTGGCGATTAAGAGTTTGTATTTGAGCTTTGAAGATTGATTTTGAGCCACTTGTGTGTGGATTGTTGGGTGTCGGTGTCTGGATTTTCATTGCTTGGGCGTGCTTTCTTTGTGGTTGCTTCTTCGAATTTGAGTTTCGTTTGGGATAATCCATGGTAGGTTATCGATGGCCCCCTCTATTTTTTTGCGTGATGATTGAATTTTTCTATGCTGAATGATGGTCGTTCTGGGTCGGCCCATACTTGGTCACGTTTTGTTTTATCGAATTGGGGTTTGACCCATCTTTCCGTGAGACCTTATCACCCATGCCATATGAGCTTGTAGTTATCCATTAGATGACGAGTGCATCCATTTGGAAGGGTTCTAGGTCAGATTGTTTGCCCTCTTAGTGCGTAATCTGCCATATTGTGTAAGGTTAGGGTTTTTCGGTGCTCGGCCCAAAATAGTGAATTCTTTACGATTCGTCAAACTGCCGCCTGTATTAAACTAACCCCTGCCTTGTGAGGATTCAGAGCACTCTGGACTGATCTTCATAGATGATATTTTAAACCTTGAGCTTACCCTAGTTTTCATGGCGGGAGGTTGTTCATCGAAATTAGGGCATCACTGTTTCACCATGAGGATTAGTCATCTAGGGGCTTTGAGAACTCAAAATCATTTGCATCCTGAATCTTATTGGTTGGCGTCAACTTTGAAATCATTAGAACCCAAGTGAGGAATATTGCATGATCATTTGATTGATAGTTCGCGTGTCGTCGTTCATCGGGTTTCCAGAGTGTCCGCGGAATTCCTGCGCACCCGGATTTTCCCGGTTTCGGCCAATTCCACGGAATATAGTGATTTCCGAAGTTCTTTAGGCTGTCCGTGAAAATCCTTCCCATCTAAATTTTTTCGGTTTTCCTGTCTAATTTTATTTCTTTGATTTTCCAAAGATAGGATTCATGAAGTGAAGGTGAAATGCTAATTTCTTGTGGCCAATCAATGAATTTCATGATTATCTAATGATATTTTGTCCGTACTAACAATTTATTTGGGCTAATGATGTTTGGCAGCAAGAATCCGTCTGGGTCGGATTTCTCTGAAATTCCGCCCCGACTGGATTTTCCCGGTTTACACTGTTCTCCCGGATTCCTTTATTTTTCCGAATTTTCAAGGATTGGCCATTTGTGATAGTTTCTAATTGCTTTATATGATTTATGCTAATCTTTTGGATTGAAATATGCATGATAATTGAATACTTATGACGATTTTTGCAAATGTAGGCCGAATCAAGCAAGGCTGCTACGGGAAAGCCCAAAGGTGACACGGAGGGGTCATCCATCTGAGAAGCAGAGAGATTAAGGTTAGATACTAAGAGTCAACTTCCTGAAAGCAAGATATCTTCCGTGTGGTCCGAAGTATCTGACACCAATGTGGGGGCATGGAGATACGAGGAGTTTAAGCAGAGGACGGCGCAGAAGGACCTGTCAATCTTGAGACAGGGGATGATGAAGTCTGGGCTGGTGCACGTGGTAGGGTTTCCTCCTGCAATCCAATGTTATGAGTTGATTTTAGAGTGTACTCGGCAATACGACTTCGACACCCAAAGGGTTGTCAGCACTGAAGGAAGAGTCTTGGCCAATTTCAGTCCTGTCTCTATTGCCCAAGCCTTTGACATGCCGGATCTACCTTCTGTGTGTGCTCTGAACATAGACATGGCCAGGACATATTATGAGAATGAGCCAACCAAGGCTCAACAGATGATTAATGCTTGGTTGGAAAAACCGAAATCACATCACTCTAAGCTGCCCAAGCAATTGCATAGGATCAAATTCAGATCAAATGTCTATGATGCAATAACATTTCTGAGTAGGGTAACAGGTTTGAAGATTGCTGGAGTATTAGAGAGTTGGATGGTCCATGTGATCACCAAAATTGAACAAGGGACCAACTACCATTGGGCGGGGTTGATTAGTTCTGAAATTGATAAACAGCTGAGGAACGTCCTGGAAACAAAGAGGTTCACCATGTCCTCTTATGTGATGTATGTGTTAGCCAGATTCTACCCATATAGGGGTTTGAATCCACGAGGGACATTCGGATAGGATATAGTCTATGAAGTATATCCGGAGTTGCACCTAGGACACAAAGACTACAAAAGGGCTAATGATGCATTCACAATGCATATCACTAGGATGCTTCAAAATGCCGAGCATGTGAGGCTGTCAGATGGAGCAAAAGGGTTGATAAAGAATTATGGGGCTTGGTTCATCTAGTTTCCCACCTTCACCTACATTAGAATTGATGGATGTTCGGCCGATCCATATAGGTTACCTCGGTATCCTACTGATCACATTGTGTTATTGGAGATTGTGAGGCAAATATGTGAATTTGATGCCATAGTCAAAAAGGAGAAGCATAAAACAGGCTTTGGTGGGGATTTCCCTCTGGGAATTGGCATGGTAGAAGTGTGTCCTTCCATCCAATCAGCACACACCGTAGGGGATGAATTGGCAGCATATGGTTTCTCCTTCCATTCCAAGAGAACAAACTTTGATATCACTCGGGAAGCGCAGAAGAAGGCTACCAAGGAGTACCGTCATAAAGATGACCTAGAAGACTATTGGGCCAACATTAGGGATGATCTTGAAGCAAGAAAGAAGAGGTATTCTAGGCTTCCTGTTGATGTGATCAGACAGTACAATGTGAAGTTGATCCCCGACCAACTGCAAGATGATGGAAACCTGGTACAAGACCATGCATATGAAGTTGTTAAGGATAAGTCAATCAGGGAGATCAACTGGAATGAAGATGAGGTCACAGAGTTGGAGGACCTAATGGCCCCGGTTATGAAATTCACTTCTTCTTGGCTAAAGCATAAGGTTTGGGAGTTAGAGAGTGAGAAGGTGACCTGTACCTTCAATTTAATGGGAAAACTTAACCCAATGTCTACTTCAGAAGAATCCGGGGATGATGACCACAAAGGGAAAATCAAAAAGAGCTCACCTTTCAAGATAAAGATGAGAGGCCCCAAGGAAAGTGATCCAGAACCAAAAAGGAAGCCCAAGGGAAAGAAGAGAAGTCAGGCTTTGAAGATTGGCAGATCCTCTGATGAGGAAGAATTGGAAAAAGCAGAAGAAGAAAGTGCTCCTCCACCACCAAAGAAGACCAAAACAACCAAGACTTCAAAGAAGAAGGTCCAGGACACTTCAAAGGAGGAGCCTCTGATCGTTGATGTGGAGAGTTCGAGAGAGAAGACAAAGGTTTATATGAGGAGATCTAGGACTCCTCCTAGGGACACTGTGCAAAAGATGGATCTTCCTCCAAAGTCACCAGTTGTGGAGCCATCTAGGGTTGCTTCTCCTCCACCAAGCGTGCACGAGCAAGAGACTCTTGAGGAACATGAGACTAGCGGAGAAGCAGAGCCATTTAAGGAAGGGACACTCTTTGGTGAGGCAGCTGAGCTCGAAGCTAAGGAGGTAGAAAAGCATCCTTCTCCTCTAGTGATGTATGAAGATTCTCCAGAAAATGGCAGAGGAAACGAATCACCTGAGCAGGAGGAGGATGTCCCAATTAGAACCCCATCGCCGGTACAAGAGGCGAAGATTGAAGTAGAAGATCAAGGTGAGCAGCTCCCTGGGAAGGAAGAGGAGAAAATACCAGAAGAACAGCAAGAAGAGGAAAAAACAGAGGAAATCTGGGTAGAGCCTGTTGTCCCGGATTGGCTTGAAAGGGAGATTACAAGGAAGAAGCAGGTAGTTGTTGAGGACACTCCCTTGGATTGGGATGAAATGCTGTCCAAAATTGGCAAAGGAAAGAAAAAGAAGGTAGCCAAAGTGGTTTCAAAGATGGAGAGAGACGAAGCAAATAACAGGGTCATTCACATTGCTACTCCTGCTGCAGACAAGACCAGAGAAGAGGTCACTGGTGAAGATTATAATGTACAAACCATTAACCTTGGGCTAGCCTCCATGGAATAGGACATTGATGAATATGAAGGCTCCAGTGCAGTAATCATTGGGAGGTTAAGAAAGGAAGCTCAAACCAAGCATGAGCTTAGAAAAGAAAATGAAAGGCTTAGGAAGTGTTTGGAAGAGGTGATGAAACCTTTGCAGTCCCTTCACCCATCTTCTTTTGCCACTCCTGGCTTTCTGGCTAAGGAGACAATCTCCGAGATTGAGAAAATGAAAGTCTCTGCTCAAACCACAACAGATTGGCTGAAGGATGTGTAGGTGAAAGGAGATAATGCAATCAAGGAGATCCTGTCAGTTGGGAAGGACGCAGTCAGAGCTAAAGAACTGCTAGAATACTTGCTATCTCAGGATAAGGAAGACATTGATCTTCTATTACAGAAATCCAAGGTCATCATGGGATATGGTAAGGATCAATTGGCTAAGGATGGAATCCTCCCTTCCTCCATATTAAATGAACCTTGGGAATGGTTTGAGGCTCTGCAAATTCAGCATAAGGCCATGAAGAAGATTTAGAAATGGAAGAAACAAATAGATGGTGATCTTACTGGAGTGTATGAGGGGTGCATTGCATTCTTTGAGGTCATGAATGGAAGGAGAAAGATTGCTCCTAAGTACCTAAGTCTGGAACAACTAAGAGAGTGGTGGCATGAATTTTATGCCCCAAATTCTGAGAATGTTGTAACTAGCCACCAGTTAGATGATGCAGTGACATATCTGGCAGTAATGGATAAGTATCAAGCCAACAAGGATGATTGGGATAAGATAGTTAAACAGTCGAAGGAGGAGATTGGCTCCATAGAATGTCGGCTTAGGATACTACCTTTGCCACCTGTCACTGAATTGGATGGAGCATTTTTGAGGGTTCAAGGATCGTTGGCCCAGAGCAAGGATAAGGAGGCGGCAGTTAATGCCTATTTTGAGATTTGTGCTTCCCTATTATTATAGGGCATGTATTGAACTGGACTGCATTGGGGACTGTGCCTAGGCCGACCTTGATAATATATGGCATTTAATGTGTGCCTTATTTTGGAATTCCTAAGGCCGACTTGTTTTGGCTGTTTTGTTTTGTAAATGTTTGGCTGGGCCGACATGTCTTAGGAATTTAATATAAAGGGCATTCTTGCCTCATTGTAAGACATTAGAAATTAGAGAAAAGGAGAAGAGCTAATAGAGTTAAGTTAGAGACAAGTAAGAGTTAGAGCATTTTGTGAATTTCTTGAAGCAAGTATTGTAAACAAAACACTAGAATTGTTGCAGTATTTTGATGATCTAATACAATTGAAGACATTGTGGTTTTCCTGGTGCAATCTCTTGTGTTATTTCCTCTCGCATGGTTCTTGTTGTTCTATCTTTCAAATTGCTTGAAGATTTAGGGTTTAATGTTAAGAATTAGTTTTAGTTTGGTGAATAATGTTTATGATTTCATATTTGGAATGTTTGTAGCAATCTCTGGTCTATACTCCCAGTAACTATCTGATTGTAGTAGGCTGGTGAAGTCAACCTAGACCATACATTTAAATGTGCTTAAGTTCGATTGTAGATGAATGTCTATGATTTGAAAATCTATATACCTTAGAAGATTGCACTGTTCTTGTGATATTGCATTGTGGGTTGATCAAGAATTGGTTATTTGAGATTGGTCCATTCCAGATATCTATCATTTGCATTGTTCATTTTAAGAATAGTTTAGGTTTTATCATATTCTTGCACCCTTATCTTTTGCTATTTCTTTACCATCTGGTTAGATTTAGGATTAAAGATCATCATATTGGAAAATCTGATTAATTAGGAAGATACAGTTTGCTTGTAGTAAGGTCCCTTTGTGATTACCAGCATTTTCACATATTATCTTAGTTGTTTATGCATTGTCATGACCTGACACCCGAGAGACCTTGGGGTGATTTTCAGTGATTTATTGTTGAAGATTACCTTTCAAGAGAGATAGAATATTGCATTCTGTCTAAGTTGTTGTGCAGAAAACACCATCAACAGGATTCATCAAAGAATCTTAGGGAAATGAAACATGACAAGTGCAATGTTGAGGATAGTCCTCCATAAGGATCGTAACCTTTTGATTTTAATGAGCAATCCAAAGCAAGAATGAATCATTACATTCCAAGAATAATCCTTTAGAAGGATAAAGGATAGTAAAGTCAAAATGATGAAAGGGTAGTGATCATAAGAAAATAATGAAAAGGAAAGTGAAAAATATGAAGGAGGGATAGTTCATACCTCAAGGCATGTGAAAGAAGAAATTAATTCATAAAATAAAGTCACTAATGATAAATTCAAATATTGTCACTCTAAAGGAAAGAGGGTGATATAGTCAAAAGATAAAGTACAATGACAACCATGAAGGGGGAAGTCATCTAAATATGTTTATGCATATTCCAAGGATGTAAGTGGGTAGTGATAGGACTGTTAATGCATAATAAAGATAATGTATTTGAAGGGCATGGGTTTTGAGGAACAAAGCACAGTCACCATGAAATAATGGATAGCCATTATGAAGGAGTCAATAGCTCACAAAGGATAGTCAACAACAATTTGGCAAAGGATAACCTACATATGGGGAAACATTCTTCAAAGAGACCATTGAAAGTGCAGACCTCAAGAAGCTTCATCATAGTGAAATGGTTAAGGGATAGTTATGGTTTGATAAAGTGAAGTGATGAAAGACCATGGTCTAGTCATGTGTTTAAGGGCATCAACAATAAAGATATGTCAAAGGACAATGGTGACACTATTTTGATAAACTTATAATAAGGAGAAATGACAGTTGAACATGGATGCTAAAGAATCTACAGTCAAGAAAGGATGCTTATAAAGGTTTTAAATTTGCCAAATTTTTCTTAGTAGTGCAAGCATAGATACAAGATATCAATTGAAAGGCGATACATGGTCAATGAGCTTTAAAATATTATAGTTTGTAACTTAACCTATAATCTGATAGGATCACCATGTACTATGAAGTAATCAAGAAAGTGCATATCAAAAAAAATTATGATGTTTATAAGAGGATAGTTATATGTTTCAAATGACCAAGGATTCATGATGCGATAACCTTTTATGAGAAAAGAATAATAATTTTAACATGTGACTATCCAATACATCCACTATACAGTCAAGGGTAGTCCACCACTCTTCATACTTGTGCATCTTTGTGTATAAAGTTGGAATCCATTATGGATCTATATCCTTGTCTATATCCTTTTCATGATGGATGATGACAATCCTACTTATGAAAACTATGTATGAATAGTGCTAGAAAACCACTAATGTATATACTATTATATTCATGAAGGATCAAGCTCACTATGACTTCAAATAAGCTTCCATTTAGTGAATTGGGGACAACTCCTTATATCAAATCTTGAGTTTTGATAAACTCAATCAAGGAAAAATTACAAGGCATAATAACCTAACCAAAGTAATAGTCTACATCACAGTTTAGGGGGATAAAATGAAGATTAGAAAGTTGGCATGCATTATTTTAATAGCCTTCTCCTATGCCACCTTGAAGAACTAGTTATCTGCAAGTAACTCTAAGTGAAACATATTCATGTGGAAGCATTCACAAGTTGAGGCTAGATAAGTGTATTTTAGGGGTGCTTTCAGTCAATTTAGGCCTATTAAGGAGTATACATGATTATAACTTGAGTTAAGTGAAGTTTGAGGCCGTATGCATGTAGTTTGGATTAGTTTTGGGCCCTAAAATGAAGGTTTTTCTTCCTTTTATTCCCAACAACCTAAAATATCATGCAAGATAATGGAAAGTAGCTTTCCCATCAACATCATACATATTTTAGAGACCAATTGTTCAAGTTCACTTGGAGCACATTTCAATGTGCATACAAGTGGAGTGAAGTCAAGAAGTCAAGGTCAACTCATCTCCACCAAGTTTTCCATGATTTGCATGCAATCCAAGAGAGAGTTCCACACTTAAATGTCTAGTTCAAACATGCAAACTCAACCTCTTCCTTGAAGACAACTCAAGTCATTGAAGAGGTGGCTTTTTTCATTAAAGCTACACACCTAAGTTTGATTAGGTAGTTCTTTGCTCATTGTTTGTTTTGGCATATTAATATTTGAAGGTTTTTGTTAGAGTAATCATGCATTATCTAATAAAATTAATCTTTAATTGATTGTTGGACTAATTTATTCTCATGCACTTAAGCTAAACTTAGGAGTGTTTTTTTATGTTAACTAAAGTGAGCTTTTTGTTAGATCATTTTGTCTCATTGCATAAGATGTTGACACTTGTCATGATCTAATCCCTTTTTTTATCATTTAGGGTTTCTTTTATATAGCACTCAAACCTCATTGTATTATAATACCTTTGATAACCTTTTGATATCCTTTGAGGACTCTTCATCTCTTTGAAGACTCTTGAGGTTCATTTTGTAGCTTTTTCTTGTTGAGGATATTATATATTATTATTTGCAGTTCTCTTGTGTGGAAGGTGTCTTTGTTCGTTGTTTGATCTTGTGGCTTGTGTTTTTCACAATTCTAATAGTTTTTCCATCAAGAACAACATTGTAACTCAGAGATACTTTTTTAAAAAGTTTTGTATGCAGTTATTTGAAGCACCTTGTTATCAATAAATTTAAGTGATTTTTCCTTCTCAATATTTGTTCCATTGTGTGTGCATGGGTGATTGAATCTGATTTTCTATGATTAATGATTAGTCCTCAAATATGTTGTCTCATTCCAACACCTTTAAGGAAAAGATCTATGTTTTATGCAGGTTATAAGTTTTGTTATGAATACTAGGATTTTGGTTGTGAGAATATTCTTTGTTTTCCTTCTAAAGTTGTAAGCAATTTTACTTCTTATGAAATTTTGATGTGTGAGAATGTAAATCATTAAGTTGTATGAAGAATCGCTGAGTAATTGAGAGTTTGTGTGTTGAAATTGTAGTACAAGTTATAATCATTGGTGCATCACCTTGTAGGATTAGTATTTTTAGTTTTGGTTCTCTTCTATCACTTTTCCTAGTCAAAGCATTAGTTTATAGGAGGTTCATCAAAGGAACCAACCCTCTCTCGAGGTTTTTCCATCAAGGGAACCAACCCTCTCTCGAGGTTCATGGTGCAATCCTCGTGACAATAACAACTATATAACGCATGCTAAATATCGTTTCCATAAAGATTACTAATGGTTTGATCCAAATTTTTTAGTCCATGACTTTATTTCTCATTAATTTAGGCATCTAAAGTAGTTTAGTAGGTTAATGAGTATTGTTTGTCATTTTTGGAAGGGTGTTTAGATGTATTCTCTTTCCTTTCACTTAGTGTGATCTTTGGGATCAGAAATATCACACTTCTTTATTTATTTTATGTTCTAATTTTTATCCAAAGTCTTACTAATTTGTGTGTATGCTCTCCCCTTGCGCTTTATGTGATCTTGGGAGATCCTAGTATAGTCTTTCCTATTAGGAGGTCTTCTTGAGGATTTGATCACCTCAAGGATGACCTCAACCATGTTTTTTGGTAGGGCATACAAAAGGGGGAGAGTGAAATTTGTACCTCAAATTTTGGCTAGCATCATTTAAGCCAAGCTGTAGACCCTCGGTCCACCAAAAATTATTTGGTTATGAGAGGAGAGACCCTCCTAATCTTGGGAACTATCAAATGAGCTCATTGTTCACAGATCCACTAAACACTTTGTATTTAGAAGCCTTTAATACCTCTCAATCATTCCTTAGTGTGGTGCAGGGTACAATATCATGCCCAAAGTTACTCACCATGTATCTCCCTAAGTAGAGGTAGATACTCTTTGGAAAGGATCTTAGGATCTCCAAAGAAAGAGAAAAGGCGAGCCTTTGTGCCATTGAATTTATAGCTATTGACTCTTGAGAGAGAGGTGTCTCACATCAATCTTGAGATATTAACCTTTTCCGAGTGAGCCCATGCTAAGCATAAACACTTCCTTGAATAATTATAGGATTGTGTTAATGTGCTTGTCATGTTTTCATGTCCAAAACTAACGAAGTCATTTATCCTTATCACCTTGAGATTCAAGTCATTCAAAGTGTCTTCTTGTTTGATTTTCTCTTGCAAAAAATCATCAAAAACCATATGAGAGTATCAAACAACACTTTTGTTTCATCCCCAAGTTCTTGTGCTTCATCTTGAGGTGCCTCTACACAATTTTATGTGAAACTGTGCCTCTATTTCACAAAGTGGCACTTTTATTCTCTAAATTTGTGTTTGTGTAATGTCATCATTATTTGATCACTTTAGGCTATTAATTCAAGAGCTTGACCTTTACAGACTTAGACCAAACCTAGGAGACACTTCTTCACCCATCATTTCACCTAAAACATCAACCATTTCCATCATATCCACCCAAAAACCCTCATATTTTCCCCATCTCATCACTTCCATCCATTTTCATAACCTAAACATCATTATCATCATCCTTATACCTTGGATCAATCAACAATCATCCAATATTTGTCATCATTTCATCATTATCATTTTCCATCATTATTTTTTTTATCATTGATCCCTCTTATCTTCCAATCCAATCCCTATTCTATCCCATCCTATCCAATCGATCACCTATCATTATTAATCTATCTCATCCTTCCTATCCATTATCTTCAATCATTGACCAATCTTATCATCTAATCCAATCCTTATCATATTTGAGCTATCTCATCATCCAATCCAAATTCATATCATATCCTAATCAAAATCAATCTTGTTAAAAGTCTAACCTAGATCCTAATCCTTTTTATCTACTAGCTTGTATATTGCTTGAGAACTTTCTTATCTCTAGAAGCATATTGAGTTATCCCTTATCATTTTGGTTGTCCTAGCTTGGGAACTTGGCTCCCTCAAGTTAGCTATCAAAATCCCCATTCAATCCTTTCTTAGGTGATTATACAAGCCTAAGTAAGAAAAATTTTCCCTATCAATCAAGGATCTAGATTTACTTGCAACAACATTGGTCTTGTATCATTTCACGCCTCTTGGTTCTCCTTAGTGTGGCCAAGTTGTATCCATCATCATCATTTCAATCTATCACTATTCCATTTCCATCCATCATTATCCCTTTTCTATCCATCATCATCCTTTCAATTCAAAAATATCCAATCATATCAAATTCAAGGTCTATCCCATCATCATTAGTTTCTTTCATTTGAAACCATCATTCCTAGGTCTCTTTCTTGGATGCCTATCACAAGGTCACAAGAAATAAAATAAATCATGGCCTCCCAAGAGTTCCTATCATCATCTAATGGCATGTTATTTGAGGAAGAATTCCACCAAGCTCCTATGGGGAACCCATTCCCATGTCCATCCCACATCCTACATGATCAAGATTCAAGTGACCAAGATTCACCCAAATCATTAGAGGACTTTTCTCAAGACACCCAAGCTATGAACTTAATGCATCGATATATCATGAAGCATTCATTCAATACACCCTTATGTTAGCTAATAAAGGTGCCAAATCACCCCATGAATTTGACATCTCCCAAATCACCCAACAAGCTCCTTCCACACCTCCAACTTATATTCATCATAATCACACATCTCTTCCATCATCTTCTCATCATCATGATTCATCACATTTTCTATATTCTTCTAATCCTCCCATCACATCTCAAGCCATCAATCCTACATCCCACTTACACATCAAAATTCCATCACACACCCAAAACACTTCCTCTGACATCCCACAACCTCAAGCTTCCATCCCTTCTTCTCACATCTCAATGTCCACCCCATTTAACACAACATATCCCCTCCAAACCTCCAATGTAATTTCATCCACCTACCAACATTTGTAATCCTCAAATCTCATCTCATAGATACCAATCCCATTTCATCCTATTATCAATACCAACGCATATCATCCTCACAACCTCCTATTTCCAACTATCAACCACTAGCCTTCAATTTAACAAGCTCTTTAGAACAAGATGTTAAAAAAATCAAGGATACTATACCTTCCAATAACTATGTCCTTGTCCTTTTAACAAACCAATCACCATGATCCCCTTTCCAGAAAACTTTGAGATGCTTTAATTCAATAAATACAAAGGGAAGGGGGATTTTAGGAAACACCTTAAAGAATTCTACATTGCATGCCAAGAGGTTTGTTATCTTGATGTGTACCTCTTGATACTTTTCCCTAGAAGCTTGGGTAGACAAGCCCTTGATTAGTTTACCCATCTCCCTCATGGGACCATTACAACAATTTATGAGCTAGCCACAAAAAATCTTGCTCATTTTTCCTACAACATTGAGCATGATATCACCATGATGGATTTTTGCAACATGAAACAAAAGAGTGGTGAAAGCTTTGCATCTTTCTTGAAAAGATGGAGACATATTTCTAGTCACTTCCATCTTTGTCCAAAAAAATAACTCATAACAATCTTTGTCCAAAACTCTGACTTTGAAATGGGATTCCATCACCAAATGCAATGTTCTCACTCCTTTGAAAAAATCATAGAAAAAGGAGTTTCCATCGAAAAGACACTTATAGCTAAAGGACTAGTCAAGATCTATAAAGAGAGAAAATACAACAATCAATCTAGTGACAAATACCATTTTTGGAACAAAAACAAAAATGTATTAAATGATGGTGTGATCGATTCCAAACATGTTCAAAACATTCAAATACCTCTACCATCATCATCCCAAAACAATATAGCTCCCCAACATAATGTGGTCATTCCTAAAGGTCAACTAGAAATATATACTCGACATGAGTACACTCCCTTGGGTGAACCTATTGAATTTTTCCTCCAAAAGATAGTCCAAGCCAACATTATCTAGCTTCCACCTATTGAAACCCTTGGTTCTGATGCGCCTAATCCCTCTTGGCATAAAGAACATGAAATTTGTGATTATCATAGGGTATATGGTCATAAGACATCCTCATGCATGAAACTTAAGAACTTGATCCAAGATCTCATTGATCAAGGAGAGATCACCATTGAAGGACAAAAGTACCCTAATGAACACTTGGTTATATACAAGCAACCTTTCCCTCAACATAATGATGGTAAAGCTTCCACATCTTATAACACAACACCTTATAACTACAACAATAATATCTCATATTATTTTTTCATTGGTTGTATTGATCGAAGTCCTTCCTAAGTAACCACTATAACTATCAAAGCACCTAATTGTATCATCACTACTGGACATAGTTGAGTCACCATTCAAGGAGCCTCATCCTCCTCCCAAACTAAAAACAAGTATAACATCCTTGACCACTTTAACAAAACATCAACACAAATATTTGTCCTTGAGCTACTTAAAACATCCCCCATCCACAAAGAGCTTCTTGAGAAAGCCCTCCATGAATCCTATGTCCCTAATGACATTAATCTTGCTCAATTTCAAGCCACGATAGGACACTTATATTCTCTACAATCCCTCACATTTTCCACTAAATATTTTCCTTTCATTGACCCATCTCACAACAATTTTCTCTAACGTCAAGCCCATATCCATAAAACCACAATCAAGTATTTCCTAGTAGATGGTGGATCAAGACTTAATCTTTGCAACTTGATTCTAATAAAACAATTGCAACATTATAATGATGTTGTTGATCCCCAAAGTAATATTACCATTAAAGCTTATGATGAAGTTGAGCATGAATCTCAAGGCTCCATAAAACTACCCATCCAGGTTGAACCAACTACAGATGAAACTATTTGCCAGATTCTAGACCTTGATATCTCATACAACATCCTTCTTGGTTGCTCATGGATCCATGATATGCAAGTTTTTCCATCCACATTCCAACAATGCATTAAGTTCCCCCACAATGTGACTAAAGTGATTTTCCTTTCCGATCAAAATCCATTTCAATATTATACATTCTTGTAAAAAAATCATGGAATTTCACAACATTGTCCCACCAATACCATGCATCATCTTCATTCTTATACACTGATCCTTCATTGCTACCCACCTCTTGCACTATCTCAGAGATCAAGGATAAAATTAGAGACCTTGGAATTGGAGAATATGAGCTACAATCCTTCCATATTGAGCATCTTGGGTTAGGGTATGAACCACCTAGAGTTGTGCCTACTAAGCCTAATTGTCCTTCCACTAAAGAAGCACAAGCATCCTTTGACATTAATAGTGTCGATAAGGATAGTCATGAAGAATTTGTTGAACATATCACCAACCTCTTTCAAGAATCACATATCCTTACCATCTCCTTCAACTCATCCACTTCCACCCATCTCCTAGACTTGGATCAACAAGTGTCACAAAAAAAAAGGTTATCAATAAAAATACAAAAATAAAAATCCTTTATCAAATGGAGATCCAAAAAGAAAGAAAAGAAAAGAAAATTCCTCTATTCCAAATCAAAATCCAAAGCTATTGGACTCTACAAAAATCAAAGTCAAAAATAAAGCAAGAAAAAGCATAAATTGATCCCCAATCATGCCCTTTCATCCAAAATAACTGGGGACATCTGCCAAAGAAATATATCAAGAACGAGGTTGTTGATCCTAAGTCTTCATCCTCATGGTCTTCATGAAATCCATACACTTAACCTAATCCATCCATATCCATACACTTATCTTCCATTACCCCTGGTGATGTATCTCCACAAACCTTTGATGGTAACCCCTTGACATGCTTTAATCTAAATATTTCCCAAGCTCCTTTACATGTGATACATGAAGGTTGTCGTAGTGCACATATTAGTGATCATACCTTAGCTCCCTCCATCCATGGGACAATGTATTGTCCATCTTCCCTAGCACACCATTTGCAACCATCCATCAAGCACCATCATACATCTATTAAAGGACATCCACCTTGACTGCAAAATCATCAAGTCTCATTTGTCCAAAAACTCTAAAAAAATTTAAAAAATAAAAAAATCAAAAAATCAAAAAAATCCAAAATTAGTAAAGAAATAATTTGTCCAATGGTGAAAACCATTTCGGTGGTGTCTTGGATAATTACCATGGTGAAAACTTGGAAGTAGGCACCATGAGTAGTAGTCTCTTATCCACCATCTCTTAGGATTCCATCTCCTCCCATCTAACATCACTTTCATCCTTCTATATCATAATAAAGTATGTCACCCATCCATCCATAATAAACCTATCATGGCTTGTATTGATCCTTGATTGGTGTCACCCATCATCCCATCTGTCATTGCCCACCCTTCCCCGTTCTTTCCCCTACCTTAGATGTGAAAGTTACATCTACATTGTGTCAAGGGTTAGACCTCATATATCCTTAGTTTCCAATGCATCGACCTTCAAACCTCAACCAACCTCACCCATCCCTTCATCCATCAAAAAAATTTCCACCCCATATCCATCTCATCTCAACCATAATAAAAGAAATCATCATCCCAAATCCCATCCATAATCAAAAATATAAAAAATAAAAAAATCATAATTTTGAGCTCCTCAAACTTGCACTTAAACAAACATCAAACATTGCATCCAAGATATCAATCCTTAATCAAAATCATATCATGAGCTTAGCTTCCAAACATTATCCAATCATTGTACCCTTTTTCCTATTAATCAATCATCTATCATTTCTTCTTGGTTATCCACAAGCATTGCCAAGTTGAATACTATTAATCAGTGCTCTTTTGGACCCCTGTGTCTGGCATAATCAATCAATCATCATCTTTATCCAAGCCTTGCTTAGGTGATTATACAAGCCTAATGTAAGCAAATCAATCATCATAATTATCTTATCTTTGGAAAGAGATATGTTGGTTGCATGACATGTTTTGAAGTGAGTCTTTTGTTTTGATTTATCTTTTGACCCATGACTACACCTACTTACGACCACCGTAATCTATCTATATCTTGGTGTGTCACAACTAGTGTATAATGGGGCATTCTCTTTGTCTTATTTTTCATGCTTATCATTGTTTGAATGTCAAGTTCATGCAAAGGTTACATTGTCACCCCAGTTCCTCATACCTTTGTGTATAATTATCTTTGCTATATCAAAACTTAGGATTGCTCAATACATATTGGCATAACCTATCAACCATAAATCAAATTCCCTTTCATTTCATCCCCTTCCATCCAAATTATCCTTTCTTTTCATCCAGTCATCCCCTTTCATCTTCCCTTTCATCTACTTCTTGATCCTAATCCCCCATCATTCCCTTCCATTTCAAGAGCACACACATATTCTCCTAACCTGCTGTCATCTCAAGGGGGCATCCCATCACCTAATCATCATCTCTCCTTCTTCATCCTAATCTTTCCTTCTTCATCCTAATCTTTCCTCATACCTTTGTGCATAATTATCTTTGCTATATCAAAACTTAGGATTGCTTAATACATATTGGCATAACCTATCAACCATAAATCAAATTCCCCTTCATTTCATCCCCTTCCATCCAAATTCTCCCTCCTTTTCATCTATTCATCCCCTTTCATCTTCCCTCTCATCTACTTCTTGATCCTAATCCTCCATTGTTCCTTTCTATTTCAAGAGCACACTCATATTCTCCTAACCCGTTGTCCTCTCAAGGGGGCATCCCATCACCTAATCATCATCTTTCCTTCTTCATCCTAATCTTTCCTTCATCCTTTCCCATCCTCCCATGGGACATCATATAATTTGATCCTTGTCCTCTCTCATCCACTATGTTTTAATCTTCTTTGATACAATGCCACTTTGTGATATCATATCAAAGAGGGGCAAAATGTAGACACCTAAAATTTGACCTTACCCAACCACACCTATTTTTTAGCCTATCCTTAGCCTATTAATTAAATAATTATTTATTATTTATTTAATTATCTCTATCCTTTCCCATTTTTATCCTAATCATTTAATGAAATAAATATTTATTATTTATTTAATTATCTTTCCCTTCACATGATCCCATTTATTTATTTAATTCATTCCACTTTATCATTTATCCTTATCCATTTAATCTTAGCCATCAATCTTGTTCACACGGATCATAATCTAAATTTTACTTCATGTGACAAGTGTCCCCCTTCACATGTCTAAGTAACTCCTTGTCTAGGCTCACTGAACATAGACACCTAACCAAAAGTCAAACTAACTTTCAATCTTATCCACTCATCTCAATCCCACTTTTTAATCCCAACAATTCACATAAGGATTTTTGTCCTTATCCAAATCTTAAACCTAAATTCTATCCCTCATGTTCCACTTGTTACATGTCTACATCTTTGATCCAAGCCCTAATCCTTCTTCAATATTAGCCATCCATCATCAATCATTCCAAGCCATTGATTTTTCCTCTTCAAGACTCTATATCTAGAGGCTCTCATCCTCCATCTCTAGCTCTTAGAATCACTTATCAAGCTATCATACCCTTATGGTGTCATTTTGATCTATCTACTTGCAATCATATTAAGGTTATGCTAGAGCATTGAGCAATCCACATACTATCAACATCATAAGGCAAATGGAATAAAGGTGCACTCCATTTCTGCTCATCAAGAAGTGAGCAAAGATTCTAGGTGAAGGTATTGTGTTTTGTATTACATTATCTTCCATATTTTATCCTTCAACCTTTTCCTCATCTTCATAAACAATGCACTTGAAGATGTTCAAAATATAGTGCATACAAAAAAGTGGTCATGGATGCAAAGGAGAAACTACCACACTTCATCACATCTTTTGCATATCTTCTATTTTCATTATATTCAAATTTGGGGATTTTGACAATCCTAGTCTTAGGGATGAATGCATTCATATTTAGCTAGATGAAGGTTGTAATTCATGAGAGAGACACCCACCATCATCTACAATGAACATATTCATCCCATCGTCTACAAAAAGTGGGTGATGTTAAAAACACATCTACACATGGTTGTATATGCAATGAATTCAAAGTGGTATATGGATATACTTTGTAGAGTTGTATCCATTAATGACCACAAGCTAAAGAATGACCTCATTGGGACATTTAAGAAAATGCTTAATCCATAGGAAGTTTCATTTATCAAAGTTGAGTAGATAAATTTTATTGACCTAGATAGCTATAAGGCTTCAACAAGGATCGCCAAGCACTATTTCGTGCAAGACAAGCTAGTTAATTGGTGGCAATTCTATGAACCTCTCATATTACTATGTACACTTGTCATTAATCTCTTAGAAATTTCTAATTCCTCTCTTACTTGAAAGGAACTGGTCCACATAAAATTGTATCCTCTTAAGAGAAACAAACTTATAAATGAATCCACTCTCTCAACATAAGCAAACTTACTTCTGCAAAAAAAGAGAAAGTTTGTTGTTATACATAGTGTCTTGTGTCTCATTGATTGTAAAATACCTAAAGTACAATCAAAGCCTAGCAACACAATAAGATGTAGAGTTTGAGAAGCCATATGAAGTTGATAATAAGCATCATGTACAAATGAAATTAATTGAGCTCATGTTTTAGGATTAGAATATAGTTTATTCTAAGGAGTTTAAAAATATCCAATGAACAATTTTTAAACTTGTTACTCAAACAAAAACCAACTATAGATATAGATATATTTACCAACTTTCCCATTTTGAGATTTTAATGCTTCACTTGTAGTCTCTCTTTATATTTGATTTGTCATTTATTAATAGCATTTATAATGCGACAATTAACATTTTATCGATTGTGTAGTGTATTATCAATTTTAATATTTATTATTTTAATCTTGTGCAAATTATAGTTATATTCATAACATATGTAGTCTTCCCCTACCAGTCAACGCGTTATCCTCCAAAGCTAACAAAATCTTGACCACGCAACACTGTCCCCGAAAAATATAGTTCTCAAAATTTAAGAAATTTTTTGCCGACCGCATCTAAGTTATTTATTAAAAACAAAATCCCAAATATTTGCTGTCCCCAAACTCGGAGAAACAATGATTTTAAATGAAGATAACAAAACAGAACCAAAAATAAATAAATAAATTATACCGCTGATACACGCCATTGGGGGAACCAGTAATTGCAAGCAGCTGAGCTTTCAATCTACGCACTATTTCAAATATCGACATTCAAATACAACGCTTTCATGAAAACAGATCAGAATTTCAATTTAACGGCCAAATTAGAATTTTTCTAAGGCTGTGATTGACTGCTCGATTGGATGGACCAGACGACTGGATGCGCAACGCATGAAAGATAGGGAGGAGAGGTGAGTAGCACGGCTAACTTGTTGCAGACTGTTATTCATACGAGCAGCAAAATCTGTATTAAATTATTCCCTGTTAACAACAATCTGCAACAGCCTAGGGATGTAACGGCCCTGCATCACCTGTTGCAGGTGAAGTTTCTTGCAACTAGGATGTGCAAATCCATAATTATCTTCCACTTAGGCAAATAAAAACTACATTGCTTTAACAGTTTCTGCAGACATTTTCTAAACAGTTGCTTGAACAAGATTTTTCCAGTTTTCGAACTAATATCTATATTGAATTTGGAGTGATGAGTTAAACCCTAATATCCTTTAATTCCAGAAATGTAGATGCTTGAAAGTCTTGCACCTCTTTTATATACCTTAAATAATTCCTTAAAATACTTGTTCTCCTCTAGAAAGATATGCATAGTTTGTCGCATATCTTTAAGTCAAGTACTCCTTCACAAATTACTCAGGCTAGTTTTAGTGTCCCAGGTTTTTGTCCATGCCCAAATAGCTGTCCACAGACATTTGCAGCTAAATTTGTACCGTTAGAGGAGGGCATTGGATATGGATCACTTTTAAACTGCTCAAATTTGGGACTCCAATTCTTCCTCCTGCAACCAATGTCAAATATACTGAATAATCAAATAAATACATTATTTACTTACAATTGAGTTTGGTAAATTCCAATTTTAAATTTTGGTTTTACAATTGAGCTTAGTTATAACCAATGTTTATCAATCTCAATTGTAAGTTATACTAAGAAATTGGTCTTGTACCCACTAGCACAACCTTCTATTCAGCAAGAACAACTGGTGTGGTTGAATATTGGGGATGATGACTAGTACTTAATTCAAATATTAAGTACAAATAGAAGCCTTAAAAAATTAAAAATCTAATGTGGAGATCGAAATAGATTCTTTTGTCTACAATGATCACTCTCTCTAGTTTAATAAACTTTATGTTTATTGATTTCACATTGCCCTAAATCTCCTGAGCAAGGTTATCTCCAAATTGATTTAGTTCTTTTTTAATGGTTCGTCAAAGGATCTTATTCTTCTTTATCAGCCATGCTTCTATTTCTCAAGGTAAACTCATACTTCAAACCTAAGAGAAAACTCATACTTCAAACCTAATGATTAATGGACAATCCTTTTATGTTTATAAAAGGATCAACAACATGGATAATTAATTTAACCAATATGCCTCTAATAACTGTGGAGCTTTTCTCCACTTTATGATAGCCAACAAGCCCCAGAACCAGATGCCTGGAACCCAAATGGAAGCTATTGGAAATGCTACTAGATGTATCTCTCATGACGAGCAGAATCATGATTTGCATATTGGTTAAAATAGGTTAATTCTGTTAAACAGATTTTAGTGGATACCTTTCTGATTATGCAAATTGCATACTGATTTTTTGTGGACAGTTTAGAAGCTCTTAATAACGATAGATCTTTATATCAACTCAAACACCTGTCTTATTGTTTTGGATTCTCCATAGAATTTTTCCAATGCACCTTGTATTTTCTAACTTCTAAAGCAAATGGCCCGTCCTTCGCAACTGTAGTAGATGGAAAAGCTCCTGTGAATGAAAATACTTTTCCCATATTAGACTGACACATTTCGACAAATATGCGGCTTTTATGACAAACAACATTGCACGCTTACGAAAATCAATCCCCTAAAAGATATGCTTACTGACCAGCACCATTGTACCCTTGTGAGAATCAGCTGCCAGACCATAAAAAAAGTAAAACAATGCACTGTAAGCTTTTATCACTGTAATGCTATGCTCCACGGAGTTTACTAACAGGTAGGTGGGGGTAAGGCAGGGTAAGGCAGGACGGGTTTCCAGGATGGGGGACCAAAGGGTCTAAGTTTGAGTATGATAGGGGATGGTGGCACGGGGTAAAAGGGCAGCAGTAATTATAAAAAAAATGTGTAAAGAATAAGTATAAGAATTACAAATGAAAATTTGGTATACTAAGTAAAGTTTAAACCACTAAATATTAAAAACAGAACAATTTGACAATAAATATTAACAATGCTGGGTGGAGGCTTGGGGGTGAATCCCCAATAGGGATTGAAGGCCAGTGCCTCTGAAGACAGCATCCCTAATGCATTCCCTACCACCCTACCACAATACAAGACAAGGTCAAGGGGTGGAGCCCCTGCCACCAAGTGCAAATTAAGGCATTCAAAACCCCACAAACCTTCATGGTAAATTTCATGTTCACAATTTATCACTTTTTTTCTGCAACACCAAGTCCTTACCGATTCTAAAACTTAAGGAGTAATTTGAAATGAAAGCTTAAAAGTTTGATGCCTATTTATAAGTTAATTTGAAATGAAGCTTAAAAGTTTGATGCCTATTTATAAACCTTCATGGTAAATTTCATGTTCACAATTTTATCACTTATTTTCTGTGACACCAAGTCCTTACCGATTCTAAAACTTGAGTAATTTGAAATGAAAGCTTAAAAGTTTGATGCCTATTTATAAGTTAATTTGAAATGAAGCTTAAAAGTTTGATGCCTATTTATAAGTTTTTTCATTTTGTGAGTGCTTAGAGTTTGGGTGGAACTATAGATCATTAGGGTTTGGGGGAACTATAGATCAATAGAAGGGTTTGTGAAACAAAAAACTGATTTTTATTTTCTTGCCATGGGGGATGGCTAGAAGTCCCTAGGATGGTTGGGAGCTCCAAGCCACACCCTAAAAGGTCGGTGGGGATGTTTGTGTGGGGTGCCCCGTGGAACACTGCTGTAATGTTAAAAATGACAATCGCAGAGGAGGGACAACAGGGGAAGGTGAAGGGGAAGAGAGGGGAAGGGGAAGAGAAGGACAACAGGGGAAGTCCCCTTCCCAGAAAGGTTGGGGTGCCCACGTGGAACACTGCTGTAATGTTAAAAAATACAATCACAGAGGAGGGACAACAGGGGAAGGGGAAGAGAGGGACAACAGGGGAAGTCCCCTTCCCGGAAAGGTTGGGGTGCCCACGTGGAACACTGCTGTAATGTTAAAAAATACAATCACAGAGGAGGGACAATAGGGGAAGCCCCGGTGGGGATGTTTGAGGTGGGGATGTTTGTGTGGGGTGCCCCCGTGGAACACTGCTGTAATGTTAAAAATGACAATCACAGAGGAGGCATAGATAGAAATTTTGTAGTGTTAATAGTATATCATTTGTGTACCTTTCAATATAGTTACATAAACCTGTTGGGCAATGTGTTCACTAATTAAACAACTTCTATTCTACGCATCCTAGATTATTGTTGGTGTGCAGTTGTTTCTAAAAAACTCACCCTCGGGAAACATTCCCAGAACCTAGTGCCCACCATTCTTGCCTGCCTTTTGTCATATGCTTCATTAGTTCTGTCTACTTGGAACAACACTTAATTTAAGCAGTCTTTAAAAGGTCCTGAGAAGGTTTGCACCCTAAAGCTGAGAACAATGTAACTTGGTTTATCCCATTTAATAACATTTGAATCTTAGAAATGTTTCTTGAACCTGCAAGCAACATTCACTTATCACTTGGGCTATGTGATATTCTTAATCAGAGATATTCATATAAAATCCAATGTTTGATAATAGCATTCTTGTCTTCACTTTGGCTCCAATTCCTGAACGTTTTCAGTAGTAACATCACCAGCATGAATATTCCTCAAAATCATTCAAAT
This sequence comes from Sequoia sempervirens, assembly GCA_007258455.2. NCBI lineage: Eukaryota > Viridiplantae > Streptophyta > Pinopsida > Cupressales > Cupressaceae > Sequoia > Sequoia sempervirens. Next base: position 367,108,380 of record VDFB02193867.1, read on the forward strand.
CAAACTGTGAACACTTCATACAACACCCTTTCTCTCTGAACTTGATCTTTGCCACTCTTCTGAAAGGTCATGCAGGTTTTGTTCAGATTACAAGAAGACTTCTCGAATGTATTTGTTCTGTCTCTATTTCTACACCTTAGGAGTTTGTGCATTACCATCAGCAATTCTGTTTTTTATTTTTTATGAAACAAATTGATCATCCCATGAACACTTCATACCATAGTTACGAGACTCGAACTCGGCTCGGACTCGGCTAGGGTGACTCGACTCGGCGACTCGGCGACTCGGACTCGGACTCGGCGCAGACTCGGCAAAATGAAAAAAGTTGAAAAAACCTTAGAAAATTAGAGATTTTTAAAGATTTAAAACTTGTTTCAAGCACCCTTTATTGAATACAACACAAATAAAAGCAAATTTGATCATATACACAAATATACAATGATCACATAAGTATAAAGTACACAAATTGTAGTTGCGCTGCTGAAGGAAATAACATACTTTGATATATAAAATTAGTCAAATGTATACAAAACTCATGGAAAATGAAATCCATGACATCAAATGTTCCATACAAATATGAAATATCAAAAGATTCAAAACAATAGCTATAAGTCTATCACTCTATGCCTATGGCACAGTGGAGCCAGCATCCTTCCTACGAAGGCGTCTAAAGGTCCTAGATGATGTTGCAGTTGCAGCCATAGTCTCTGCCTGTGTCTGAGTCCCCATACCACTCTCACCACCAGTAGCTATGTCTCCTCGTGCTCTAGCTTCCTCCTCAGCCATGGCTACAACCTCAGCCTCTCTCTCTGCCTGGTCCACCCAATCAAGGTCCTCGTCACTAAAGACTGCGTCTGTAGCCTCAATGATCCACTCAGACTGTGGATCAACCTCCTCTAAACAGATCGGGGTGTTGTCGTGGTCAAAAGCCTTCCTGTATCTGAGCCGAAGGTTGTAATGAACATATACCAGGTCATTCATCCTCTCCACTGTCAATCTATTGCGCTTCTTGGAGTGTATGTGCTCAAACATACTCCAATTGCGCTCACAACCGGATGAACTGCATGGCTGGCTCAATATTCGTATGGCAACATTTTGCAGGTTCGGTGTATCAGAACCAAACATCTCCCACCATCCATCTGAGATGAGAAAAAGAAACAAAATCAATCTCATTTCAAGTTTCAAGTTCAAGTTCAACATTTAATAATAAATTATAATATAAAAAGATGAAAATTATTGCCTTAAATATATTTTTACCTGGCATTAATGTTGTCCTACTATCTTTGCACATTTGACGTGCAAAGAAGTCTCCTCGTGCCTTAGTGAAGGCATCTATCTCCTGCACTATCTGTGTAGTAACAGCGGGCAACATTCTCTCTATCGTCGAGTAGAGCCCACTAAGAATTTCTCTATCTGCACGGAGATCACGGCGGAAGTGGAAGGCCGGATTTAGGAAACATGCGGCTGCATGGATGGGCCTATGGAGTTGGTTTTGCCATCTCCTATCAATGATCTCCCAAATGGGACGATACTTATCATCAACTCCACCATAGACTGATCTAATGGCCTCTTTGGCCCTATCCATGCCCTCATATATGTAGCCCATTGCGGGCTTCTCCCCATCTGCAACTCGTAGGAGAACTAGCAAGGGCTCAATAAACTGCAAAGTGCAAACATGTTTCACAAATAAGTAAGTGTGACTGTCAATGAAAATGAACAAATAAAAGTAAGATATGATTAAAAATTAAAACATAATAAAGAATTAAATGTTACCTTCACAATCTCATCTGCTGGTGTCCAAAACCCTGCCTCATCAAATATGCAATCAGCCACAGCAATCCCTGCAGTGCTTGTAGAAAAGGATGAGGAAGACCACTCCTCACTAGCAAACATGCGCCTCAAAGGTGCCCTTGACCGAATCAAGGATTGCAACATGATAAAATTTGATGCAAACCGAGTGATGCCAGGACGAGACAACTCCCTCAACCCCGTGTATTGCCTCATAAGGTTAAGCACCCATGCATGATTGTAAACAAATTTGCAAATGTTTCTTGCTGATTCCATACATGTTTTTATCCATGGGAGCTTGCCAAGATCCTCCATCATGAGGTCAATGCAATGGGCGGCACATGGAGTCCAAAATATAGTTGGGTGCCTCTCCATCAATAATCTACCAGCAGCAACATAATTTGCTGCATTATCTGTCACCACTTGAACTACATTTTCTTCCCCCACATCGGCTATCACCTCCTCTATAGCCTCACATAAGTATGTGGCATTTTTGAATTGGGCGGAAGCATCAATGGACTTTATGAAGACAGTGTCACCTGAAAAAATAAGCAAAACCAAATTACCAATTATTCAATAAATTAAAAACATAAATCAGCCTTATTAAATTATTAATCACTAAATCAAATTCAAATATCAATGTATTAAGGTAAGTACAATTACCTCCAGAGGAAACTAGAAAGTTCAACAGCGTCCTATTTCTCCTATCGGTCCAACCATCAGTCATGATGGTGCAACCAATCCTCCTCCATTGCACACGCTGCTCCTCTAATTGTGCTTTCACATCCGCCACCTTTTGAGTCAAAAGTGGGCCCTTTAATTCATCTTCGCTGGGGGCTTTGAACCCCGCCCCACATATGGTTATTGCATCAACCATGTTTTGCCAAAAAGGAGACCTAAAACATGTCATAAAATGAAAAGATTTAAGTTTTTAACTTTAAATTTGAATTCGATAGTGAGATACATCTAAATTCTAAAACAATAAAATTTAAATATAAATTTTAAAACAATTAAACGAAAAAAGAATTACCTGGCTACATGGAAGGGAATGGTGCAGTAGTACCAAAAGTCTGCAATTGTTTTTTTTGCTGCATCGTGTGCATCCTTGTTCCAACCCATGCTCTCAAGCGACGGTTGGGAACCAGGAGTAGTGCGTGGTACAAAATATGAGTCCACCCTAGATTTACGAACTCTAGGGCCAATACTAATACTGCCACTACCACTAGCAGTAGCAGCGCCACCAGCACTAGGAGTACGCATAGGAATAGATGGTGCAGAAGCAGAAGCACTAGCAGAAGCACTAGCACTAGGACGGTATGGAGGCATGGAAGAAGCATCTCCAACAGCACCAAGTCCCTGTCCAACTCCAACACCTGCCAACTCCTCCCTCTGTCTCTTTCTAATTTCTTTTTGCCTTTCAAAATTTTCTAATTGCACCTGCACTTCACGAACAGCCTCAATAGGTGCTAGGGTGCAGCCCACTGCATCATGGATGGGTATGCGTGCAAGGTGGTATTTCAATCTATTTATGCCTCCATGATATATTGTTTTGCAGTATTTACATTTTGCTTCTCCTCTTTTCATTCCGGGAAAGATTTCAGCATGTTTCCAAGCAGGGTCTTTTCTGACTGGGGTTTGAGACATTGTGAAAATAATAATATGGTTTGATTTGCAAATGAATGTGGCTGCAATAACAAGTAGGGTTTGTAAAATTATTTAAGTTGCAAGTAGGGTTTGTAAATAAAAATGCAAACTATAATAATTTAAAAACAATGATTTTACAAATTACAATGAATTATTTGTTAAAAAAACACAAAAAAAACCATTAAAATCAAACTTACCTCTTAGATTTGGCTTGGAATGCAATGCAAACTCCTCCCAATCACTAGCAATGAACTTTCAATGCACCTCCTTAGCAGTATGAAGCTTCCCAAATGATATATGACCTTGCTTTTGTTTTAAACAATTTGCTGGTTGCCCTCTCTTCTCCTCCTATTTTTCTTCACAACTCTCTCTTCTCCTCCTATTTTGCCAAAAGAGTGAAATGAAGTTGCTTTTAGGGTTGGAGAGAACATATAGAACAAAAAAAACTAACTTTAACTTTTAGTTTTATGTTTTTTTAGTGTTTTAACTTCTTGCTGCCGCGGCCGGGTCACAGGGTCGGGACTCTCCGAGTCTGGGCGAGTCTGGCGAGTCCGGCGAGTCCGGCTCTGGACTCGGCGTGTCCGAGTCCGAGCTCCCTAGACTCGGCCAGGCTGGCTCGGCCCGGGACTCGCCGAGTCATGGCGAGTCTGGGCGAGTCTCGTTACAATGCTTCATACAACACCCTTTCTCTCTGAACTTGATCTTTGCCACTCTTCTGAAAGGTCATGCAGGTTTTGTTCAGATTACAAGAAGACTTCTCGAATGTCTTTGTTCTGTCTCTATTTCTACACCTTAGGAGTTTGTGCATTACCATCAGCAATTCTGTTTTTTATTTTTTATGAAACAAATTGATCATCCCAGTTTATATACTCTTACACTGTAATCAAATAAGAACATTAATCAAACGCTGAGTTCAACTTTATATCGCAGAATAAACATGACAGCTTTATAATAGTTTTCTTACAGACAACAAAATTTTGAACTTTATACAGAATTCATAGATCACTCCCTAACCAAAGCAGTTTGTTATTTTAATAAGGATGTCAGTTTATCTGTAATTAAAACAACTTTCTGATCTATACATTCTCACTTTGATATAAGCAACTCTATTAAATAAATAGCAACAACATCTACTACTGGGTAAAGGTAACAACAAAAGTAATAGATTCAGAATCTTGCACACAAAATTAGGTTAAGTACAGTGTGTGGATAACATTAGAACTAAAGGCAACAAGAAGCTCGAGTTATATTAGCAACAACTTCAAATGTTCAGACAATAATTAATATCTCATCTTCCTTGTTCAGTTTTGCAAGTTGTAATATGCATGGTTTGCTTGTCAGTTACTTGAGTATCCACATCAAAAGGTGATTAACAATTTAACCTACTAGAGTGTATTTCACGAATTGTTTACAAACAATCAAAGTTACTTTCTTAATCTAATCCTAGTCAGCTTTGTTTCTCTGGTCTTGTTTAAGAGTACAAAATATATAGTCAAAATTGAAAACTAGTTAAAGACAATTTGTTCGTGCTATAATGTAAAGATCGGGATTTTGTATGAATTGAAGAACGGATTTGCAAGGAGCACTTTAATCCTTGCTAAAACATTACAGGAATACTGGAAATGTTCTTGAGAAAAACTGAATCATTCAATACAGGGAAAAATGTAACAAAATGTAACACAATGAAGCTGTAATTGTATAGGCCATTCCTATAAACATCTATCTTATCACTTCAGAGTTATTTTACATTGATACAGATCATGCTTAAAAAATTGAAATACACAAAATTCATTTTTGAACTTAACATCTTTGCTCAATTAAGGATCAATCTACAACTGATATGCCATAATTGTTTAAAGTACTCAACAGTACAACCCAGATGATATATACATCAAATTTGAATATGTTTTGTTATAAACTCCCCAAAGATTAACTTCTTTCCAAATTTCGATACCACTATGAATGGATAACTGAAAATCAAGCTTCACATTCTAATAATAGAAATTCTGATTGATAGTAATTCTGATTACAGATGGGAATCTGAGTTTTTATTTTATCTTCTAATATTAGATCCCAAGCTCTCCATTTTACATCTTCAACTTTGTAATTGGGAGCAATGAAACGGACTCATAAATCTTAGTTGAATACAAGAGCTAGAAAGGGACTGAGCAGCGAATTATCAAGTATATATTTAACTATTGAAGTGAAACTTCTGGCAAAATCATTGCAAGAAAATTCCAAACTTACCTTTTTGTTGGAAACAAGTACTGAAAAACAGCATTTAATTCAGAAATGGTCTTAATATCTGTACCATATCTAGTTATCGGCGGAAAGAAGAGCCAAATTCCCGTAGTGAAAACAAACATAAGAGTCGTAGGGATTGCAATGAATTTGGGTAATGTTATGTAAGGAGATAAGCTTCTTGTCAAAAAGACCTCAATGGCAACTGATAAGCCGTGGAGAGTAAAGAAAGCCGTAACTTCCCAACTGGGTTGCTTCTCTGTAAGGTGATAGATCATCAATTCATGCATCAGTCCAGAAACCACAAATGAAGAGATAACTGCAAATCCTCTTGCCCAAAGGGGAGGCTTGGCTTCTGTTGCTTGATTTCCCTGACCCCTCTCATGTAACTTTTTGTGGATCATCCAGCAGAAACTCAATACAGGGGTATAAACAGAAGGCCTAAGGATATTTGTTACAATAAGGTTCCATCTTCCACCCCAAAAATCCTTCAAAGAGCTTGCAAGATAAGGCTTGTTGGATTGAGGTTTTAATTGAACCCCAATTAAAGAGCTTAATAATATTGCAAGGCTTACCAAAACAATATCCTGGGCTTAATACATATGCACACCATAAAGCACCATAATCAAGCTCTGGGGAATCAAATGCCTGAAAGAGTATGAATATATAACTAGTGCCAAAAGACATCCTTTTATAATTAAATCCACCCCTAAAATGCATCCCTTTATAGTTACATTATGCCACTTGTTGAATCTGCCTGGGTTTGAAAGAGAATTATTGGGTTCAGCCTTAGGTTTGTATTCATTAATGTCAACAGGAAAAGCAGCAACGCCCACAAAATGAAACAGATTGTCCTTTGCCCATGGGTTTGCGAGAGAACCCAAATCAAAACAGAGCATTAAAAGCTTAAAGGAACTAATCCATGTGAAAATGAATGACAGAGTTCCTCTCATGTGTACAGTGGAGAGTTGCAATGGCGAAGTTATGTACATACCCACCACAGGAATGACTGCTAAAATGCGTAAAAACCCCTTTGGAAGCTTTGAAACCACATAGTATGAATAAATTAGCCCACCAAAAAAGGTGCCCACAGTGCCAAAGCTGCTCTTGAGTACTTCCTCCATGATACGCTGAAGTTTTCATTCAGTCGGTGTGGTATGTAGTAAAAAGATATTAAATTAACGAGCATCCATATATTATATTATATCGTGTCTATTATATCATATCGTGTCTGACCCACATAATATCAGAGGCGTGAGGAAGCCGTCTGTCACTTTTGCTGTGGTGTAGCCAAAAGATTATTAATTGTTCTTATGTAGTAAAAAGATTATTAATTTAACGAGCACCTGTATATTATATCATATCGTGTCTCACCCACAGAATATGAGAGGCACGGGGAAGCCGTCTGTCAGTCGTGCTGTGCTGTAGCAAACAAATTACAAATGGAATGAGCATCCATATAATAATAATAATAATAATATTATTTTATAGTCCACGAATACCAGGCGATCTGTTTTTGGGTCTACAGACAGCTTACAGTATATATGATATCATACTTATGTCTGACCGGGATGATAAGTCGGATTGAATATTAAAGTTTAAAGTGTGAAGATGAAGTATCAAATAAAAAGTTGCTCACATTGGTTCTTTTTCAAAAAGGAAACAAGTGTCTAAGTTAGATATTGAAATATATGAAACATAAGCAAAAAGAAAATTAAACAGCAAGTGTTATAAAATTATTATTAAGAGCGGAGGTTTCAATCCTCGCGATTATCCCACACTTCATTGGGCAAGGCTTTTCTCCTCTTCCACTAGCTCTTGTGGCATCTTCAGTGGCATCTTCTTTCTTCTTAATGCCATCATATAATTAACTAGCGATTGCACTTTAGGTGTGCAATTGGGTACGTCAAATATGTGGTGAAATAGATAACAATGGACATAATAAGAGTAGGGTAAAATGAATTATTTTGATAAAAATGATTGTTTACCTTAACTGATTTTGTGTAAACTTATTGGTTGTAACATAAGAATTTGTTAGTAACTTATTAAAACAAAACATTTGAAAAATGAAATGGAATTGGTTTTAGAGGAAGGATCAAATTTAGTCATCATTACATTGAAATTTGAACCATACACATGTTGTCCATTGGTAACTTTATGTATTTTATAGTATAAAATGCATAATGATGAAAGATGTAACATTTATAGTTTTAAAACACTTTGTAAATAATACACATTGTACCTATTTTGTAATAAACATAGTAGCTATATTTATATGGTTGATTTATTTACATATTGGAAACGAAAAAACATATTATGGATAGGTTGGTGGCAGCTAGCAAAAGTGACCTCTATATTGCAATTGTCAGGCAAGGTAAATTTACGTATAAATTTGCCCACCATGAGCTCCATACGGATGAATTTTGCATTGTCCTCCTTTTCCCTTGATCGTTCTCTGCTTATTGTCATTACTTTGTCATTGTCTAGTTGAACCTGCTTGTTCTTAAACACAAAGCATCATATTTGTTACTGTAATAGTTGGCAAGTGATTTCAATTTGTTTTATTCTCAAATTGTAGAGTAAATGAGGGTTTGAGAGATTTAGAAGGGAAATACCTTGATGTCGTTGTTTTTAAGGCCTGGCATGTCTATTATGAAGACATAAGAGTTGGGAAACTCTTTGATATCAACAGGTGTGGAAGTCATGGCCTTGCTTTCCATATTTATTTGTTTGTTCAGTGGGGACTCCTAGAAGTTAGTGACCAGTGCTGATGAAGGGCACTATCTCTTCTCACAGTTCTGCATATTTGTTAAATTTCATAAGCATTTCGTTGAAAAAAATTGAAATGATAAATTAACTATAAATGCAAAGGAAGGCATGTTACATTTATGATGTCAAATTTTTTCAAAGAAAATAATATTTCAGTACAGTAATCAAATCTAATCAAAGAATATATTTGAAAACCCTTTTTCCCACGTAAAGGAGCAGTAATTCCATATGGGTTGTGCAAAGAATGGATGTAGTTGAATACATTGGTATAGTGATAATATTTTATTTCGAAAAAAAGTAAAAGAGTAATATAATTTAGAACTAAATTGGAAATTTGGTACAAAAGTAAATTAGAAAATGATGTACCTATAGTAGGCGAAATGCACTTCAACTATTCGTGGAGTTTGAGATTGACATTAATGCCAATCGACTCTCTTCTTTTTCTCGACGTGCAACATATGGGCTTTGTTGCATGCGTGCATATTGTTGGAACGTGAATGCTAGGTGAATGTGAAGACTTTGTAGATTAGGCACTCGTGAGATAGCAGTGAATGTAAGGCCTTGTCTATCAATGTTCCCAATGTCGATTGTGGCCCTTGGAAGTGTTAATCTTTGTGACTTGTGTATTGTCGATGCCCAAGCCATTTTAAGTGGAATTTGGCAGCGAAGTCCATGACTGAGCGGGGTTATGGGGACATTGTGTGGATTGTTATGGTCCCATGGTGGGCCAATGTAATGTTTGAAGTGAACAACAACAAACAAGGGTAGTTGGGGTGGTTTTTCACCTTCATTGTATACAATTTGTTTTACCTGACCAAGTGCACCATTCACGAGCCCTGTTTGAACCCAAATATTAGAACATAACATGACCACTTGGCCAATTGACAACAAAATATGAGCTTAGAGTTGCTCTTCATCTGTATTTGTGCTTATTGATCCCTTGAGTTGCTATGCAGTGGAAAGGGCAACAGGTGTAGCCAAAGACAACAACATACGCTTATTGTGTAGTAAAACCATTTCATTTGTTGCAAAAAGGTGTATTGTAGAGAAAAAAGAAAGTAAATATTGAACAATATAAAATAAATATATATAATACAACAACAATATATATAAATTTAAATAAAGACCTATATAAAATAAATTCAATTTGTACTAGATATAATAAAATATAATAATAAATTTGAGCTAAAAACTTAAAAATAATAATAAAAAATTTTATTATATAATCATATATAATAATATAATAATGAATTTGTAAACAAAAAATATTATTAATCTTATAGTAATCATATGCTCAAAACATATTACATAATAAAATAAAATAAAAAATTTAATGTGTAGTATCATCATCTCCTCTTTCTCACCCTACGCATGCACCTTATACTTTATTAGTTTATTGATTATTTTAAAGTGATCTTAAAACATTTAAAACAATTCAACCTATATAATATTCTAATCTCAAAAAATCAAATTCTTATTTAAAATAAAAATAAATGTATCATTAAAAAATTGGAGACTTCAACTTTAAAACATTTCTTAATAAGATATCCAAACAATTAACATATCGTACTTTTATATAATTAACTAAAGAAATGTAAATAATTAACATTTTGTACCTTTATATAAATGTAACTAACTATACAAATGCAAACAACAATAATTTCCATTGATTTTAATCTTAAATCATAAAGACTAACAATATATATAAATTTAAAAAAAGACATAAAATAAATTCAATTTGTACTATATAATAAAATATAATAGTAAATTACTGGCGATCTAATTATTTTATCATTGCAATGTCTTTTAAGTGTAAAAGTTACTCAATTGATCAAAATACAATGTAAATAACTATTTAATTGGCATAAGTAGCCCATAAAGGGACTCCTTGAATTGCTGCATTAAAGTGAGAGAACAAATGCTGCTATGCTTGTTTTCTATGTCTTGTGAAATTTTGCCATACATAAACACAGATTAATCTGAATAGACAATTACAAATGATAACAAGGACAATATTCTTTAAAGCTAAGGAATCTTCTTGTCTTTATTATATTCTAATTTTAAACTAATACAATTTATTTTTGAAGGAAAGGGATATATTCTCCTTTCCTTAGTTGAAGGAATATATATATATATATATTTCATGAAAATGTGATTTTGACCAAAATCGAAGTCTTTTAATAATTAAAGTGACTTCTTAAAATGTATCAAATTTCCAACGCCCACACCCATAGTATTAAAACAGTTAATTAATTTATTTTAATATTATGTACATTAATTTGATGGTGCAACTATAATACAAAAGTGTGTATACAATGTCAAAAGTTCTTTAATTTTAAAAAGAAAAATAAAAAATAATTAATATTTCCCCTTTCAATAATGAATCTTATCATTCTTAAATAGAAAGTTAACTTCAATGAATAAAATAATATATGGTATCTAATGTTTCTTAATTGTGTTTTGAAAAATATAATGATAATAAAAACCTGAATTTGCTAGTTATTAGGGATCTTGGCCATAATTTTCATTCTAAAAAGCATACTTAGAAAAAAGGTTTATTTTTTACGAAGCATAATTAGTACAAATTCTACACATTTAAACCTGAGTATCACCCAAATATATTTTTGCAATACCCCTACATCTAAAATAAAACATGGATGCAGAATGGCCGATCTTGATCGAAGAAGAGAGGCAAACAGAAAGCATTAA
>VDFB02193867.1:367119630-367165958 GCA_007258455.2 Sequoia sempervirens
TATATATATATATATATATGTTTAAGTTCTATGTTCAATGATTATCTTATGTATTCTATTCTACATTGACTTCTCTTAGATCAATTAAACAATTATGTTGATAAATTAAAGTTTATAACAATAGTTAAAAGATCAATAATTGAAAGCATGTCACAAAAACAAAAAAATATTATGAGTGATTCATAATCATTCATAGTAGGTGAACACTGCACCAATGTAATTATTATCAATTAAATCTTTTCATTTCCCACACATGATCTCTAATTACTTAAATATATTTTTCAATATCTTATCAAGTAATCCATAGTATATTCAACATTAAGTAAAACTATACATCATGACTATCACCATAAAAGGATAAATTAAATATAGAACAACACAACTATTTACATAATATAGTACTAATATAAAAAATTAAATTCTCCATATAAATATAATATTGGAAAATACATGAGAGATAATTCTACCTTTTGATATCATTGTCTCATCCATCAATACATTCAGATTTTTTAACAAATTAACACTAGGTAGATGGAATTCAACTCACACATTTATCACTGACTAAAGATGAGATCTTGAGCACACTTCATCTTAATTTGGAAGAAAAGTGTAGTGTCATAAAATTGCACCCTATGGCAATTTCACAATTATGTATTTAGGCCGTCTCATTTATGATAAAAGCCTATAAGTTGGAATTTCACTATTCTAACTTCATAGGCGACAATGATGAAGTGCTAGCAGTATGAGTTTTTGATTCTCATAAATTTTTGGATGGATAGTTTGTGTGACACACTAGCATCCTCATACTTTCTAATATTCAAATGTGAATATTCTATATTTATTTTCCCATAAAATGTGTCGTAGCAATAAGGATGCATGTGTAACAGATCCTCCTACCCATGTAGTTTAACAAAACTCCATTTTCACTCTCATTTGGAGGGGGACTTAAAAAACAAAAGGATCTCTCTTGCTCTCTCACTCTCACAATGAAGCTATATAGAAATCCTCTCTCACACAACAATTAAGACTCCTCTTGGTCACAAGCTTATCATGTCAATCAATTCAAGAGGGGAGCCACAAACTATTGGTAACGTTGGCTTGTCATTTTCTCTTATATGATCTCATCTACATAATCTCATCTTTATTTATTAGATTATATTCATGATAGGGGTCTCCTCCTTTGTGGGGCTTGTTTCTATCACATATCTTTGGTTTACACATTTTATCTATCTTGATCCTACCTGCCTTTCCATGGAGGTAGAAACACCAAAATAGGGGTTTGACTGAGGTAAGCCCCTAAATAGCCCCCAATACTTTTCTCGTTTTGTTTGTGTGAAAATAAATGGACTTATTGAGTTGGGTATTCTATATTCTAGACTTTCACTATCTATTTCATCAGAGATTACAACACGACATGTAGATGTATGTTCAATGCACTAGTGTTCGTGGCAAAAAGCTAATCCTCTTGAAGTTATAATTTTTGGTTTCTACACTTTCTATTTTTGTATATCAAAGACTTTAATTCTATCATTTACCCCTACAATTAAGTGATTTTAATATTCTCCTTATTGAAAATTGTTAATATGGTTAAATTGTGTAAACATTCTCCATCATTTTTCTTATCATTTGAGTAGTTTCTTTTGAGGTAATTGAGGGCTATTTTCTCCTTAAGGCCTCGTCATCTAGAGAGTAGAAAATCTCCTCCTTTACATTTTTGGTGAACCCGGCGTGAAGGAAATCATGTTGGATCTCTTTCTTCAAAATTTTAATGCTTTTGATAATGAATTTTCAAAGCAATATTTTGACATGTTGGATGATTCCCTAGATGATTTCTTAGAGACATATTCTTCTGCTCAAAAGTATGTTAAGAAAATTCTCCATTAAAACCTTCTTCTTCTTCATAAGTTAAGTTTGTAAATGTAATTGTAGTCTCTTTCGCTACTCAAAGGCCTAAGAGACCACTCATTTATCTGACTTCGGCTAGCCCTTCTCCTAAAAGGGTTCATTTTATTCATGGGTTCTTGTTGAAAATTATATACCATACCTTTACACAAAATTCATGCAATATAAGGCTCCCTCCCATAGAGTAGTATCCCACACTTATAATACTAGAAGAAATCAGCAGATTGTTAATCAACCTACTTCTTTACCACCTTCTCAACCAAACCTTCCTCAAGAACCTAGACCCACAACTAAGCAACCAACTGAGTATGATCTTATTGAGCAACTTCGTGTTACTCCCACCAATATCTCACTTTGAGATTTGCTTCATAATAGTTTGGTTTAAACTAGGGTATGCTTTAGGAAGCCTTAAAATGATTATTTTTCCTTCTTCTGCTAGGCTAACAAATTTTAATGCATTGATAGGTCATATTCATGTAGATTTGTTGAATATTACGTTCCATCCACATGAACTCCCACCTTTGGAAGTGAAAAAGAAAGCAGATCCTTTGATGATAATAGTTTACATTAATAATATTGGCATTAGACATGCTCTTTTTGATACAGGTTTGGCACTCAACATATGTAGCATTGATTTTTTACCTAAAATTAAAATTGATTCAACTTGTCTTGTCACTTCTTTATAAATTTGTGGGTTTGATAATGTCAATCAACAAGCCTTAGGAATATGATAATATTTCCCTTAAGGTTGGGAGCCACTATTGTACCCACCTTGGTATATGTTATGCTAGGACCGTTACCATGGATTCATGCTTTGGGAGTAGTTACTTCTACTCTACACCATTTTATAAAGTTTGTTGCTAATAATGGTGTGATCATAATCAAGATTGGCCCTAATGTTGTACACTTATGTGAGATGGCAGCTATTGTTCAAACTTTAGTTGCACCTAAGTTCTTAAATTTATCTACTAAGAAGGACGTCCCTAAAAAAGATTATCTTGTGCCTTTTTCTTCTACTCCATCTTCTCAAGAAAATGCATGTTTGGGTGATGATTGGGGGTCTTTGGAATTTATCGAGTCATACATCAAAGAATACAAATTCAATCCAATCCACTTAAACATTCTAAATATTATGTTTACAAATGCTAAAAATGATGACTATGCTTGCATAGACATGATGATGCATATAATATGGAACACACCTATAATGTTAATTCTCCTTCTTCTAAGGAGTTTCAATTATTCTAGATGGTCTAGGGTTCGCTCTTCTTTCTAAACAAGGATATGGAAGCAAGGTTGTGGACATGATGAAAAAGGTATTAAAATACTGATAGAACTAGATCTTTATTGTTCTAAGATAAGATTTGGATAACGCACCATGAGTTCTAAAGCTAGACCATGGTTGAACTATCAATTTTCATATGGTCTCTTGTGACCCCCTCCTCTTCCTCTTAAACTTGTTCATCCTGAATATTTAGCAAATAGGGTAGACACTGATGAAATTCCTCTAGATTTTTCTCTATGGATGAAGCTCTAGAAGAATCCTTAGGTGTCTATTATAACCTGCCTTCTTATCATCATAAACGATGATTCCCATATTGCTTAAATAGACAAACATATTTTGGTGAGTTTATTATGAATTTTGATAAGAAAGCTTCTTTATCTAATAAGGATGATGGTGCTCCTATGCCTCATCCTAAAGACCGTATTACGCTCCTTCAAGGAGATACTTTTGATGTCTTTATGATCTTAAATCTTCTAAAAAGGTAATTAAGATTGGAAAATGTCTTTCTTCAGAAGAATCTAAACAACACACTAGTTTATTGCATTCTCATCCCAATATCTTTGCTTGGTTATATGACCTAACATGCCCACTATTGATGAATCTATGGTAGTTCATAATATTGTCCTATGTATCGATGCCAAGCCCGTTAAATAGAATATTCATAAAATGAATCCCAAGGTTACTTTATTAGTAAAGAATGAGATAGAAAAAAGTTTCTAAAAGTTGGTTTTATCTATCATATTGACTATTCACCTTGGATATCAAATATTGTCACTATTAGTAAACCTGATGGTAATATTTGTATTTGTATCAAGAATTTTGTGGTCTTAATAAGGCTTCTCTTAAGGATGATTTTCCATTACCTATTATCGATATGATTATAGACTTGACTATAGGCAATAGCTTGTTGTCCTTCATGGATGACTTATCAGGTTATAATCAAATTCTTATTAACCTGAAATATTAGTATAAGAGAACCTTCACTACCCCTTGGGGTACTTTAGATATTATGTAGTAATGTCTTTTAGATTAAATAATGTTGGAACAACTTACCAATAGGAAATGACTCTTATCTTTCATGATTTCATTCACAATAGCTTAGAAGATCTCACGTCGATAACATCTTGGATAAGTCTATAACTTGTCAAGATAACATTGGGAATCTTAATCTTATCTTTGAAAGGCTTTGACTCTATAAGATGAGACTAAATCCTCTTAAGTGTATCTTTTACATTGATTCTAGACTTTTTTTAGGATTTATTGTTTCTCATTGCGGAATCGAAGTTTATATAAATAAGATCGATACAATTATTAGCATGCCTCCACCTCAAAACATATCTCAATTACGTATTTTGCAAGGGAAGATTCGGGTAATTCATAGATTTGTATCTCAATTAGCTTATTGCACTCTTCCTTTCATGTGTTTGTTGAAGAAAGATGTTCGTTTTTAGTGAAATGATGAATGCCACAAGGCTTTTGAATCCATCAAGATTTATTTGGCTAATCCTCCTATCTTGATTCCATCTATGCAATATAGACCATTTTTATTTGTACTTTTGCATCACCTCATGCCTTATTAGCTTTGTTAGCTCAACATGATGATGATGGTAAAGAAAGGGAATTCTACTATATTAGTCACATTCGGGTTGATTATGAAACTTGCTACTCTGCTACAAAAAAACAATGTCTTGTTCTCATTTTTGTAATGTGAACATTACAAAATTATCTTCTTCATGTAGAGACTCATGTGATCATAAAATGTAATCTTCTTAAACACTTATTCACTAGAAGTGATCTTTTTGGAAGGTTAGAAAACTTGGTGGTGTTACTCTCTGAGTTAGATGTTAAGTTCATGTCTCAAAAAGAGATTAAAGGACAAGTTGTCATTGATCAATTGGTAGAAGCTCCCTCACCTTATTCTTTTCCTAAATTGGACTTGTTCCTAGATGAAAATATGTTTACGTTGGGTCACGAACTTATGTAGCAAATGTGTTTCAATGGATTGAGATTTCAAACTGGCTCTAGGGTAGATTTAGTTTTAATCTCGCGTAAAGGAAAGTCAGTTCCTCTATCTTTTCGATTATAATTTTATTGTACTAATAATATTTTTGAGTATGGAGCCCTTATTTTTGGCTTACATGTCACGATAGCATTGAATACTAAACATATTTGTATTTATTTTGATTCTAAGCTTATTGTAAATTAGATCTCAAGACAATATCAAGCTAAATAGAGATAGCTATCTCAATAACAAGATTTTGCCCTTTATCCTTGCTTGATCGATTCTATTCTTTTACTATAGCTAGTGTTCCTAGGAGACTAAATCGTCATGCGAATGCAATGGAAAGTGAAGATTCTCTTGTACCCTTGGATGATGTTGTAGATGAATACCACTTCATGGTCCAAATTCTCCACTCTATTTCTCTCTCATAGAAACATGAACTTGACATTCTTTTGTGTGCTCACATAGACTCAGGAGAATGGTATTTTCATATCTATAATTATCTAAAAACTAGATACTTTCCTAATGATGTGAGTAAGAATACTTGTGTCTGCATACAAAATATTTCAAATCACTACATCATTCTATCTAATGATATTTATTGGAAATATTGCAATGGTCTTCTTCTTTGATGTCTCACTAAGGCTAGAATACCCTTGCCCTTCAAAAAGATCATTTAGGCTTTGGGGGTGGAAATTTTGGTGTTAAATCCTTAGTGCATAAACTAATTCAGATGGGATATTATTGGAAAACAATGGATCAAGACTCTTTTACCTTTGTTAGGAAATGTCCTCAATGTCAGCAACACAATAATCTTATTTTAGCTCCCGCACAAGAACTTTGTTTTCAGACCTCTCCTTGGCCATTCACAACATGGGGGTTGGATATTATATGGAATATATCTCCTCCTTGTAAAGGACATATCTTCATCATTACAACTATCGACTACTTTATGAAGTGGGTTGAAGTTATTCCACTTTGATCCACTAATGTTGAAGCAATATGTAGCTTTCTTCTAAATAACATTATTGCTCACTTTGGATTATCATTTACTCTTGTTTTTTAAAATCGTACTTCATTTAAGAACAAATAAGTAAATAAATTCTTAGAGAGGTTTCATATTCAACATTAATTTTCTACACCTTACTATCCTCAATCTAATGGCCAAGTGGAAGTGTCTAATAAAACTCTTGAACCAAGTCTTTGAAAAATAATGAATAATTTACATGGAAAAGATTGGCACACTCAATTGACTTATACATTATGGGCCTATCACATGAGTGTTCATATGGCTAATGGTACAACCTTGTATAACCTTGTGTATGGTGTTGAGGCTATTATGCCTTTAGAGTTGGAAATTATGTCTTTGTGAGTTTCCCTTAAAGGGTTAATTGATAATGACACTTTGTTGAATGTCTAAATCAACTTGAGTTGCTCAATCAGTGTTGATTAAATTCCCTTGATCACCTTCAATCTTATCAAAGTTCTTTTTCTAATCATTACAATCAAGGTGTTGTTTCTCACACTTTTAAAGTGGGTAATCTTGTTCTTTATGAGAACTAAAGAAATGTAAATTCACCACATGATCAAAAGGGGAAATTTATCCCTAATTGGTTAGGTCCTTATATAATCACCTCTATGTATGATTTTGGCACTATCTGTGGATTGTCTTCTATGGAAAGGTACTCCCCTAAAAGAATCGGCAATGCAATGCACCTTTATAGATACTATGCATATGGTCTATGTGGCATATTCATGATGCTCATTCCTTTTTTAGGGATCATAGTTCGTTATATGCTATGGCATTCCTTCACTAACACATTACTCTTTAATTTGTGTTATGATGTAAACATTTGTATGCACTTAATTTCTTTAATTTTGAGTTTTATATACACACACACACACACATGTGTGTGTGTGTGTTTGTGTGTGTTTTATTTCTTTGCTATACATAACGACATTATGTTTGATTAATTCCTCTTATCCATACATTCTACATCATAAATTCTATCTACATCTTTAGGAAATAATTAGATCATCATTGTATTTAATTAAGCATGCATCCAACATCTGTTTAGTTATATCATGATAGCATCTAATCTAAGCATCCATCGATAAGTATACATCCATAACATAATCATACATGAAAAAAAAGCACACACGTGAAACACATAATGTTGATCCAAAATCTCATGTATATATATTTGTAGACACTTAAAATTGTCCTAAATGGTATTGCACACTTGAATATAATTACTAACACCATTTCATCCTAAATTTCATCTCCTTTTCGACTGTTTAATTAAATTATCATGTTTTTTTAATTAAATGTATCATCTTCTTCTATTAATCTAATTAACTTCATTAGGTTAATTCATCCCCTTTCACTAATGTTTCATCTTGTTTAATTGGATAATGCAAATTAATTAAATTAAACCCCCTTATGTCCTCTCATTTAATTAGATGATCTAAATTATTTAATTAAATGTCATTTAAACCCCTTTTCATTAAATAAATTAATTATTTAATGATAATCTTGAATTCACTCAACTTGCACATTTAAAACTTTGTTTTAATTAACTAATTCCTATTTTCCCTCACCCATCCACTTGTATGGGAATATTCCTTTGAAATATTCTTCCACTTGAGCTCTAAAAATGGAATATTCTTTCCTAACAACTTTGAAAGTGTGTTTGTTTGAATCATTGTAAGCCATTGATTAACTCTTTGATCCATGTGATCCTGCATTCTCATCCATTGATGAGAATACTTGATCCATGTCTTCACCCCTGATTGCATCTTGACCATTGATTAACCAAATAAATCTTGACCCTTGATTCACCATTTTCTCCTATAAATGCCTCACATTTTGGAGAGAAATGGATCCACAATCATTTGAGCAAAGTTATTTTGTTGAAATTTATTCAAACTTTCATCCATTAGAATTCATTTGAGGATTTTCATCCATTGTGGTTCTACATCTATTTTCCTCAATCTTTTATCAATAGAATCCATTTGAAAGCTCATTTTATCAAAGGGATTGGGAAAGGGTCGTCATTCCACATCAATACAACACCAATCCCCCACTGGGATGAGGTTTGAGGCATTAGAATAGGTTTTCATTATTCATTTTTTGTTGTTTATGTTTAATGGCTTCCTCATTTTAATGGTTTTCAAGTATTTTATTGGGATTGTAGCTTAGTTAGTTAAATATTGCTTAAATTTGTATGGATTTAGTGTATTTAGCTATAACTATTATGAAAATCACATTTTGGTGCTAGAGGGAGGGGAAAACTAACCAAATCAAATTAATTTCTCTTGAATTTCTTGTGATTTGCAATTTGTAGACACAGTGATGCCTTTTTTTACCAGAGTGATGCTATTGATTTTTTGCTACAAATTTGATGTTATTGAATATACAAAAACTACTGATTTTTGGATACAATGACACTATTGATTTTTGGATACGACGACACTATTGATATATAGATGCATTTTATCTCACTAGTTTCTATAGAGCAATGCTTTTAAATTTCACCAAAGTGACACCTTTGAAATACAATGACGCCTTTGGAGAACAGTGATGCTTTTGATGTTCACCAAAGTGACACTTTTGCAAGGTAAAACAGGGAGCTATATTTTAATGTTTGCTTGGATTTTTCAATTTAATTCAATCTGTGGCTATTTACTAACTTAGATGGTTTTTTTGTGAGGCTAACTGATTTTGTAGATTTTACCCCAACTTGGTGAGGTCATAACTTTCTACTCAATGCTCGAAATTCAAATTTGTTTGCACCGTTGGAAAGGTCTCCAAGAGTACTAGCTCAATCCCTAAAAATCAGTGTCTAAAAAATAAAAATTTTAGAGACCAACACAAGTTTCAACCCCAAATTATGCTTTGAAGACCTCTGAAAACATAATTTACTAGAACCTAGAAAATACCAAAAAAATTGGAAATTTTGGATTTTTGATTTTTCTTAGTTCTGGTTATTGTAAAAGTGTTTTGACACTTAGGGGATGATATAAACCCTCATATTCTACTTCATTTCATGTTTTACAACAACTATATTTGATTGGTCTTTAAAAATTACCATTGTTATGGTCTTTCAAAGTTGGTTAAAATTGAACCCATACATCCTCATTATTGCAATATCGGTTAAAATTGAACAAATACAAACATACACTTCAATTTGATGCTTAAAATGAATTCATCATTTCCTTTATGGATTAAAAAGAATGAGTGTATTGTGTGAGTTCTTTTCTTGGGTAGGCTTGTAGTGTGTATCCACTCCCCTTGCACTTCATGCGATCTTGGGTGAAAGGAAACACTCCAAGTATACAAATATTTCTTTTTTTGTTCACCCAAAGAACTTGCTACATATCCTCTCTCCTTGTGCTTCGTGAAATCTTGGGTCAAGATAAATAGCATTTTTCTTATTAAGAAAGGGCCTACTAATGAGATGCATTCCGCAATGGAGAACTCATATAAGTGACTCTCAATAAAGCACGTTTATCGATGGGATAGATATAAAGGTTGAGAACTTGATAAATAGTAGCTTCAATTTGCGGTGGGAATAACATATTGCGCCTATTCCAACTCTAGACATACGGGTTGGAAGGGAATGGTTTAATTCCTTTAGTTGCTTGCGGTTGATTTATACATCTCTATGTTCTTGATTTGTGTCATTAAAAACCATTTGTTTAGTAGCCAATGAAGTTTCTTGAAACATTCTTTGAAAGTGGTGCATCAGAATTTACTTTTAATAAGTTACTCACCAAGTCCAATTTATGGTTTAGGCATGAAAGCTTAAAGAGAATGGAAGATTTGGATTTTTTTCCCTCCATAAGTTGCATGTAAAATCATCCTTTTGGGGCATGAGGTAAGCCTACCAAGAAGAACATACCCACTTGAGCTAAGATTGTTATTGCTTGTTGAGTCAGTTTGACACATTTCTTGGTTCCAAAACAACTTAAACTAACATCAACATGTTTATCAAATTTCAAACCCTTTGGACTTAGTGTGAATACCTTTGAAAATTCCTATATTGTTTATTTTCCCTAAGTATTTTGTCTTGAGAGGCTTCTAAATATTTGCAATTATATCTTAATTCACACTTTCCAAATTCAACATAGGGAACTATGACCTTAGCTTCTTGATTTTCACATATTGAACTTTGTGGAATGAAGGTTGCTTAGACATAGACATTTTAGTTTTAAATTAATTAAGACTTCTTGATGTGGTAATAAAGAAATCTCACTAAATCAAATTTTAAAACCAAATGAAAACACCACATAGTGGGATTATTTTTCAAAACACATTGACTCCCAAGCAACAAAGT
The DNA here is from genome assembly GCA_007258455.2 of Sequoia sempervirens. Classification (NCBI taxonomy): domain Eukaryota; kingdom Viridiplantae; phylum Streptophyta; class Pinopsida; order Cupressales; family Cupressaceae; genus Sequoia; species Sequoia sempervirens. The sequence goes on from VDFB02193867.1 coordinate 367,130,159, forward strand.
GAAACAAGGAAATTGTATTTCCAAACATTGAGTATTGAAGTTCTATTATCAAAATATTGAGTTCTTATGGTTTATCACTTTAGAGGTAAATCATGTTTCTCACCATCTTGGTCTTGTAAAACAAAGGTCCCTTTTAGGTTAACACATCTTGGGTCAAAAACATCTCATCCATTTTCACACATTTTACATTCCACTTCACAAATAACTTTAGAAACTTTGAACACATCAACATTCTAGACTTCAGCTATCATCAAACCAATCTCCTAACTTAGCTATTTGTTTTCAAATGAATCCTTTTCCATACACTTAGTTGAGTTAGTCATCATCCTTTTGAACTATTCTATATTAAAGGTGACAAGTCTACCTTTAGATTTACAAGTTCATTAGAACCATTTTATCCAAGACATCACAACATCAAACGTTTGAGTCTAAAGTATTGTCCAAATTTTAGAAATTTCATCCTCCATATCATTCACCCTTTTTCATCATCCACTCACATTATTGGTCCAAAACAACTTAGAGGGTCCCTTTTATCAAGATTTGAGTCAACTAGAGAGTTTCAACAATATAAATCTCAACACATGTCTCCCATAGTTGGCCCATAATTTATGGTTGCAACAAGATCACAACACAAGAGAAACATGGAGCAAACCAAGACCACATCTACTACAAGTGATAATATCCCACAAGAATTTGATCCTAGGATCCATTCTACCCACTCACAAAAAATACAAAATCCATTAGACAAGGGGTATGAGATAGAACATGTCACAAACAACCCACTTGATCTCACTGAGGAAGAACTCCTTGATTATGAACAAGATCCTAAAAAAATCCACATCGTTAACACTTTGATGAAGAAAAACCATACACAATACATGTTAGCTTTAGCAAAAGAAGGGGCTAAACTCCCTTCTACATTTGACTTTAACACAATTAGGGAACAAATATTAGAGAATGTGACTTCAATTCCTCCAAATTTCATCGCACAACCCTTGACACAAGGCTTGACTCAATGTATGATTCAATCAACTTCATCCCTTGTGCCAATTCAAACATCAACTCCTAGTCTTGCAACTATAATTACCACCAACCTTGGTCACACTCCCACTATAGAAGGAAACACACTTTTACATACACAAAGCACCAACCTGTTACAATAATGTTGTTGCAATAATGAAGGTGTTGTCATTGATGTCAACTGGTTAACTGGTTATCAACTGGTTTCTATTGTCATTGATGTCATGGATGAAAGTTATTGGTTGTATATGTCAAGCATATTGAGAAATTGTAATAAAGAAAGGTTACAGGTGTTCATTGGTTGCTCCAAGTTTTTCTCAGGGTTTTTCTCCTATGTTCATGTGGTTTAGATATGTTGATCATGGTTGTTGGAAGCTACTATATCCATATTTTGGAGTTCCAAATCATTGTACAATGTGAGTTATGTTCACCAATTGTGAACTATGTTTTTCAGGGTATCTGGCTGAGGTCCAAGAGAAATGTAGTTGCTTTGGATTTCTTCTTGGTTAAGTCTTAGGACTTGCAGTTCTAGATTTAAGTTGTTATGATCATGTTGAAGATAATTTTGTTATCTAGAAAGATTGGATCGCATTAAGGGTTGTGTGTGCTTAATTGTTTTACACTTTTTACACTGGTTTGGATGACCTTGTGTTAAACACTACCTTCAAATCTCATGAAGCATATCAAGACTTATTTGGGTCCTCTCTTAGCATTTTTTTGGATCAACCTCATTCTAATTGCACCCTATAATGTTTTGGTGTTGACCTTATTTGAATTCAAATGATGGATGGCTGACTTTGGATATGTTTCAAGTTGAAGATGGTATAAATATAGGATGAGATATTGGTGAAAAGTGTACAAAGAGATGATGAAAAGAAATACAACAAGATAGATGTGAAACATTTTGTATGTGATGTGAGTTTGGTAGATCAATGAAAATTCTAAATGTATAGTTTTCAGATGCAGTGAGATGAAGTTGTACTCTATCATTCATGCATATTTGTAAGTGGTTGAGTGAGTCGTGGTGGAAATCTCTATTGCATTGAGATTGTTTTCTCTTTATAACATATATATTTTATCTTCTTTGTATCTGTGTGGCAATGATCCCTTTGGCTGGTTAACCCTTGTTGGACAGTGAGTCTTGATCTGAACTGTGAGTCCTACTGTGGTAGTGAGCCTATTCTAGCAATGAGCCTTTGTAATCAATTTGGATATTATTTATATTGTGAGCTAATCCTCACCGTGGTTTTTCCCTTATTGGATTTTCCATATAAATATGGTGTTATTGTGTATGTGTACATTACTTTTCAATTTATTCCTTTGCACTTAATGTTTAAACATTTTAGTAGAGTAAAGGATTTGTGATTGATCTAAGTTTCAGTGAATGTTTTAAAGATTAAAATTTGCTACAACTAATTCACCCCCCTTACCATTTTTCTTGTTCAACAATTGGTATCAGAGCTTGGTTCCTTGGAGAAGAGCTTAACCGCTTAAGGAAGGTCTGAGATGGCAGGCAAGATCACTTTTGAGTATCTGAAGTTCAATGGAACAAATTATGCTATCTAGAAAATACTAATGGAAGAATATCTAGAGTATTGTGGATATGATGTTGAGAAAGCTTACAAGACTTCTTACACTCCTCCTGCTAATGGTCCAAGTATAACTGATAAAATCAAGGTGAATGAAGTGAACAATAAGGTGAATTTCATTTCGAAGAATAGTCTTGCACATTCTGATTTGATTAAAATTCAAAATCTAAAGACTACTAAAGAAGTCTAGGATGCTTTAGAAAAGGCACATGAAGGAGATGAAAGGGTCAAAGAAGCAAAGTTGTAGAATTTGGAAACATAGTTTGAGCTCCTACATATTTCTAAAGATGAGAACATTAAATCCTATGTATAGAGATTGGATGAGGTGGTAGGTGGAATGCGAGGACTTGGTGCTACAATAGATAAACCAAGGATTGTAAAGAAGATTCTTAGAACTCTCCTTGATGCATATAGTGAAAAGGAATCTACTATTGAAGAACATATAGACTATAAGATGTATACTAAAGATCATTTTTTGGGAACTCTGACATCTCATGAGATGAGAAAGTCAAATTTGAGAAATGGATCCAAATGAGAAACTACTTTTAAGGCTACAAGAGCTGAAGATCTGGATGAAGAGAATCTTAATGAAGTAGAAAATAACTTTGTGAGAAGGATGAAGAAAGGCTCCAATAAGCATGAAGGTATTTTTCTTGGATATTCTACTAGAAGAAAATCTTACAAATGTTTCAATAAAATACTAAGAAAGATTGTAGAAAGCACAAATGTCAAGGTTGATGAAACAATGAAGAATTTTATTGAAGTTGATGGGTATGTATCTAATGAACCTGATTGTGTAAGGATTGAAGAAGTTGTGGAAGAACTAGAGAAGGATGAGAAAGAGAAGAAAAATGAAGAAGAAGAAGCTCCAGTGGTGTCCCCTAAGACACCTAAATATGTGCAAAAAAATAATTCAGATAGTTAGATCATTTGAGACAAGACAAAAGGAGCTACTATTGCTGGTGAGATAAATCTGTGTTTCCTTTCTAAGATTGAACTAAAGAATGTAAGTGAAGCATGTAAAGATGAGAATTGGATGGAAGCTATGAAAGAAGAACTTATGTAGATTGAAAAGAATCAAACTTGGGAATTGGTCCCTAGAATGGCAGATAAAAACATTATTGGATCATTAGAAACAATTTGGATGAGAATGAGAAGTGGTCAGAAATAAAGCAAGGCTTGTGTGTAAGAGTTACTCACAAGTAGAAGGAATATATTTTTAGGAGAATTTTGCTCTGGTGGCAGGAATGGAAGCTATCAGAATGTTTTTAGAATTTTCTGCTCATAAATATTTCAAGGTCTATGAAATGGATGTTAAGTCTACATTTTTAAATGGTGAGCTAGAAGAAGAAGTCTACATTTAAAAATCAAAAAGATTTTAGTTTTCAGATCAACCGGATATGGTCTACAGATTGAAGAAAGCTTTATATGGATTGAAGCAGGCTCCAATAGCTTGGTATGCAAGGTTAGACAGGTATTTGATTCAACAAGGTTTTATCAAAGGTATGACAAATAGTAATATGTATTTTAAAATTGAAAATGATAAAATCTTGATTGTGGTTGTTTATGTTGATGACATTATCTTTGGAGGAAATGGAACTATGTGCAAAATTTTTGTGGAAGAAATGCAAAAGGAATTTGAGATGTCCATGTTTGGTGAGATGAATTTCCTTCTTAGGCTACAAATTAATCAAATAGAGAAAGGATTTTTTTTTAAAGTCAAAGTATGTAAGAGAGATGTTGAAGAAGTTTGAGATGGATTGTTGTAAACCAGTATGCACTCCTATGGTGACTAGTTGCAAATTAAGTAAAGATGATGATTCACCTAAGGTTGATCAAAGAAAATATAGATCTATAATTGGTGGATTGTTGTATTTGACTGCTACTAGACTAGATATTATGCATGCAATCTCTCTTGTGGCTAGATTTCAAGAAGATCCTAAAGAAACGCATGTTGTTATTAAAAGAATATTCAGATATTTGAATGGCACTCTGGATTATGGCTTATGGTATCCTAGGGATACTGACTTCACACTAAGTGCTTATATAGATGTAGATTGGGTTGGTTGTGTAGATGACAGAAAAATTACAAGTGGTGGTGCATTCTTTCTTGGTTGTAGATTGGTGGCTTGGTTGAGTAAAAAACAAGATTCAACTTCTTTGTCCACTGTTGAAGCTAAGTATATTATTGATGCATGTTGCTATACAATTTTTTTATGGATGGAAAAAAAATTGAAAGATATCAAAGTAATGAATGATGATCCTATTTCTATCTTTTGTGATAATACAAGTACAATTAAAAGTTCAAAGAATCCATTGATGCACTCGAGGAAAAAGTATATATCTATCAGGTATCACTTCGTAAGAGAGAAGGTTGTGGAGAGTGAAGTAAAACTTGAGTAAGTACCTACAAAGGATCAGATTATTGATATATTTATGAAGGCTCTTCCTAAAGATACTTTTGTGTATCTCTAGGAGAAGTTAGGGGTGATTGGCCCTCCTTTTTTGAATTAAGATGCATATGGTAATGCATCATTCTGGTGGGTCTATGGATCTAACTCTCTTTTGGACTAATGTTTTGGTGGCTACCTCTCAGGGGGAGTAGGTAGTGTCATGTGTTGTCATTGAAAGAGTATTATGTTCTTAATGTCAAAGGGGAAATCAATGTAAACTATCATTTTCCTTTGCAATTGATGTCAAAGGGGGAGATGAGGAAGATGTGAAAAATATTATCTACTAAGTGGGAGAAATAGAAAGTAAAATCATGAAAAGTGTGTTCAAAGGTGTTTAGAGCTATTGTCTTGTATTTTATGGTTTTTCACATCATGCATTGTCATCAATGACAAAGGGGGATATTGTTGCAAGAATGAAGGTGTTTTCATTGATATCAACTAGTTAACTAGTTATCAATTGGTTGCTATTGTCATTGATGACATGGATGCAGGATATTGGTTGTATATGTTGAGTATATTGAGAAAAGTGTAATAAAGAAAGGTTGCAGGTGTTCAGTGGTTGCTCTGATTTTTGCTCCTATGTTTGTGTGGTTCATATATGTTGATCATGGTTGTTGGAAGCTACTATATCCATATTTTGGAGTTCCAGATTGTTGTGTAGTGCGAGCTATGTTCACCAGTTGTGAACTGTGTTTTTAAGGTATCTGGCTAAGGTTCGAGAGAAATGTAGTTGCTCCAAATTTCTTCTTGGTTGAGTCTTATGACTTGCAATTCTAGATTTAAGCTATTATGATTGTGTTGAAGATAATTTTTTTATCTGGAAAGATTGTATCGTGTTAAGGGTTTTGCGTGCTTAAATTTTCTATGGTTTTTACACTGGTTTGGTCAACCTTGTGTTAAACACTACCTTCAAATTTCATGAAGTGTTTCAGGACTTATTTGGGTCCTCTCTTAGCACATTTTTGGAATTCCCTCATTCTAATTCCACCCTAGAATGTTTTGGTGCCAACCTTATTTGAATTCAAATGATGGATGGAAAACTTTGGATATGTTTCAAGTTGAAGATGGTCTAAATACAAGATGAGATATTGGTGAAAAGTGTACAAAGAGATTATGAAAATAAATAAAGCAAGATAGATGTGAAGTAGATTGGAAACAGTGTGTATGTGATGTGTGTTTGGAAGATCAATGTGAATTCTAAATGTTGAGTTTACGGATGTAGTGAGTTGAAGGTGTACTCTATCATTCATGCATGTCTACAAGTGGTTGAGTGATTTGTGGTGGAAATATTTGTTGCATTGAGATTGTCGGGTATGTGCAGGATCATGATGGGCCAAAAAGTGGCAATATGATGGGTATGTGGCTAATAACTTTTTTTTTACCCAAAATTTATGAAATGAAAGGGTTTTTAAAGGAAATTCTCATCTTTCCACCAATATCAATTATGCTTCATTTTTAATTTAATAAGTAATTATTATTCATTTTCTATATGAATTACGACTAAAGTCTTAATTAACAGGCTGATTGAAAAACATCTATAACTTTCAAACAACATCACATTTTTTGAATCTAAAATATGTGTCACATTCTATGCTTCACATACTATGGGATTAAAAAAAATGAATTTCATGAAGTTTTGACCAAGTTAAGGTGGTCAGACATATGAGTTTTTCATATTTTTTAAAATTTGTAATAAAAAATTCATAATTAATTATTTACTTAGAAAAAATTACAAAAAATATGCATCACATTGGGACATGAGTTCTCTACTTATATCTAAAATTATAAAAAATATTATCATTTTATTATGGTTAGGGTGGTCAGACAAACACTTACTTCTTATTTTTTCCCTGAAATTTAAGTACTACTGCATTGAAATTTCAAATTTTCACTAAATAGATTATTTTCTTTTTAAAAAAAAACTAGTAGTTTAGAAACTACATTCAATTTGCTAAAGATTCTATTCTTACATATTTTTGAAATAACATAGATAACTTATTCAAATTTTTATGTCAAGTTTCCTAACTCTAATTTTTCTAATTTTTTTGCCACTAAGGGCCTATTTTTTCCATGATCCTGCACATACCCTGTTTTCTCTTTGTATCATATCTATTTTATCTTCTTTGTATCTATGTGGTATTGAGCCCTCTGATTGGTTAACCCTTGTTGGACAATGAGTCCTACTTTGGAAATAAGCTTATTCTAGTAGTGAGTCTTTATAATTGGTTTCGATATTCTTTATATTGTGAGCTAATCCTCACTATGGTTTTCCCCTTATTGGGTTTTCCATGTAAATTTGGTGTTATTGTATATGTGAGTTTCTTTTTAGTTTTTTCCTTTGCACTTAATTTTAAATCATTTTAGCATAGTAAAGGATTTTTGATTGATCTAAGTTTCGGTGAATGTTTTAAAGATTAAAATTTGATACAACTAATTTACCCCCCTCTCATTTGTCTTATTCAACACAACCTTCCCAAAAACATAAATTGGACGCCAACATTTGGTGCCCCATCACATTCTTCCACCATTGTTGATGAACGTCCTCTACATCCATACATACCTATCACATTTCATAACACAACGATGACCTCAACATTTTGAGTGAAACCATCTTCATCCATCACCAGAAGTGTGCCTAATGTTACACAAGGTAATGTGAACCAAGTGCCTTAAGTAGAACAATAAGGGAAAGTTAACACCCTTACACAAGGTCAACAGGTTAACACAACAAGGGACATCTTCATCCAACCACCTAATTGGCCCATCAAATCCATTGGTTCCACAAAACACATCAAACACATCTATCACGAATCCAAATCAAAGAAACCCATTGGTCACGAATCCTATCAACCAAGGTAGCAACTTGGCCCCAAATTAAACACAAGGGAACCCTCTACACATCATTCAAGGGAACCTTTCTAATCAATTGACCCAAGGTCCAACTATTCCATTGATATCGCAAAAAAAAATGGTACCATCATCTTTACCGTTAGTCCCCCAAGCCATACAAAATCAAACAGGACCCCAAACTTACATTCCTTCATCCCAATCGACAATTTTAGAAGGAATGATAACGCAAAAAACCTCAAAACATTCACCACACAACAATCATCTCAAATCAACCCACAAGAATCTCATACCTACAATCAAAATCCATCTCACGTACCCCAAAATCAAAAAAAATTGACCCAATACGGTACAATGTTGCAACAAAAAAGATCTTATCAACAAGCATTACAACAACCACAATCTAATTCTCTAGCTTTCCAACAAGAACAACAAGGATTGCAACAATAGAAAACTCAAGCACAAAATTTCCAACAACAACAAGTTCAACAACAAACATTAATTGCACAACAACAACAACAACAAAATAGCTTGTACTAAAATCCCAAATACTATTCCAATGCACAAAAAACTATCATAAATCCAAATGCACAAGGAGCATATACACCTCCACCCCTATCACCATCACCTTCACAACACAAAACTCCACCCTACACACCATATCAAAATCCCACCTACAACTCATCTACCATCTTGCAATATAAAATGTATGCACTTCTACCAAATCCTCAAGATGATTTAGAATCACAAATTAAGGCACTCATGTAATATATCGAAGACATTCAAATGGTGAAAACAAAGAAACCAAATGTAAAATAGAACTTATCTCCATACCTCTTTGATCGAAACATCATGATGATATCTTTCCCACCCAGATTTGAAGTTCCAAAATTTGACAAATAAAAAGGACAGGGAAATCCAGTGGACCATATCAAAGAATTCCACATAATGTGTATGGAGGTTTCTTATAATGATTCATACTTAATGCATCTTTTCCCACACATTTTGGTGGGTCCAACAATTGATTGGTTCTTACAGTTGCCTCCGAGAATTCAAAACTTCCAAGAGATAATTGATTCTCCTATAACCTAGACATGGACATGAGCTTGGAAGAGTTATACACCCTCAAATAAAAACAAGATTGAATCCTTCACAAACTTCCTACAATAGTGGAGGCAAAGATCTAGCAAGAGCAAATGGCCTATTCCCAAGGAGCAACATATAGGAATCATCATTTCCAATGTGGACACAGACCTATCTTTTCAATTAAAAATGTAACGTGTCACATCATATGATGAGCTTATCCCTAGGGCCCTCAACATCAAAAGAGTCCTTATTGCACAAGGAAACATCTAGACATACAAAGAAAACTGACTCTCCACTAGTTCTAATGACAAACCCAACTTTTGGGCTAAGAACAAGAGTGTTACTAGTGATGGTGTTGTTGATGCAAAGGTGGTTATAATTGCTCCTAAGAAAACAAATAATCAACCAACAAATGCATAGAAAAACATACCACAAATGAACACACAACTGCCAAACAATCAACCAATGGTCAATGTTACAAACACTCAATGCGGACCACAAAGGACAAATAGTGCTCCTAAGCAATAATTCACTCCCTTAGGGGAACCTATGGAGGATGTTTTGAAGAAGTCGATACAGTCTCATCTTATCACACTCCCAGATTTCTCAAACTATCAAGAGCCACAAGTCAAACCTCCTAGCTATAGATAAGATCATTTTTGTGAATTTTGTCAATACAAAGGTCATAATACACAAACTATTTTAGACTCAAGCATCTAATCCAGGATCTTATTGAACAAGGATACATTGATGTTGATCATAAATCTGGGAATGACAACCTAAAAATTTACACAAACCCCATGCCTAATCATGGAAAAACAAGATTTGAGAAAGTCATCAACCTCAAATAATGTAAACCATACCCATGATACCATGTGGTGGCACACATTTGTGTTATTCATTTATCATAGCATGAGGAATTAGACATAGATCAAGGTATTGTTTTAAAACAAATTCCAAATCAATCAACAGTGTCTAGCAATATTTCATACCGTAATGGCATCAAATATGTCTCAAATTTTTATTTTATCCTACATATGACTCAATTATTAGGCATATTAAAGAATTCCCAAAGGAGCAAGAAATATCCCTTATTGCACCCATACCTACAAAATGTTGTGAAGAGTCTTTTACTGATGATGTATCATCCACCCAAGGATCATGTTAAGAGGAGGCTATTCAGGATAATGAAAGTTGCTCTAAATCAAGTCAGGATCAAGAAACCCTATCCCTAGAGTTTCATAAAGAGCTAAGGGATGTATTCCAAACCATTTTGAACTCCAAAGATATCCTTAATATCACCCCCGAGATGTTTCTTTCTGATGGACATATAGACGTTTTTCATCCAAAACAAGAGTTTCCCACTCTTGACATTCCCACACAAGAGCAAGCAACAGTCAATATTCTTGATTCCTATAGTGATTATGCATCATCAACATCTTTTGAATTAGCACCAAAATATTCTTAAGGAGTATCAACAGATAAAGATGTCATAGAATCATAGCAAATAGTCCATATTCCTGAACAACAAGAACCCATAGCAATATCATGTGTTTTCAATAAGTCACATTTAGTGGCTATAAATTAGAGGATACATTATCAGGGAAAAGGAATAGATAATGTCACTACCTTTACAACACTAGGGGAAATCTTATCTAATAAAAAAATTAACATAGGGGGCATGAGGATCCCTTATGATGAAAATAATATCAACAGTACAACTAGTCGTATCATGAATCATCATCCACCCATCATCTCATACACAAATTGGGACCAACATAAAAAGAAAGATTCATATCAAAGAAAGGAGAAGATCATCAAATAAAATGAAGCACTAAAGAAAAAAGGACAAAGAAAATACTAATGGATACCAAAGAATGCAAAATAAAATCATCCCAATGATACTCCATTAGTCAAAGAAACTATGGGACAAATTCTAAAAGGGAAATGTATCCATCAAAAATTTCCTCAAATAAAAAAGCAGACTTCTCAAGAAATGAACAATGTATATCAAGAAATTGGTCCTAATTCCACTCAAAGCTTTGTTTCCACCCATCATCACTCATCTTCCCAAGTTTGGAGAGTCAAAGATTCCAAACCATTGACCAATCCATCTCATATTCCTTCATGCATGACACTGTACACTCCATTCATGATATTGAATTCTTACATTGATTGTGTGTTAGTAGCTACTCTTCATCATAAGGATTATGAAGGCACTCTATTGCAATGTGTGCACATAGACAATGTTAATTCCAAAACAACAAGGTAGATCAGAGTTATTCATAGTTGCATTCAAGTGTTTGTATCTTAGCAAAGAAACTTCTTCAAGCAGGATATCGTTGGCACGTTATGATAGTGGCCTCTACATTAGTACCACCAGGTGGTTTAACATGAGGGTAAAACTTCCAAAAAATCAAAAAAATCAAAAAATTAAGAAAATAGTAAAAAATAAAAATTGTCCTCTAGTGAGAACCACTTCGGTGGCGCTTTGGGAAAGTATTGTGATGAAAACCTAGAAAAAAAGCGTCATGAGTAGAAACAAGCATCTATATGATCCTTCTTAGAAAAAATAATTTTATCCTTGTCATGATAAATCCAATGTTCCCTCCATCCATCTAATCCAAATTTATCCAAATATTCCAGTTTATCTGGATCTTGACAAAGATTCAGAGTATACTTCAACTCTACTCATAGCAAGCTCTTGATAGGATCTTTACCATTTTTTCTGATGAATTCTAGTAGCCTATATCTAAGCATGATAAAACTCTATTGAACTCTTTGAATATACATTACCTATCTCGATTTGTCCATTGAACCATGAAACATTGCTAGACACTAGGGGAAGGTTCTTGCACTCTTGTTTTCAAATAACTCTTGATACATATATTATATCTCATAACATGACATTGACATAGTGATCTAGGTATCGTTTATCTCAAATCATCAAAAATCCCAAAACAATTGAAAATCCTCAAAATCTAAAAACACTTGTAAAATCTAGAATATCCAAAATACATCAAAATCCCTAAACAGGTCAATAAGTCAAAAAATAAAAAACATTACCTTGTCGAACAACATTGTCTTTGAGCTTGAGCATAGGCAAGGCCATCACTGATGTGCCCCCGAGGCATTTTAGATCAGTCCTTTAGGAGTTTGTCACAATAAATTAGCAATCCATCAAATATTCATATCTCATCAATAAATGGTTATGGGTCAAACTCAGTCAAATTACCTGGTCTCTGCATGTATAATGTAGGAAAGGATAATCTTTGATGAGCCCCTGAGGCCCTAAGTTAGTCCCTTTTAGGTCTTGGTCAAAACTTAGAAAACACAAAAACATTTGGAAACTTAGAAAACATAAAAACATTTGAAAACTCAAAAAACACAAAAACATTTGAAAACTTAGAAAACACAAAGACATTTAAAAATTTGAAAGACCAAAAACATTGGAAAATTTTCAAAACCCTAAATAGCCTCACATAACCTAAAAACCCAAAACATTGGAAAATATTGAAAAAGACCAAAAATTGCCTCAAAAAATTGCAAAACACCAAAAATATTGAAATATTCCAAAAATTCCAAAACCACCCATCCCATCTCACTTTCACTCACAATAAAATTTCATCCATAATAAATCAATTTTCACACTCACACTTTGGTAACACAAACAGAAAACAAGTACAACAATCAACAAAAGAAAACTTTTAAATGCAACAAAAAATAAAACTCTTGATCATTATCAAACATGTCAGTCAAATATCAACAGTCTTTCAAACAACCTATCAACCTACCACCATCCACTAACATGTTCTAGGATGCATCCTTCCTAATGGGAATTATCATTGGCAATCATGTTGGATACTTATCCTTAAAAAAACACTTTTTTGCAAGAGATATAGATAACATTGATTGTTTTTTATCTTGTCTTATGATTTATCTTGTTGACCCATTCTGAGGACCTCTCGATGATGTCTAAATGATTTAGAGAGAAAGGAATGGGGAATCGATCATTATCTTCCATTTTTTTTCTTATGGGACGTTCTTGTAAAATAATCTTAGCGAATACTTGCTTAGTTGTGTGTAGGGAGGTCATTTTGAATAGATTCTTGACTATTGTGTATGCTTTTTTCCAAAATAGTCTAAACTTCTAAACTACATTCTAATGAATTTTTTTTGTATGTTAATGTGTGAACAAGGATTATCCAATATTTTTGTAGATTCAAATTCCATTTCACTAGATACAACACCATCCTGGTTATCAATACCATGATGCATCGTGTCTATGTGTTATATATAAAATAAGGAATGAAGGGCCCAAGTATCCCAATCCCTAAAACAAGAAAATAATCTCTCTCATCACCATATATAATAAATTCTCAAATGATCATAGGCTTTTTGGACTTCTAAATCAATCTCAAAATAATGGTTAATCAATGTTCATCTCATTCTTCTACTTCTATCCATAGTATTCTTCTTATTCTTCTATCTTTACTAGTAGTTCTGTCTAGGTATCAAATCTATGTGATATATATCAAAATATACATGAAGCTACCCATGGTCAATGATTGTTTATACATCAAAAAATTTGTCTACAACAAATATCTAATCTTTCCAAAGAAGAATTTTTTGTCTTCTTTGAGCTAAACCTATGTTCAATCTTTGTCGCAATATCAACCTAAAAATTCAAATTTTCTGCCTAATCTCTTGAGGGGGCAGGGAACTAGCTTAATGAAAATCATGGAGTGTCTTTATAGGTGTGAATTGTAAGTAAGCTAAGGTAGTGGAACAAATTCCTACACTAATCTTGAGAGGAGAATAATACAAAAAAATTATAGATCTTTAACAATTACATAAACTTAAACAAAAATAAACATAAATATCATGCTTACCACAACATAGTGATTTATGTGGGGAAAACCCTTTTAGTAGAAAAACCCCACACTCCAAAAGTCTCCCAATATATTATTTAGAAATCACAAAGGTTACAATATAATTGTAGAGAAAGCTTCTCATAGGAGTATCACCAACAAGAGATCCAAAGGCAACAGCTATCAGACTCTCAAAATACATCACAATGCACAATTGTAATACAAATCCCTCATAAAATAGGGTTTCCTTCTAGGGAAAGTCAATCTAATAAAATATCGGTCATTAGATATGAGACATAATGATGAATAGTCCAGATTTACAATAATAAAATATAAATAAAATTTTCATTTTGAGGGTGTTGCCTCTGAGCCCCTGTCAAGGTGTGCTGCCCCTGGACCCCAGCTAGGGGGATGATCCCCCTAGAGCCTTGATAGGGGGAGACCCCCCTGTACCCCTTCATTTTCATTGGATAAACAATACCTTATGTATCAATAGTAACTTATGTAATTGCAAGGTTGAGACACATTTTCCCAAGAAATCTCCCACTTGTCGAACACCTTGTAAATACAATGGGAGGTTGTATTTACATCATCTTTTAATTATTAGGGGTCGAAAGGCCCATTGAGTTTGAACACCATCTAAACTTCTCTGTGCTCAAAGGCTTAGTTAAAGAATCGACAACATTCATCAAAGTCTCTACCTTAACTAGCTTCAACCTATTATCTTTGACCATATCTCTAACAAAATGATGATGTGCATCAATGTGCTTGGTCCTATCATGAAATGTCAGGTTCTTGGCTAGACATATCACACTCTGACTATCATAATAAATTTTCATTGCACCTTGTTTTATTCCAATATCTGAACACAATCTCTTAAGCCAAATGGCTTCTTTACAAGCATGAGTAGTTGCTATATACTTTGCTTCAGTAGTGGAAAAAGCAACCACATCCTATCACTTACTCATTCAACTAATTGCACCACCAAATAAAGTAAACATATAAGCACTAGTGGAATGTCTACTATCAACATCACCTACCTAGTCTAAATCCACATAACCATAAATGTCAAGGGAAATCTCATCTTCAATCATTTTACTATGATAACACAAGGAATAATTTGAGCTACAGTGCAAATATTTGAAGACTCTTTTAACTACATCTCAATGAACTCTACTAGGATTAGACATATATCTAGAAAGAACTCCCAATGCTTGGGAAACGTCTATTCTAGTACAAACCATAACATACATCAAACTTCCAACTACACTCTGGTAAGGAACTCTACTCATGTCTTTTATCTCTAATGGAGATGTTGGACAATCTGAAATAGATAAGTTTTTTCCAGCTAAAATAGGAACACATAATGGTCTACAATTGTACATATCAAACCTTTGTAAAATTGAATTGACATACTTACTTTGGC
Source organism: Sequoia sempervirens (assembly GCA_007258455.2). Lineage (NCBI taxonomy): Eukaryota > Viridiplantae > Streptophyta > Pinopsida > Cupressales > Cupressaceae > Sequoia > Sequoia sempervirens. Next base: position 367,145,451 of record VDFB02193867.1, read on the forward strand.
CAAGCCATAGCTTTCTGTTCACTCTATCTCTTTTAATTTCCATCCCAAGAATGTGTCTAGTTGCACCAAGGTCTTTCATTTCAAATTTAGCAGCAAGTTGAGATTTCAATTCTGAAATCATACCTTTCCCTCTACCAATAAATAACATATCATCAACATATAATGCAATAAATAGTAAATGATCACCATCAGTTTTATAATAAACACAATGATCTGATTTAGAATGCTCAAATCCCAAACTCAACACATATGTATCAAATTTTTAGTACCACATCCTAGGGTTCTATTTTAAAGCATACAAATATTTCTTGAATTTTCAAACCAATTTACTTTTACCTTTCACCACGTAGTGCTCTGGCTATGTTATATATGAATATCCTCCTCCAAGTCACCATGAAGGAAAGTAGTTTTCATATCCATTTTCTCAACCTCTAAATCATAAGCAACAACAATAGAAAGCAAAAATCTAATGGATGTCATTTGTGCAACAGGAGAAAATATCTCGACATAATAAACACCCTCAACTTGAGAGTAACCTTTTACAACCAACCTTCCTTTGTACTTCTCAATACTTCTATCTAAACTAATATTTTTCTTGAACACCCATTTGCAATTGTGTCATAGAAAATTGGATCTTCTTGAGAAAAGAGATAATTTCACGCATAACTAGACACACTTTTGAGTCCCTTCACATCATTTCCCTTCAAAACAACATTTATAGGCCCCTTATACCCATTAATTTTGATCTAGAGACCTGTTTCACCTGAAAAATCACATAAAACCTGGCAAACAACATTTAATTACATCATACACCAACAACCCACCTTCAAACAATAGTAGTGGGACCCATTCGCCACCTTGGACGAATGAGTCCCCTCTGGTAGGACCCATTCACCAAGGTTGGCGAATGAGTCCCCTTTGAGGGAAAATTCAAAATTAAGCAGGAATTTAATCAATTTAACTTTTATTTTTGGTAAATGTCGGCCTATTAGGTCTAATTAATATGAAAATAATGTGTTGTTGATTATAAATACTCATTTTAAGTCATTTCACACATCTTTTTTTATCCTTTTATCATCTCTCAAGAGCAATTTTAGAGTTAAAATCTTATACAACAAGTTTCATTCGCAAAAGTTGAAGTTTTAGGGCAGCAAACTAGAGTTTTTGCAGGTCTTGAAGCTCACTTCTATTGTCAAAATCCAACATTACAAAGGGTTGATGATGGATGCCTATGGTGAATCATGAAGATATCTAGGGTGAAGAGGTGCAACTAGCCACCAAATCATGCCTAAGGACTTGGTTTCCTATTGATTCCATCTTCCATTTTCACTCTATCTTTAGATTAAGGTCTGCATCTTGTTTGTTTATCATTTGCATGTCATTTCATTCCTATTTTACATGTGTTGTAAGGTTTCTAGGGTTGATATATTGCATCATATAGAACATTCTTGCATGTCTTATTCTAGAACAATAGAATAGGATTATTGTTATATTTCAACTCTTCCTAGTCTTTAACATATCTAAGACTAGGGTTTACTCAGATTATTCTCTATTCACTTGGTTTAATTACCCAACTAAGGGTTTGACCAAGGAAAACCCCCCCATTAGACAAACATTTTTAAGTTGTTTTGCAGGAATTTTTCTGAGATCCGAGATTGGGTATCCGTCAAAAATTGTTGCATAGGTGTTAAGGTGCAAAACAGAGTTTTGAAGTTGCAAAAACTCCAAGGTGGAATAATTCGCCATGCTTGGAGAGTGAGTCCCTCCTAAGGTGCAAAACTAAGTCAGATTCATATTCAGGTTCCCGATTGTCAGAAAACAGATTTTGTGCAGAAAAGTCCTGATCTAGGACTGATTCACCCAAGGTGGAAAATGAGTCCCAGTCAATCTAAAGTCAAACTTTATCAGTTTTCCAGATTTTTCTTCAATAATCTACAATCTGTCAGGTGCACATATTCTAAGAAATAGCTTTTTGTTTAGGTTAATTTGCATTTTTGTTCATTCTTTCATGCTTTTTGCATATCATAATGTGTTTCCAAACATATTGTAAATCTTTGTTTTGCATTCATGTTCATTCATTAAGATTAGTCAATTGCATTTATCTAACTCCATTTAGGTTAGAAAACATCACACATAACATAATTTGAATGAACCATTAGCATTTTTGCTCCTATCTCTCTCCTTTTAGGTAAAAAACCCTAGAAGAGCAAGAGTTATCCATAGGAACCAAAAATCAATGGTTCAGCAACCAATAGGTTTTCTTCCTTTAGGAAATGGTGCAAGATCCCATGTATCATTCTTTTCAAAGTTTTCATTTCTTCATCCATAGCAATCTTCCAAGATTCTACATCATTCATACCTAATACTACTTCTATTGATCTGGGTTCATCCATGTTAGTATTCAAAGTAAAAATGCATCTCCAATCATCAGGTGAATACCGTTCAGGTGGTTGTATATGAATTGTAGACCTATGAGCAAGCTGAGTTGGAGGTTCTTCCTCCTCTTCTGAATATTCAGAGCTAGATGAGATCTCAACTTCTTGTCTATCTATGGGCCTCAGAATTTGAATCACATCTTCCTAATTACTTTGTTTTGATTTTAATGTAACAGAAGGCTTAGTTTCTCTAAAAATAACATTTCTACTATGTATTACCTTCTGTGCAACAAGATCCCAAAGCTTTTATCCTTTCACACCATAAGTGTATCTAATGAAGATACATTTCACAGCCTTTTTCTCCAAATTTGTTCACTTCTCCTTTGGCACATGTGTATATGCCTCACAACAAAAACTCTAACATGTCTTAATGAAGGCTTGTGGCCTAACCATGCCTCTATAAGTGTCTTATCAACAAGATCTAATGTAGGATACATGTTAATCAGGTAACAAGCAATGGCAATAGCTTTAGCCCAAAACCTTTGTTCTAGACTAGTACCACTCAACATCCTCCTAACCTTCTCCATCAATGTCTTGTTCATTCTTTCTGCAACTTCATTTTGATATGGAGAATATGGAGTTGTCTTCTATCTATGAATACTGCAATCTTTATAGATTTATCAAAATCATTATAGTAAAACTCACTGCCATTATCAGTCCTTAAACATTTTATTTTCTTTCTAGTCTGCAACTCAACCATTACTTTAAATTCTTTAAATCGACTAAAAACTTAAAATTTACTCTTTAGAAAGTATACCCTTGTCCTTCTACTATAATCATCAATAAATAAAACATATACATGGATTTACCAATTGAAGGAACATCTACAGGACCAAATGCATCTGAATGAATAAGATCCAATTTACACCAAAAGATTTATGATAACTTAAGTAAAACTAAGTTCGTAGTTTTATTTTCCATAAATGCAATTCTCACATAAATAAAATTCAAGATTACAATTGGATAAACCTTCAACAAAACTTTTGTTAGGGTTAGAAATGGTAGATATCTAACAATTAAATGCAGATCTATGTAAAAATAGAGAAACTAAAACACACAGAGAAGTTAACGTGGTTCACCCAATCCGGGCTACATCCACCAAACCGTAGCCATCCAATACTTTTATTATCCAGTGTAAAACCTATTACAGTATACCATGGGCTATACAGTATAGCATGATCAGTCGCCACATACCAACAATCTCCCACTTGGAGAATGATCAGCCTCCATACCAACACAATCTCCCACTTGGATACTGATCCTGGATGACACTACTACAATTACAACTCCCACTGGAAATAAGTACCTTGGACCCTGCTGCTCTATTATACTTGAATTCAACCTTGAAAACCAATCGAAGCTGAAGAGGAGCTCAGCTTCTCCCTTGTCACTACCTTCATAAACATATCTGCTGGATTGACATCTGTATGTATCTTGTCCAGCTTGACCTGTCCATTCTCCAACACCAATCGAATGAAATGATATCTCAACTGTATGTGTTTTGTTTTAGAATGCAAGGTAGAATTCTTTGCAAGATGTTTAACACTCTGGCTGTCTGTAAACAATTAATTTTCAGCCTGTTGTTTTCCAAACTCTTCCATGAAAAGTTGTAGCCATATCATCTCCTTTGTCGCCTCTGTTGCAGCAACATACTCTGCCTCTGTGGTGGATAAAGCAACCACCTTCTATAGTCGAGAAATCCAGCTCACTGTTGTCCCACCAACTGTAAATACATAACCTATGGTACTCCACTTGGTATCTATATCCCCAGCGAAATCTAAGTCAACATAGCCTTTTAAATCAGTATTAGAGCCCCCAAAACATAGACAATTATTGGATGTACCTCTCAAGTACCTGAGAATCCATTTTACTGCATTCCAATGCTCAACTCCGGGATGACTCAAATACCTGCTAACAACTCCTATAGCATGTACAATATCTGGTCTTGTGCATACCATGGCATACATCAAACTACCTACAGCTGAAGCATATGGTACCTTGGATATTTTTTCTTCCTCCTCTTGTGTCATTGGACACATATCCTTAGTCAATTTAACATGACTAGGCAAAGGTGTGCTTACAGCTTTTGCATTCTCCATATGAAATCTCTGCAACACCTTTTCAACATAATTAGCCTGAGATAAAAATAATTTTCTATTTTTCCTATCTCTACAAATTTTCATACCAAGGATTTGTTTTGCTGCCCCCAAATCCTTCATAGCAAAAGAATTTTCTAACTGTTGTTTTAACTCACTTATGTGATCCATGTTAGACCTAGCTACAAGCATTTCATCAACATATAAACACAAAATAATGTAGTTGTCATTATCCAACCTCTTAAAATAAACACAATGGTCAGAATTACACCGACTATAGCCTTGCTCAGCCATAAAACTATCAAATTTTAAGTACCATTTCCGAGGTGCTTACTTCAAGCCATATAAACTTTTCTTCAATCTGCACACTAGTTTCTCCTTACCTTTGACCTCAAATCCTTGTGGCTGGTCCATATATATTTCCTCTTCCAAATCACCATAGAGAAAGGTTGTTTTAACATCAAGTTATTCTAAATGCAAATCTTCAGTAGCCACAATACTTAAAACAATATGAATAGAAGTCATTTTAACAACAGGAGAAAAAATCTCATCAAAATCAATACCCTTTTTCTGTGCAAATCCCTTTACAACTAATCCAACTTTAAATCTTTTCTTAGCTCCATCCTCCTCTTTCAGCCTATAAATCTATTTGTTTGGTAAAGCCTTTTTACATGCAAGAAACTTACATAATTCCCAAGTCTGGTTTTTTAGCAAGGAGTCCATTTCTTCTTCCATTCCATGCTCCTACTAAACCTTGGTGTCCACCTGCATAGCTTCATCATAATATTCTAGTTCACCAGCATCAGTTAACAAAATAGTATACAAAGAGGGAGAGAATCTTATTGGAGGTCTACTTATCTTTGAAAATCATCTAACAGGAATTTTTGGTATTTGTTGTTGTTGTCGTTGCCCAGCATGAGGAACCACTGAAACATCATTGTTTGGAATATCATCCAATACAGCATAATCATTTTCTTTCTTCTCATGCTACAGCAACAGATCTGTGTACAACACTTTCTCATTGAATATGACATCCCTGCTTCTCACAATTTTCTGATTTTCAAATTCCCAAAGCCTATAACCAAATTCATCAATGCCATATCCAACAAATACACATTTCTTTGATTTTGCATCAAGCTTGGTTCTATTTTCAAAATCTACATGTGCAAATGTTTCACAACCAAATGTTTTGAGAAAATAATAACTCACCTTCTTACCTTTCCATGCTTCCTCTAGAATACCACAACCCAAAGGATTAGAGGGACCTCTATTAATTAAATAAACAGTAGTGTTTATAGTCTTTGCCCACATTTTTAAAGGTAGTCCAGCATGCAATCTCATAGTCCATGCACACTCCATTATTGTTCTATTCATGCGCTTAGCCATTCCATTTTTCTGTGGAGTCCTTGGAACTGTTTCTACCTATGAATACCATTAGAGGAACAATAATCTTCAAACTCTTTGCTGCAATACTCACCACCATTATCAAATCTGATACATTTTAGCTTTTTACTCATCTCATTCTAAACCAAGCTTCTCCATTTTTAAAAAGTTTCAAATACTTCAGATTTCTACCTAAGGAAATAAATCCATACCTTTCTAGTTGCATCATCAATGAATGTAACATAATACAGAGAGCCACTGAGAGAAGATACCTGAGCTGGTCCCCATACATCCGTATGCACTAGCTCCAATTTCTCATCTTTTTTTTGCTTCCCATCCTTGAGAAAACTAACTCTCTTTTGTTTTCCATGCACACAACTTTCACATAAATCCATATTAACACATTTTAGACCTAGTAAAACATTATTTGAATGAAGTAATTTCATACCTTTTGCACTCATATGCCCAAGTCTATTGTGCCACAGTGCTGATTCAAAGTCCACAGCAACTATATGATCTTCTACCTGCTAAACTGCAGCAATTGTTCCTGAACATTGACCCTTTTTCGTAACAACTAAGTAGAAGGAACAGTATGACCTGTACAAAGATATAAGGTGCCTACTTTCACACCTTTTTCTACCACTAAGGCACCCTTTGTGACCTTCCAATTTTTATCACTAAATGTAACAACACAACCTTCATCATCTATTTGCCCTACTAAAATTAAATTTATGCTTAACTTTGGAACATTCCTTACCTCACATAGTAGCCAATGATTCCCATTCTACAACTTAATCTTGATTCTTCCCTTTCCAACAATCTGACAGGGTTCGTTATCTACTAAATAAACTAGCCAAAAATCCCTTTGGACATAATCAAGAAAATAACTTCTATGGGGGGTAGCATGAAATGAAGCCCCTGAATCTAACACCCAAGAATCATCAACATTATCAAGGGAAAGAATCAAAGCATCCTCATTAGATTTATTACTTACCACATTTTCCTTTTTACTTCCTTCCTTTTGTCTCCTTCTTTATTTTTCCGAGACCAGCAATCTTTCGTCAAATGACCCAGCTTACCATAGTACCAACAATCCCTCTTGTCTCTAGATTGAGACCTTTTGTCCTTTGATTTTCCTCGTGACTTCCCATGCTTTCCATAATTGTTTCCTCTCTTCTTTGTTCTTCCCCTGCTTTCTACATTCAAAACACTACCTGATGTGGATGTTCCACCTGAGCTTTTCCTACGAATTTCCTCGCTCAAAATAACACCAACAACATCATCAAACTTCAATATATTCGAACCAAAAACAAAATTGCTAACAGCCATTACCAAGCTATTCCAGCTTTCAGGCAAAGAACACAGAATCAAAAGAGGCCTAACTTCTTCATCAAAGTTTACTTTTACAAAATTTAATTGACTGGTGACTGTATTAAACTCATTTAAATGATTAGTAACTAACCCACCTTCTACCATTTTCATATTAAATAAACGCTTCATAAGAAATACCTTATTCGAAGCAGAAGGCTTTTCATATAACTTTTCTAGGGTTTCCATCAACTCTTGAGTTGTCTTTGCTTTTGTAATATTGAACACCACTGTTTGTGCTAGGCACAAATGAATACTGCCAAGAGCCTTTCTATCCAAGATCTCCCAGTCCTCATCTGACATTGTTGCAGGTTTCTTGGTTTTCCCTTCCAATGGCCACCATAAATCCTTCTGATAGAGATAGTCCTCCATCTGCATCTTCCATAATTGATAGTTCTGCCCATTAAACTTCTCAACCTTTCTACCCTCGTCGCCATTGCTCCCACTCAACTATGAGATCTTTCCTATAGATGATAATCGAAACACAACCCGCTCTGATACCACTTGTTAGGGTTAGAAATGGCAGATATCTAACAATTAAATGCAGATTTAATGTAATAAACAGAGAAACTAAAACACACATAGAATAAATCATAACATAGAGAAATTAACGTGGTTCACCCAATCCCAGCCTACATCCACCAAACTGCAGCCATCCAATAGTTTTATTATCCAGTGTAAAACCTATTACAATCTTGCGAATAATTGCGTTTTTCATCATCATACAGTAATACCCATCCGAACCCCTTTTTAACAAGCTTAGAAGCTTCTAGATTTTAGGGCTCTACAAAATTGAATTTTTCCTTTTTCATTGATTTTTCCCTTTTCGGTGATCACGCGAAAAAGTAGGAAGAATTTTTTTCTCGGGGGCTGCCGCGCCCGAACCCCCGCCCGGGGCCCAGCTCGGCCCTGGACCCCAGCAAGGATAGGGGTTGGGGTGTACAGTATACAATGGGCTATATAGTATAGCATGATCAGTCGCCACATACCAACAATTTTTATTTTTCAAGGTCCTCTTTTCTCTAATGTGGCCAAGTCTCTAGTGCCATAACATAGTTTTCTCTACAGGTAATTTTGATTTAGAAGAAAGAGTTCCCTTGGGTACCCAAAAGTCATGACCATCTACTAAAGGTGAAACCCTCACTTCTTCCACGGACTTGTTTTTCACTGAAGTACTATTGTACTCAACGGTGCATGCATCAAGCTTATACAATGTGCCATATTTGAAACCTCTAGCAATCACAATAGCACCTCTTACCATCTTGCATCCTATATCAAAAAATACTACCTACACACCTGCATCTATTAGTTTTCTCATACATAACAAATTTCATGCTAAACTAGGGATATGCAACAGATTGGGTATGTGCAGGATCATCATGGAAAAAATAGGCCCTTAAGTGGCAAAAAATTCAGAAAAATCAAAGTTAGAAAACTTGACAAAAAAAATTGAATAAGTTATCTATATTATTTCAAAAATAAGTAAGAATAGAATCTATAGAAAATTGAATGTAGTTTCTAAACTATTTGGTGAAAATTTGAAATTTCAATGCAGTAGTACTTAAATTTCAAGGAAAAAATAAGAAGTAGGTGTTTGTCTGACCACCCTAACCACAATAAAATGATAATATTTTAGATTTAAGTAGAGGACTCATGTCCCAATGTGATGCATATTCTTTTTTAATTTTTATCCAAGTAAATAATTAATTATGAATTTTTTATTACAAATTTTTAAAAATATAAAAACTCTTATGTCTAACCACCTTAACTTGGTCAAAACTTCATGAAATTCTTTTTTTTTAATCCTATAGTATGCGAAGCATAGAATGTGACACATGTTTTAGATTCAAAAAATGTGATACCGTTTGAAATCTATAATTGTTTTTCAACCAGCCTATCAATCAGGACTTTAGTTGTAATTCAAATAGAAAATGAATAATAATTATTTATTAAATTCAAAGTAAAGGATAATTTATATTGGTGGAAAGCTGAGAATCTCCTTTAAAAACCCTTTTAGTTTGATCAATTTTGGGTTAAAAAAATGTCATTAGCCACATACCCTACACATACCCATCACATCACCACTTTTTGGCCCATCATGATCCTGCACATACCCACCATTAATCCTTTTCATTCTACCATCGAGAAACCTAATTTTAAATTTACCATAGCCAATAATGTCTAAATGAGAATCATCACCCAAGTACACCTTACCTCCATCAAATTCTTCATATTTAGAAAACCAATCTCTATTAAAGGTCATATGGAAAGATGCACCTGAGTAAATTAACCATGCATCATTACATGCATGACTTACCAAAGTGCAATGAATGCATCACTATCTTCCTTCTCAGACTCATAATCAAAATCAAATTTCATATTTTCTTTCTTTCTTCTTTGTAGTCCTTGCGAAAATGTCCAGGCTTACCACAATTCCATCAAATAACTTTGGACTTTCCAAGAGACTTAGATATCCCCTTGGACTTAGATTTGTCATGCTTCTCATTCTTCTTTCCTTTTTCCTTAAGTCCTCCATGAACATTTAGGGATTCCTTGGCACTGATGGATACCTTCCTCCTTATCTCTTCAAAAAGCAAAGAACCCACTACATCTTTAGTCTTCAATATAACAGAAGTACTCCCAATAGCCATACCAAGAGAATCCCACAAATTAGGCAAAGAACAAAGCAAGATCTAACATTTATCTTCCTCATCCATTTTGATGTCAACTGAGCCACCAACATATTGAATGCTTCCAAGTGGTATGCAATTTTTCCACCCTCTTCCATTCTCAAGTAATACAATTTCTTCCTTAATAAATTTTTCTTCACTAAAGATTTGGCTTGATACATCTCACCAATCTTCTTCCATAGTTTTTGTACAGAGGTCTCTTCATGGACATTGATTCAAACAGAGTCTTCCTAGCACAATCTGATTAGACCTTTGGCTTTACAGTCTATAACATCATATTGAGTAGCTTGAGTAGGATCCATAGGCCTTGAAACATTCTCATCAACAACATCCCACAGATCTCAATATATCAACGGATCCTCCATCTTTAGCTTCCACATTTCAAAATTATTTCCAAAAAATTTATCCACCTCTATTCTCCCCGATGAACTTGTCATTTGAAAATTATTGCAACAAGATCACAAAGTGTCTTCTACACAAGCTCCCACTCAAATATGGATTAGTTCAAAATACAAATAACCCACAACTAAAACCAAAGGTGATCAGGCTCTTATACCACTTGTAAGGAAGTTAAGGTAGTGGAACAACTTCCTACACTAACTTAAGAGGAGAATAATGCAAAAATTGTATAGATCTTTAATAGTTATAGAAACTTAAACAGAAATAAGCATAAATATCATTCATACCACAACACAGTGATTTATGTGGTAAAAATCCTTTCAGGAGAAAATCCCCACACTCTAAAATTCACCCAATATAATATTCAGAAACCATAAATATTACAATATACTTGCAAAGAAAGCTTCTCATACGAGTATCACCAACTAAAGTTCTAGAGGAAACACAACTGCTATTAGACTCTCATAATACATCAAAATGTGCAACTGTAATACAAAGCCCTCATAAAATAGGGTTGCCTTCTAGGGAAATTCAAGATAATAAAATATTGGTCATCAAATATGAGACATAATGATGAACGGTCCAGATTTACAATAATAAAATATAAATAAAATTTTCCTTTCAAGGGTGTTGCCCCTGAGCCCCTGTCGGGGTGTGTTACCCTTGGACCCCAGCTGAGAGGATGATCCCCCTAGACCCCTCGCGGGGGGAGACCCCCCTGCACCGCCCCATCATCATTGTATGAAAAATACCTTATGTATCAATAGTAACTTATGTAATTGTAAGGTTGAGACACATCTTCCCAACATGAATTTTTATCAAGATCTTAGGACTGCAATCCCCTCATTGCTTACTATCACTATATCAATTTTTTCTTAGTTTAGAATGCTCATTATTGCTTCTTTTCATGAATCTTGTGCTATCATGCTTTACATTATTTCCATAAGTCTTATCCCCACTTCAAAAATTCTTCACATCAACAAAAAAATTTATGAACTCTTTATGTAATCATGATATTGTCCATTGCTTGCATGATATGATTGTCCCTAGGACTATCATCTTGTGAGTTTCCTTTACTTTGAAATTATACTCATGAAACATGCAAACCCTTGACATTGAATTGATACTCATGAATACTCTTACTGATATGAGGATACTATGTCCTCAGTCAAAAGGAGAGGATACTATATCCTTTCTCCTCATTTAGATCCTAACTATCACATTGCTTTATCAATTGTCCTATTATTACAATAAGATCACCTTGTCATTCATGAGACCCCTTACTATGCAATATGCCCTTATACCAACTTCTTCCTCTGTCAAATTCTTCCTACCAACTTAGAAACTTCCCAATATCACTTTGTGCATTATGTTTTGTCTTGTTGGTTCTATAGGCAATATTGCTCTCTTTTATCAACCTTTTGTTCACCATGTTCTTCATGAAGGTTTTTGATCATAAAACAAGATTTAAAATATAATTGAATGCATTAACATATCCCAAGGGACACAATGTTGCAGTAACCACATATTAAACTATGAAGCAATATATAGTTCAATAAGTACTCAAAATTTTATTGACTATATCATACATTATAAGCCATGACCTACATCACTCTTCTATTTTTCATAATTGAATAGTGTTGTTTTATTTTTAGATGATGCAAGCAAATAATCCTTCTGGTATTAATAGGGAAATGGAGCACAGTGTCTCAACTGCAATAGAGAGCTTGATGCCTTTGATGAAGGGATGAGAAATATTATTAAATTTCAAATTACATTCACTATTTTAGTTGTTTAATATTGAAAAATTAAATGATTATTTATTTGTAGTGTAATTTCTATTTTGGATGGTTGATATATAAGGATTTGCAATGCCACAACATGAGTATGCTTCTATTTCAAATGATGAGAGAGATCACTTAGAGGTGGTAAGTGATTATTTTGTTAAATATTTCATTTTATATAGTGTAATTTATATATATTAATGTCTATATTTTTTATTATAATAGGTATGAATCCATCAAGAATTAAATAGAAGGTCCAACCCTCAAGTTTGAAGTAGACCACCATCATATGCATCTCCAACCCCTTGACAATCAAAGGTTGCCCATGATCTATTTTCTTCACCTGGAGGGGAATGACTATTTATTAGTGTCCTATGTTGTATGCCTATATGGAATTTTTGGACATATATTTTGTATTGCATATACATGACATTGTATGCCTATATGGCATTCTTGTAAGCCTGTATAGATATTTTGTATATATGTTATACTTATATCAACATATATTGATGTATACCTAAATGGCTAGTTGGTTAATACATTTTTTTAAGGATGGTGTCCATATTTGGATTAGAAATCCAAGCTTCACTGGATATTTGTAGCTAGTTTACTTCAAATATTTAAAATCCAAGTGTATTCCATGATTCATAACTTATTTCACATTCGTTTCACCTATATTTGTTGGTTAATTATTATCTTTCCTACACCAGTATGTATTTGTGGTCTTAGATGACATATTTGTGGCATATAGTTATGGAATCAAGTTTTATTCAAGATAGAGTACAAACAATTTACACTATGTTTCCAATAATTTTATTCAAGTATATTCAAGTACCCATCCTCCAGTTGGCCGATCACTACTTCAAATTTATAGATCTATTCTTCATGCCCACACTTTCCTTCATCTCAAAAAAATGTTTTCCTATATTGACCAAAATGTTTATGACTACATTGAGCTCAAGAAATAGAGGAGACTAGTTCTTTGGTGTAGATTATATAGTCATAATATTATAGACACCTACATTAACCAAAAATTGTAAATCAGACTTATTTTTTACCCACCCCAACATGTTTGAAGTGTCAATTTACCCCCAATAGATGAAAATGTAAACAGTACCTCTCAACAACTTTTTACTAAATGTAACTAACACTTTTTGGAACATCTAAAACATTGTTGCCATAGTGGAATGACTTGGATATATGAAAATATAAGGGAAGCTATTGTCGAGAGACCCTATGTGACCTTATTCCTTTAGATGGAATGGTTCTAAGAGCCATGATTTTCAAGTAACGACTCATCAAAGTTTGTTGTCCTTTTGTACTTTGGTCTCTTAAGAAATTTTTTTTGTGAAATGTAGCTTGGAATGTTATAGCATGTTGGGGTGAAAAATAGGATCTTTCCTACCATAAAACTACCCACCCTAACATATTGTAACTATTGGTTTGGCCACATAGAAAAATAGAACAAAAATTACACCTCCTTGCAACTTTACACTGCATGCATCTGATGCTTTTTCCATCAATTGAAAACTTATCACCACAGGAAAATTGATTGGAGATATGAAAAAATGGGAGATTTTATTGTATATGGAGAATACGTGAACTTGTACCTTCAGACAAAATGTTCCTAAGTGCCACAAATTCTAAGTAATAGCTCATCAAATTTTGTTTTCCTTTCACACTTTGGTCTCTTAGGAGCAATCGTCAGTGCAATGTAGCCCAAAATGTTCCATAATGCTAAGGTGAAAATAGGACCTTTCCTAGCATAAACCTACCCATTTGGACATGTTGGAACTATCAATTTGGTTGCATGATGAACATAATAAAATTACACCACTTTACAACTTTACACTGCATGCATTTGATGCTTTTTCTATCAATTGAAAACTTTTCACCACAAAAAAATGAATTGGATATATGAAAAATTGATAGAGGTTGTTGTAGAGGGCCCTACATGATCTTGTACCTTCAAAAAAAAAAATCTAAGTTCTACGGTTTCTAGGTAACAACTCATCAAAGTTTGTTTCCCTTTCTCACTTAGGTCTATTAAGATAAATCATTGGTGCAATGTAACATACCCATTGTTCTACTCAAAATTTTTACAATCCTTTTAACCTCAAGAAAATAAACTATGATGCCAACACTCAAGAAATAATTTTTTTCTTTTTAAATATAAAGATAACATGCACATTTGAAATAAATATCATTCCAAACTTTCCCATTGCATTATAACAAAGCATTTCAAATTTCCATTGTATTGATTACATATAACATAATTCCCTGATAACATCTCACATTTACAACTTTCCATAGAAATAGATACATACACAGCTCCTAAGAGCTTACTAGAAAAAGATATACAAATGGTCTAAGTTCCCTCTATCAAATCTTGGTCACCATCTGATGAGAAGGATCACTCAAGAATTTTTCCGCCAACCATGGACTTATTGCGGTCACCCGCACATCTACCTAACTAGTAAAATGGCCTTGCCTTCGAAGAAGAGATTGGTTTTGTAACCTCATAATAATAACCTTTCCTAAGATTGGTGTTGTGTCCTACATATCTAGATCTCTCACACAATGGCTACAACCTACATATATGGCATTCCCTGCCTAGTATCTAAACCCATATCATAGTGAACTAACAATATAAATAGTGGTAACTTATACTACTTTTTCCAAAGTATTCATCACCCCTAGGAAGGACATCACATGCTCACCCACCTTGATAGCTCGATTTATATTGACCATTCATATACTATGCATAAGCTATCCCCTTTTGTCATGGATTATTCTAACCCTAGAAATAACCTATTAACCTCTATGTTTACTATGACACTTCTACTTAATTAATTCAAAGTGACTCTATAAATTAACTTCATAATTAAATCACTAACTTAATATAGTACAAATTACTAATACAATCACCCATTCCATAATATGGAATATATACATACATTCAAACAATAGCATTCCCTAGTCTAGACTCATCAAGAATCTTTCATACTTATCTAAAGAAGATAACTAATTCATAATTAAACATTTGAACATACTTTTCCAAACAAGACAAACATGGCATAAAATCTTTTCAAAACATAAAATGCACAATGGAGTAGAAATAAACATGCCTATATATGCAATGCTCCAAATGATCAAACTAGATTCCTAGCTTAGACTTCACCAAATCAGCTTGCAACTTCTAAACTTTCTCACTTACTCTCTCCAAAACTCTCTCAAAACTCTCTCAAAAACTCTCTCAAACACTAAGAATATCATATAAGCAGCAGAATAATAACTCAGAAAATTAACAACAAGAATACATAATGCATCCCTTATGATGGAGAATGCTCCTCTATTTATACAAAAAATTGAGCAACTTATGGTTGAAAACAAGCTCACAAACATGCCACTTCTCAAGAAAAAGAGTTGAGTTGGAAAGATAAAAGAAAGATGGTGGATTCTCAAACAATGACTCAAAACAAAAGCACAGCCAACTGCCTCCTCTCCTAGATAGCAGGTTATTCACTCAAAAATGCAAGGTTAAAAATCTCCACAAATCAACTTACCTCAGCCAACAGTACTCTTGACTTATTCTTTATTTCCATCTCTACCTTATATGTTGGAGAAAAAACTTAGAACAGACTTCTAAATACAAGCTAAGTTCATATTTTGGTACCACATATTATCATGTGCCCCTATTCTAGTGTTTTTAGTTTGAAGACCAAGTTAAAATATGTTTTACATGTTTATATTCCTCACAACATTCTTAGTATTGACTAATTCTTTGCAATTTATAAATTTGATTTACTTTAACTCCATGCGCTTTATCTAAGAATTGTTTTTGCATGCTTTACACAGCACTTTAATCTATTATATCATGTCAGTAATATATGTGTTGTCCTTTATTTTTTGTGCTTTTTATTTTATCATATGTATTGTGCACTTCATAAACTTTTCCAATAATATACAAAATGATATATATATATATCCTATATAAATACATACCACAATAGATATGTGTATATGTATATGTATATGTATGCATATATGTATGTATGTATATATATGTGTGTGTGTATATGTATATGCATATATATATATATATATATATATATATATATATATATATATATATATATATATATATATATGTATGTACTTATATGTATATATATTAGCTTATAATATTATATAATACTTTATTTGATATTTGAATACATTTACACATATTTACATATTCCACATAATAATAATACATGCATATATATATATTCGTATGTAAGTTTTTGTTAACGTAAATATTTACACATACATTAATATATATATACACATATTATATATATATATATATCATCACCTCAACATTTAAACACATGTTTCCATACCCATCGATCGATATATATATACACGATGTATATATATGTATATATATATGTCACCTCTATTCAATCAATATTCTCATGCATATGGATAATCCATCCATGAGCATTCTTAGATATGTCTATCTACGTATACTCATGCATGTATTTAGCCATGTGTTGAGGAGGCATTAACCGCTCTAACTGAAGTACACAATAGTATCTATGGTTCGCACTCAAGTGGAATGACCATAGCCAAGAAATTGTTGAGGATGGGGTATTATTGGCCCACACTAGAAAGAGAAGCACATGATCATGCCAGAAAGTGTCTACAATGTCAGCAGCATGGGGACCTCATCCATGCTCTAGCTCAAGAGCTTCATCCTATCATCACACCATGGCCCTTTTCATAGTAGGGACTCAATCTCATTAGGAAAATCACACCCACTTCATCTAATGGCTACAAATTCATCATAACTGCAATGGAGTACTTTACTAAGTGGGTGGAAGCCATACCCATGATGTACATAACTGGGAAGCAGATCTCAAAGTTTATCCTAAACTATCTCATATGTCGCTATGGTGTTCCACAAGCCATTATCTCATATAATGGGACACCATTCAAGAATTAGGATGTCCGTGACCTTTACAAAAAATTTAAAATCCAACATCGCTTCTCCACCCCATACTATCCCCAAGGAAATGGCCAAGTAGAAGCTACAAATAAAACCATTCTGAAAATCCTTAAGAAAATAGTCAATGACGTAGGTCGTGACTGGCATCTACAGCTTAATCTTGCCCTTTGGGCCTATCGAACCAGCATCTGTACACCCACCCGTGCCACCCCCTTCTCCTTGGTCTATAGATCAGAAGTCGTACTCCCCATTGAGATTGAACTCCCATCCCTCAGGATATCACTGCAAAACCTCATCACATATGAAAACTACTAAGTGTCAAGATTGAACGAGCTGGAGCTACTGGATGAAAGACGTATAGATTCTTTGAATCACTTGCAAGTCTATCATAATAGACTCAAAAGGAGCTACAATAAGAAAATCAGAAGCAAGACATTCCAAGTCAGAGAACTGGTCTTAAAAGAAAATCAGAAGAATGTCCCAAACCCAAACAGCAAAGGAAAATTTGAACCCAATTGGTTGGGACCATTCGTTATCATAGCAAGTTACAAATCAGGGGCATATCAGTTATCAACACTCGAAGGGGAACCTCTACAAGAGCCCATGAATAGCTCCCATCTCAAAAAGTTTTATGCCTAAATATTCCAAGGTATAGAACCAAAAATCCAAAAAAATAAGAAAATGTCCTAAAAAATGGTTACCTTGGCAAAAACCTGGCAAACAGGCGTCTTGGTGACAACAAAAAAAATCAAAAAAGCAAAAAATCCAAAAAAATCAAAAAAAGGATCAAAAATAATAAAGAGAAAAAAAATTGTCCTCTAATGAAAACTACTTTAGGCAAGTACCTTGGTGAAAACCTGGCAAATAGGCACCTCGTGTAAATAAGCACTTTCCATCCACCAGGATCTTTACGGCTTGTTCTACATCATCCATCCATTTCACTCATCCACTCACATCCGTACCATAGCTTGGTCTTATTTTTGTATCATGATCCCTCCTAGTACTACTCAGCCCATCCTCAAGGTCAATTTGTCCTGCCTTTATCGGAGTATTCTATTGCATCACGTTGGGGGCATGTTCTTGTTGGATCGGATTCATGTATAATCTTAAAGTCCTCAAATCTCAAAAAATCTAAAAACATCAAAAAATCAGAAAATTCAAAAACATCAAAACATTAACAAATCCAAAAACATAAAAAATTATCAAAATCCCAAAAACATGTTAAAAAGTCATTCAAAAAGATCAAAAAACAAAGTCATCTTGTCGAACTACGTGGTCTCTGTGTATATAACGTAGGCAAGGCTAATCTATTGATCGGCCTCCGAGACCCCTAGAATAGGTCTTTAGGTTAGTCTCTTGGTCAAAATCTCAGAAAATCCCAAAACATTGGAAAATCAAAAAATCAAAACATTTGCAAAATATCAAAAAATACCAAAAACAACCTCAAAACATTGCAAAACTCTAAAAACATCCAAATATTTGAAAAAATCCATCCACCTCATCTTGCTTGCACCCGCAATAACACCATCCATAATAAACTAATCATCATCCTCAAAACTTTGGTGAAACTGTTGGAAACAAGTCTAGCAGCTTAAAAGTAAAACTCAAAACGTTAAGTCTTAGGTCTAATTCAGTGCGTAGGCAAGTTGGTCATCTCTTCATATTGGTAACTCATCATCCAATCAGTCCCATGTCAATCATCCCTTAGAACACTTTGGATAAACGAAATGACGTGCCGCCATCCACTAACATGTCCTAGGATGAATCCTTCCTACAATGGGCATTATCCTTTGGAAATAAGTTTCGGTTCTTATCCTTAGAAAACACATCCTCTTTCCGTTAGCAGTATTGAACAGTATTAGTTTGTTTGTTTACTTGGTCTTTATCTTTTGACTTATCTTATTGCGCTCATTCCAAGGACCTCTCGATGATATCCGAACAAAGGATTTAGAGAAATAGGAAAGGGGCAACGATAATTATCTTTTGTCTGCTATGCTTGTTGGACGTTCTTGTAATATAACCTCGGTGAATACTTTCTTTGTTAGGTATGTATGGAAGAGGTGTAGGGCAACTTGTTGACTATTGCATGGAAAGGTTTACCTTTCCGTGTTTTGGTCCAAGATGTTTGAAACTTCTAAAGTACATCCTAGCAATTTTTTTGTATGTCAGGTGTGAGCAAGAATACTCCTATCTATTTGTCGAGTCAAAGTTCATCACACTAAGTACCATGCAATCTTGGTCCTTTATACCTTGATGAATCATACCACGTGTGTTATCAAACATAATAAAATTTGGCCCTTTGAAAATCCCAATTCCTCGGCAGGTAATGATGCAGGAGCATCCAGTGGTATAAGGGCAATCTTGCATCACCCAAAAATAGTTAAATTTCAAGTTTATCAGTTTTTAGATGTTTTTATATTTTTGGATACCCTTTTCATCATGATGAAATTCCCAATTTATGGTTTTTCATTTCTGTTCCTGGGTTGAAAGATATTGCAGTTTTAGTTTCCCAAATTTGCACCTGAAAATCTTCCAAGTGGGATTTGAGGCACTTAGAGCTTCCAGAATGGCCCTGAAACTTGCTGAAATTGGCATAGCAGATTTTGAGCATGTTCTCGACTTCGAGACCTTTCCAACAGTTTGAACGGTTCACAAATCAGAGTCCTGGATCAAAAGTTATGACCCTGCGAAGTTGGTGCACTTTCTAGGAGATACCATTGCAAATGCTCTTTTGAAATTTGAACTTCGTGTTGTAAATTTTTGGCGCCAAACCGCCTAAACTCAAATTGAATGTTGTTTTGGCTCTAAACAAATGAGGAGCTCTATTTATGGGCGGGTTTTCTAATTTTTTGGGTAACTTTTTGGGGACAAGCTCGCATATTGGGAAAGGGTTATTCTGTAGCTTTCTGTAGCTTGCATGTGTTGTAGAACTTGGGGATTTGAGATCCTCTGCATGTAAGAAGTTCCATTTTCTGAATAATAAAATTATTCTCTAGTTTGTGGGTTATTTTCTGTGTCTCGGGTTTGCGCCCTCATCAAGTGGTATCAGAGCAGGTTTTCTTGAGCGTGTGGACAGATCGCCGATTGTGAGGAAGTTCGCACCAGGACCGTGGTTGTGGGTCAAGGTCAAGAAAGATGCCTCCAAGAGTGGTGCCTGGTAGGCATGGTGGTGTCAGAGGTGGTCAAGGTGGCAGAAATGCTGGTGGAAGAGATGCACTGGCAGCCCTCCAGAGACAGGTTGATGCATTACAAGAGTAGTTGAGAAGAGGGTTAAACCCGAGCGAGGAAAGTGAGGATGAAGGAGAGGAAGAAGGTTCAGATGTAGAAGAGGAAGAAGAAGCAATTGATCAAGACCAAATG
>VDFB02193867.1:367166058-367463293 GCA_007258455.2 Sequoia sempervirens
CCAAGTTTAAGGCATCTCTTTCTAGGAGATACCATTGCAAATGCTCTTTTGAAATTTGAACTTCGTGTTGTAAATTTTCGGCGCCAAACCTCCTAAACTCAAATTGAATGTTGTTTTGGCTCCAAACAAATGAGGAGCTCTATTTATGGGCGGGTTTTCTAATTTTTTGGGTAACTTTTTGGGGACAAGCTCGCATATTGCGAAAGGGTTATTCTATAGCTTTCTGTAGCTTGCATGTGTTGTAGAACTTGGGGATTTGAGATCCTCTGCATGTAAGAAGTTCCATTTTCTGAATAATAAAATTATTCTCTAGTTTGTGGGTTATTTTCTGTGTCTCGGGTTTGCGCCCTCATCAAGTAATCATCATCATCATCATCATTTCCATTTGCATCATCTTGTGTCTTGTTGAAATGACTTCTTCTTTTCTTGCTAACCGTACTAACAAGGTATTATGACAATTGATCATCATCACCATCATCATCATTGATCCTGTATTCCCAAATCATTAGCATATTGCATAAACATATCATATAGGAAACATACGCACTGCATTTTAATCATCATATAAACAGGTTATCATAAACATTCTTCATAGATAGGTGCATCCATGTCATTGCATTTCACCCATTACATTGCATCGCATGGCATTATATCAATCATCGCATAAAATTCATTTTCATTTTATAACCATTTCACATTACCACCTATCACATAAATCATCATGTAAACAGAAGTGTTTCATAATCATTTTCGCATAATCATAAACAATAAATATATAGGAATTTAATTCATTGACATACATACTTGCATAACATCATGACATCATCTCACCACTTTGCGTTCACATTACATTATGCATTAACATATCATTGCATCACATACATCATCATTTATTACGTTTAGGATAATAACATTTGTTATTCTAAGCATCTCATAAAACCATTTCATTATCCATTAACACCATTTCATTTCCATCATATCACGACCATCGCATTCATATTTCATCATCCATATCATCTCATAAATAACATCATAAAACATTCATTGCATAAATCATTCCACATAGGCATAGACGTACAAAATTCATTACAAACAAAACATATACACATCCATTCATAAACATTTCATAAGCACAATTTACATATCATTTCATATGTGCACCATAGATCATATCATTTCGTATATCAGACCATCACATTTGCATTATCATAAATAGACCATCACATTTTCATATCATAGGTTAACATAATATAGATCTATTAGTCATAATCATAATGCATGCATCATCAGATATAAATGCATCCATAAAGACATCATTGCAAAGCATATAGAAATAAACCATCCATGCATAAAAAAAGAACACAGTACGTTGCATCAAAACCATCATCGGATATACATCATCAATAACGTCACTATCATAATACAAAGAATAAATCAGATCACTGTACACATGTTTCAATCAGTACAAAAGGCCCATTGGGCTATCAAAACCGAGCCCATAAGGCACAAAAGAGTATCATAACATCTCAATCAAGCTCGGTACCTATGAATGTTGCCCTCGCCCTGTCACCGTGACCCTCTGCTGGTCTGTGGCTAGCCTCATGATAAGACCAACGATAATACTCTACCCCTCGGATGGTATCCCTATAGGATCGAACTGACACTGTACCCTAGGAGGAGGAGGTTGTCATGCTCTCTATCTACTGTCTCCAGCCTAGCTCAGTGGCTGCCTATAACTCTGCAACCTATCTCTACTATACAGCCTGATGTCTCTCAGCTCTGAGCTACTCTCTCTCGGCCCTCGCCTGATCTCTCTCAATGGTCACGGCCTGGATCTAAGCCTATAACTATGCAATCAATGCATCTCAAGCATCTGCCTATCCCTTTGGTTGCACCTATGGCTGCACCCGAGGCTGATCATCGTCTCGTGGTGGCTCCTACTACTAGTCTTGCATGTGTATGTCTCCATGCCCTGGCTGGACTGGGGGCACAACTAGTGGATCCTGTCGAATCTCAACCCTCTGTCCTCATCCTTTTCCTCCCCCTCTACCTCTAACTCTACGCAGATCTAGGTCAACACCTAGAATAGTCAACCAAAGTGGAGGTCAAAACCAGTCTCTGTAGGCCTGAGTGGTGCCTGGATCTATTAAACCCTGATCATAGGCCCACGGTCGGGCTACCAAGTGCCTAAATCTCTCCATGGCCTCTAAGGAAGGAATGCACTATCCCCATGACACCTATGTCATGCTCCGAGCGAAGACGGCTACATAGTCATCATCAGGCCGATCCTGTGGCTCTCCAAACTAACATTGCATGCGCCCGGGCAGGTACCTCTCAATCATAGTATGCTCTCACCCCTGCATATACCGGTCCTAGTGGCAATAGAATTTTTGACCAGCATTGTCAGCCCATCTAGGCTAACCAAGGTATGGTCACCAAGTGAAAACCAGCATCTCGTCTAAAATCTGCCTCCAGTAGGGGATCCCTTGCTCACTGGTGTGTGTAAAGGACACACTACCTTTGTATCATGCTATGAGGGGATCGTCTGCCTCCATCAGAATTGGAACGACACATGGATGTAACACAGAAATGTGCTCCCATGCCCAGACGTGAATTAAAGTCACCCCTACCCCCAGCACTCTTCCATCCATGTAGACATACTCATGGAAGTCCCTGTAAAGTGAAGCTAGAAGAACAAGCCCCCATGCGAAATGAACCGGCCTGTCTCGGATCATCTGCTCCCAGCAATACCCCCAGCTGGGACTGAAGTATCGCCCTCGTCTGTCTGGGGTAACAAGACCTGAAATGATAACTACAATCACCCAGCGGTAGGGAGGTTCTATTACCCTGTATCGCTCTAGCTCTATCTCTCCCTCACAGAAGATGATGTCCCCTGTGGTGAGGACTCTACAGCAGGCCTCACGCCCCTTGTCCATATTGAAAATCATCTATTGGCCATGAATTGACAATCGTAGAATACACCAAATGTCCTCTAGAGTGACGGTAGCCTCACCAGTGGGGAGATGAAACAAGGACGTCTCATTGTGCCACCTCTCAGCCAGCACTGACAACATCCCTAGGTGAGTGCGCACGAGCACCACGTACGCAATGTGCCACAACCCTGCAACCCCGAGTCGATCCTGGTCCCTATCGCTCAAGTCTCACAAGATGCCAGCCAAATCTCACGACCTATGCTCTCGA
This sequence comes from Sequoia sempervirens, assembly GCA_007258455.2. Classification (NCBI taxonomy): domain Eukaryota; kingdom Viridiplantae; phylum Streptophyta; class Pinopsida; order Cupressales; family Cupressaceae; genus Sequoia; species Sequoia sempervirens. The sequence goes on from VDFB02193867.1 coordinate 367,169,260, forward strand.
GAGTAGAGCTCCCTCACTGCATCCTACATCAAGGAAGTTCAACGCGTTAAATTTTTTGAAAAATTTCTGATCGAGTGCTCTAAAAACTTCTCCAGTGGTGCAATTTTTGATGGCGTCATAGTTTGATTTCTAATCAAACTCTAATGCTAGACCTTAAAAAGAGAAAAATGGCACTGTCACAGCGCACTTTCCCTTCTAGTGACACAGTTTGGGTGAATTTTGTGCCGCCACATCGCACTTTGCCAAACTGACCCACCAGCCCCAAGCTTCACATCGCAGTTTGTAAACTCTAAACTACACTGTTGTGGTGCAAAACAGCACCACACAGTGTAGTTTGATTGCCAAGTGGTGCCATATAGCGCTGCTGCAGGCGAACCGACCCTTTAAAGCATTAAATATGACATTAAATGAAAAAATGAAGCTCGGGTAAGGGTCACATACTGGTACCCCGATGTCAGGTGGTCGCTGGTACATCTGAACTCGATCAGTGATTTGTAGGGGAAGCTATAGTTGCACCATATCACCGAAGAGTCAGAGCTCAAATCTCAAGGTTGCTAGTGGAGGTGTGTAAAAATGACTTGAAAGTGACCCCTCTAGCCCCATTTAAGCATGAAAATTAGGGTTCTTTAACCCTGAATGGCTGTCCTGCTAGGGTTTTGTACCCCAAACCTATTTTTGTCTGATTAAGGCTTGTTTTTCATCGTTTTATTGTGTTTAGACACGTTTTTAGCCTCTCGAAGCCCTTTCAGACCTATTGGGTACTTTGCCATCTTTTTTTTCGCGAGATCACCCAAAAATTAAAATTTTCTTTTGATCTCTCGAGGGGGCATTATAATGGCATTTTTTCTCTCGCCATGCAGAAGTAGGGAAGGTTTTTAAAATATAAAAAAAAATTGGATTTGATCGAGATCGTTTATTCTTTGAACCAATGCAACAAGTGCATTGCTTCAAAGAGGGGGAAAATGTAGACTTAGGGCATCAACAACCTGATTCTCTTTTCCCTTGATGTAGTTGACGTTGAATTCATAGTCGGATATAAGCTCCAACAACCTCCTTTGTTGTGCATTCAAATTGGGTTGGGTAAATAAATACTTCAAACTGTGATGATCAGTCTTCAGTTCAAAAGGCTTTCCCAACATATAGTGTCTCCACATTTACAATGCATGGACAACAGTTGCTAACTCCAAATCATGTGATGCATATTTTTGTTCATATGGCTTCAAATTCCTTGACTCATATGCCAATACTTACGCTTCCTACATCAAATATCCTCTTAAACCCTCACCCAATGCATTATTAATGACAATAAAGTCGCCCTTTGGATCAGGTGCCTTCAATATCAATGTGGTAGTCAACTTATCCTTAAGTAGGAAAATGAAGATTGACATTTTTTTGACCACTCAAACATCTTCCCTTTCCTTTGTAGTGAAGTAATAGGAAAATCTATCCTAGAAAATTTTGCAACAAACTTTTGATAGTAACCAACCAAACCCATATAAAACTTCTAACCTCTAGAACATTCTTGGGTATTGGCCACTCAAGCACCACTTTTATTTTAGTTGGATCACTATAATCCCTTCAACTAAAATTATGTGACCCAAGTACTACACTTCCTTATAAAAGAAGGTACACTTAAAGATTTTTCCATAAATCTTTTGCTCTCTTAGCCATTGGAGAATAATCTCTAAATTTTTACAATTCTCCTCTTCATTCTTGGAATAGATTAAGATAGCATCCAAGAAAACTAGTACAAACCTATATAAGCAGTCCCTAAATACATTATTCACTAGGTTCATGAATGTTGAAGGTGCATTTGTAATTCCAAAGGGTAGGACTATGAACTCATAATGACCATATCTAGTCTTGAAAGCAGTTTTAAAATCGTCTTCATCTTTGATCCTCAATTGATGATAGTCTAATCATAGATCAATCTTGAAAACATGGTTGCTCCTCGCATTTGATCAAAATATCACTAATACGTAGCAACTGGTACTTATAAATTATTGTAGCTTTTTAAGCATCTGATAATCTATGTATAAGCGTTGTGTACCATCCTTCTTCATGAAGATCATTGGCACTCCCTAGGGTGAAACACTGGGTCTTATCAATCCATTTGACAACTCCTTCAACTATGATTTTAGCTCCATTAATTCCATTGTGATCATCCTATGAGGTACTTTGGATATAGGTTTTGACCCTGGTACTAGGTCAATGGGGAAATCGAGCACTCTCTTGAGAGGCAATCCAAATAGTTATTCTAGAAATACATCCATAAATTTTCATAAAATGGAATATTTTTCCATATATGTTTCTTCAGATCCCACCACTTCACCTTCTTCATTATTGTAGGAGTCTTATGGTCCATAATATATAACACCATCTCGAGAAATGAACTATTTACATTCCTCAAGTTTCTCCATTTTGATTGCAAAGAGTTGACAACCTTTATTTTTTTCCCTATGCATCTACATAGTGAAAATATGCCACAACTTGATTTCTCTAGGTGTTCCTTGCAATGTCATCCACTACCTAGATCATCCAAACAATCTACTATTTTAGCATAACAATCTACTTTGGATCTATTTTTCCACAGCCAATTCATTCCTAAGATGACATCATAAGAACCTAAGGGAGCTACGTACAAGTTCACTTCCATAGAGAAACTCAGAAGTTCAACCCTTGCCTCAAATAAACATTGATCCTTTGTTGCTCTTTCCTAGTTTTCATATTATACAACCCAAGAATTTTCCATAAAATCAGTCTTTCTAAAAATTTGATTAGCTATTCTAGGTGAAACCAAAAAAAAAATAGCTCTAGTATCAATAAGAATGGAAATAGGTATACCAAACAAAGTACTTGGAGTTTCCAGCAAAGTGATCTGGTATTTTGCTTGTTGATTTTCCAATGTTGCATGGATCCTTTGTTGAAATGCGGCCCATTGAGGATGAAGTGAGTTACCATATGGTTTTTTTCCTAATGATTTGTTGGGACATTGATTAGAAAAATGATCCCCACCACATGTAAAGAGTCCCCTCAATGGTCCCCTCTTTTCGTTGGCCTTTCAAAATTACAACCATTCCCTCCAGTTTTTTAATAGTTACTGTTGTTGTCGTTGTTGAAGTTGTTTCCTCAGTGATCCTTCCTTGGCTCATTCCAATTATTGTGAGGTCCCTTGTCCCTTTTCCTTTTAAATTCCTACCCCTCATTATACTTCTTTGGAGCTTGATTAAATTAACGCCCACCAAACTTTTTTCGATTCCTCTCTTGGTAGTTCAAGATGGCTTTGAGATTTTCTCTTGCTTGGTTATCTTCTCATATACTAGGTCCATATTGGCCGGACTGTGTACATATACCTCACCACCTATTTGTCCATTCAAGCCCATAATGAACTTCCTGATATGAAATCACTCATCTTTTTGGTACATTGGTATGTACCTCAGGAGATGAGTGAACTTCTCCCAATATTCATTCACTGTAGAATCTCCTTATTTCATATTCTAGAAATCAGTGAGCTTTTGATCAAAGAAGAGTTGGGTTAGCCACCTCTTTCAAATAATCTCAACAAACTCATTCTAAGTAATCTTTAAAGAACTAATATCAATTCCAACTTCTTATTCATCCACTAGTTAGAGGCTTCTCCTGCTAACTATAAGGCTCCCTAGATAGCTTTAGTGACCTCAGAATAGTTCATGATTTCAAAGCACTTCTCCATTTGAATTAACCAAGCCTCAACCTCATATCCGCTAGTACTTCCTTCAAATTTTGGATGGGTAACCTTTCTCGTGTCCCTAGATAACTATGTTGCCAAACACTTGAACCTTTTGGTTCACTCGGAATATGATTATGACCTATCACTTTCTTGATCACTAGTTTGAGTGTGATCACAAGAATTATCCCCTTCTTCTTCACTATTGAAAACTTCTTCAATGTTTGGGACTCCTTTTTCCTCTTTTTCTTTTCCCCTCACTTCTTGTTCAAGGTTTCCTATCCTTTCTCTTGTTTCATTCATGATTTCCCAAATGCGTTCCATCTTAGCTTCAGCATTATCTAGACCTTGTTCAACTTCTTGACTTCCTCCAAGGTTAGTTATTGTCCTAACCATTTTTTTAAGTAAAATTTATACCTGGAGGTTCATCTTTAATTAGATCCTATCATGGTTTACTTTACGTATTGAAAACATTCCAAAAGAGAAAATATTCACATATAATAAATTTCATTGAAGATTTCATACACAAGTTTTCATAAAAAGAGAAACATGACTTTTCTTTCGTTCATAAGGATTTCAATATCCTTCCATTTACATTGAATGACTATTTACATACTCAAGAGGAGAGTATCCATCGGATTCAATCTCTAATACATAACTATGTGGGGTGTAACCCTTTGATTTTTGCTCAAATATAGCATCAAAAGGGTAAAACCATCAGATTTATCCTCTAATACATAGTTTCAGGGGACATATCCCTCTGATTCACCACTTGAGGCTATAATAATAATTCCAGCCATAGGTATAACTCGAGGGTCCCTAAATATCAATTTTTTACTAACACTACATTCTAAGGATATATCCATGGAAAGTGATAAAGAGTCTAGTTTGGCTAGAGAAATAGATGGTAGATGGTTGATGTTGGCAACATCTCTCATTCTTCTTTTCTCTTGACTGAGTCATGAAAGGGAGTGACTGATAGTCTCAGTCTCACTCAACCAAATGGCTTTGTCATGATTAGTTCCCTCAATGGTTCGAACAAGGGATTCCTTTTCCTTCTTGGACCTCAGGTAGCTCTCATTTCTGATCATTGACTTCCTTGTAGTCATCTTGAGATGTACCATCCTGGAACAATAATTTCAAAACATTAGACTCATATAAGGTTGGAGGGTAAAACATAGTGAGCACATAGGTTCTAGAGCTGAACCTAGTAGCTCTGATACCACGTGTAACATGCCCATTGTTCTACTCAAGTTTTACTATGTTTTTAACCTTAGGTAAATAAATATGATGCCAACACTTATGTAATAAAATTTTATTTTTCAATATAAAGATAACATGCGCATTTCAAGTAAATATCATTCCAAACTTTCCCATTGCATTATAAAAAAGTATTTCAACTTTTTAATGTATTAATTGCATATTACATAATTCCATGATAACACCTCACATTTACAATTTTTCATAGAAATAGATACATACATGGCTCCTAAGAGATTACTAGAAAAAGATATATGAATGCTCCAGGTGCTCTCCATCAAATCTTGGTTTCCATCTGATGAGGAGAAGCATCACTCAAGCACTTTTCTGCCAATAATGGACTTAGTGCAGTCCCCCTCACATCTACCTAACTAGTAAGATGCCCACCCCTTCGACGAAGAGATTGGTTTGGTAACTTCATAATAATAACCTTTCCTGAGCTTAGTGGTGTCTCTTACATATCTAGATCTATCACACAATGGCTACAACCTACATATATGGAATTACATTCCTAGTTTGTAAACTAGGATCATAGTGAACTAACAGTGTAAATAATGGCAACTTACACTACTTTAGCCAAAGTATTCATCACCCCAATTTAGGATGGACGTAAAATGCTCACCCACCTTCCTAGCTTCATTTTTATTGACCATTCATATACTATGCATAGGCTATCTCCTTTCACCATGAATTATTCTAACCCCAAGAATAACCTATTAACCTCTATGTTTACTATGAAACTTCTACTTAAGTAATTCAAAGTAGCTCTATAACTCAACTTCACAATTATATAATTAACTTAATACAATACATATTACTAATGCAATTACCCATTCCATAATATGGAGTATATACATACATTCAAACAATAGCATTCCCTAGTCTAGACTCATCAATAATCTTTCATGTACTTTTCTAAAGAAGATAACCAATTCATAATTAAATAGTTGAACATACTTTTCCAAACAAGAAAAAAAAGTTGTAGACACGTAAAACATACCAATTGACATTGTGCATCTGGTCCTGACTACTAACATCGTTTCTTCCTGAATCATCCCTCAGTCTAACCATTTAATCAAATCTCCTTAATCTGATTAAATTCATCAACTTTCATCCCTTAATTAAATAAATCATTTTGTCTAATTAAGTCACTCTCTCTTGTTAATTAAATCAATTCATCTGATCTAATTATCCCTATTTAATTAAATAATCAATTTTATTTGATTAAATCTCTAAATTTTGTTCATTAAATTAAATAAATTAAAACCTTATTTGATTTAATCTAACACCATCTCTTTTAATTAAATAAATCAAAATCCTTATTTAATTATTGTCTTATCATATTCCTCTCTTATTTGATTTAAATAAATCCATAAATCTAAGTCAAATAATTCACATCATCTAATCTCCTATTAAATTAATTGACCCTTGATTAATTTAAATCTCATGTCCCATCCTCTAGATTTTGCAAGTTGCACATGAAAATAGATTTAATTCATTTATTAAATCTCTATTTTCCTCACAAGGCATCTTTTGGAATAATCTCTCAATTTGAATTCAAAAATTCCAAGTCAACATGTACATCCAACAAGGAAATAACTTCCTCTTACATGTCATTTTCCTTGAGCCAAGTGGCATTTATTGCAATTTCCCTTCCCTCTTGCAAGTCATTTCAACAAATTTGAAATTCAAATATTTGCATTTATTGGCACAATCCCCAAATCTTGCACATCCTTCATCCATTCATAGATTGACAAGTGGCATCATGCCATTGGATGAATGTTAGTCCCACATTGCTCTAATTTGGACATTCATCCATCTTGGCATTCTATAAATAAAGGGCTCATATCCTCATTTGATCATCCACAAATTATGCAAAGTTACCATGCTCAAATATCCATCAAATTTCATCAATCATTCTTGAATCATAGTTAGGTTTTGCAGATTTTAGCTTGGAGCACTCTTCAACATCAACAAAGTGGATCAAATCTTCATCAACACATCAAGTTTGCATCTTAGGAATTGGGAAAGGGCCAATTTTCACATCAAATTGGCACCAATTCCCCCATGGGATCATGAGTTTGCACATCTAATTAGAATTAAATCTTTGTTTTATCATTTTCATTGTGTTCTTTAATATTTTCTTCCTAGTTTGAATGTTGTAAATGGATTTCATGGGGAATCCTTGTTTTGGCTTGCAATCTCTTGTCTAACTTGTTTATTCTTGTTATTTTGCAGGTACCAAGGTTGGGGTTCACACACAAGTCATGTAATCTTTTCAAAACATAAAATGTACAATGGGGTAGGAATCAACATGTTTGTATATGAAACACTCCAAATGATCAAATTGGATTCCTAAATTAGACTTCACCAATTCAGCTTGCAACTTCTCAAGTTTCTCACTTACTCTCTCCAAAAATCTCTCAAAAACTCTCTCAAACACTAAGAATCTCATATAAGTAGCAAAATGATAACTCAAAAAATTAGCAACAAGAATACATAATGTGTCCCCTATGATGGAGAATGCTCTTCTATTTATACAAACTTGAGCAACTTTTGGCTAAAAACAAGCTCACAAGCATGCCACTTATCAAGAAAAAGAGTCGACTCAGCAAGATAAACAAAAGATGGTAGATTCTCAAACAATGAATCAGAATAAAAGCAATACCAATGTCCTCCACTAATAGATAGCAGGTTATTTACTCAGAAATGCAAGGTTAAAAAGATCCACAAATTGACTTACCTCATCCAGCATTACTCTTGACTTATTATTTCTTTCCATCTCTACCTTATACACTAGAGAAAAAACTTAGAATAGACTTCTAAATGCAAGCTAAGTTCATAGTTTTGCGCCACAGATTATCACGCACCCCTATTATGGTGTTTGTAGTTTGAAGAACAAGTCAAAATATGGTTTACATTCTTATATTCCTCACAACATTCTTAGTATTGACTAAGTCTTTGCAATTCATAAATTTGATTTACTTTAACTCTATGTGCTTTATCTATGCATTGTTTTTGCATGCTTTACACATCACTTTGATCTATTATACCATGTCAGTAATAAATGTGTTATCCTTTATTTGTTGCACTTTGTATTTTATCATATGCATTGTGCTATGTATTGCACACTTAATAAACTTTTCCAATGCTATACAAAATGATAAATATATATATATACCACAATATATATATATATACATACATATGTATATATATTAATATATTTGTATGTACATTTTTTGTTAATGTAAATACATACACATACATTAATATATATACATATGTATATATATTAATATATTCATATGTACGTTTTCGTTAACATAAATACATGCGAATACATTAATAAATGTACATATTATATATATGTATATCTCAACATTTAAATACATATATTTCCAAACCCATCGATCTACATATATACACGAAGTGTATAAATACATACATACATACATATATATGTCACCTCTGTCCAATCAATAATCTCATGCATATGGGTAATCCATCCATGACCATGTGTAGATACATCTATCTACGTATACTCATACACATATTTACTTGTGTATTTTTTTATTGTAGAAATGTACATATATACAGATATATACATTTTATGTATATATCTCATCGATTAAATAAAATCGCATAAAGAAGAACTCACACATTTAGAAGGAGACTCAAACACTTTTAACCAAAATGAAGAATGTTCAAAGATAAAACCATAACCTATTCTAATCAAGCACAAACAGAACTAAAGGTAACTTACCATTTCCCAAGCTATTAACCCAACTTTACTAAACTAGAAGTGAGTGTGTGAAAGCTTAGTTAGACTTATTAAACATTACCAGACCAATATCTTCTCCTCAGTGATACGTACCCTCTCTTTCAAAGGCTTGAATCTATTCCTACATCTAGCTTAGTACATTACAACAATAGTTATCGAAAAACAATACATTCATTTGCATCATATATTTCACAATCAGAATCATTATAAAACATCAAATGGAATCAAAAATTTATTCATCATTTGTCCAAGGTACATAAAGCATAAATACATTCATTTAAATAATTTTCACCCAACTAGGTAAAATTAAATAAGTAGTAACACAATGGGTGTAACATATCCCCCTTGTGAATCATCATCCCCGATGAACTTAAGTAGTAAATACAAACATAATCTATAAATATAAACATAACAAAATTATTTTCAAGAATTCTCAAATGCATGTAAGACATTAAGAAACTTCTTCTTTATCTCAGCATAGTCTTTCCAAGTGGCAAAATCTTTTGCATACTGGTCCCACTAGACTTTGCATTGCAAAACCTATCTATTATGTAAGTGAATCTTACGTGTTGCGAGCACCTTGAGAGGCCCAATTGTTACCACTCTAGGATCCTATACCTATAAAGCATTCAAATCAATAACATGGTTATCTCCTAATACATCCTTATTAAGGTATGAGACATGAAACACATTATGCATCCTAGCAAGAGCTGGTGAGAAGGAAATTCGATATGCAATAGGGTTTACTTCCTCAAGAACCTCGAAAGGACCTACGTAGCACGGAGCTAGTTTGGATGAATTTCCAAACTTGATGGAACTCTTATGAGATTTAACTCTCAACAACATATTTTCCCCTATTGCAAAATTTATAGGTACCCGTTTGGAATCTACATAGCTTTTCTAACTATCATTAGCTTCTACTAGCCTCTACTTAATAATTCCTACTTGCTCCTTTGTTTCCAATAACATCTCTAGCCCAAGGCTTATCCTAGATCCTCTAGCTTATCCTAGCTTATAGGAGTTTGACATTTTCTATCATACAATGCTTCAAATGGAGCCATCTTGATTGTAAAATGATAAGAATTGTTGTATGTGAATTCAACTAGTGATAGATAATCTTCCCATTTGTATTGTTGATCCATACAATACAGCCTCAATAGATCTTCAAGAATATGTAACATGAACCTTTCAATTTTTCCATCCGTTTTTCGATGATATGCTGGACTTATGTTCAACTGAGTCCCAAGTTAGGATAACAAGGTTCCAAAACCTAAATGTCACATGAGCATCCCTATTTGAGATAATCTTCTTAGGAATCCCATGCATCCTAAACACCTCTTGTATAAATTTATGAGCTATGATAGGATCTCCAATTAAATTCCTCAAAATAAAATGTGCCACCTTGGTAAGCTTGTCCACCTCCACTAAATGGAATTGTGCTTATTTTTGACATAGGTAGTCCTTGCACAAAGTCCATGCTAATGACTTGCCACTTACTTTCATGAATATCATGGGGATACAAAAGACCTACATGGTGATGATGTTATACCTTTACCCTTTGACACTCTAATAATTTTGCAACAAATCTTGCAGTATCCCCCTTCATTCCCTTCCAAAAATATAATTGTAGACACGTAAAATGTATTGATTGACGCTACACGCTTGATCCCAACTACTAACATTGTTTTGTCCTTAATCATCCCTCAATCTAACCATTTAATCAAATACCCTTATTGGATTAAATTCATCAATTTTCCTCCCTTAAGTAAATAAATCATTTATCTGATTAAGTCATTCTCTCTTGTTAATTAAATTAATCAATCTAATTTAATTAACCCTTTATCTCTACTTAATTAAATAATTCATTTTATTTGATTAAATCTTCAAATTCATCTTATTAAATTAAATAAATTAAAAATAATCTAACTTCCATCCCCTTTAATTAAATAAAATCAAAAACTTTGTTTAATTAGTCACTAAATCACATTCTTCTCATCTTTTGATTTAAATCAACCCATAAATCTAAATAAATTATTTACATCATCTAATCCCTCATTAAATTAGTTAACTCTTGATTAATTTAATCTTGATCCATGTCACATCCTCTAGCTTTTCCACTTGCACAAATAAATCAATTTAATTAATTTATTAAATCTTCATTTTCTCTCAACTTGGCATCTTTGAGGGAATATTTCTCCAAATTTGAAAATCCCTCCAAATGGGATGTGTCCTTCCAACAAGGCATTTATTTCATCTTACAAGTCCTTTTACATTGATCCAAGTGGACATAACTCCATTTGCCTCTCCCTCCAACATGTCATTTCACTATTTTCAAATTCCGCCTAATTGCATTAAATTGCACATTGGCCAAAATGTGGTCAACCCTTGGCCACTCACATGATGACAAGTGGCTTCTTCCTATTGGCTGGGTTTTTTATCCCACATTAATCCCTTTACCTCTTCTCTCTTCAATTTCTTCTATAAATAGAGAGGTTATCCTTCATTTTTATCATCCACAATTTGAGCAAACTTACTATACTCAATTTCATCTTCAAGCATTAGCATTTTCATCAATTTCATCAAGGCATAGCTAGGTTATTGCAGGATTTTTTCCATGGAGTTCATTTGAAGCAATCACCAAGTGGATCAATCATCACCAAATCATCAAAAGTTTGCATAGGAGTTGGGAAAGGGCCAATTTCCACATCAAATTGGCACCAACTCCCCCATAAGATCAAGAGTTTGCATGTTTTTAATAGGATTTGATCTATCTCCTTGCTTTTTCATTGTGTTCTTATTTTTATTCACATTTTGAGCATTGCTAATGGATTTTATGGGGAACTTTTATCTTTTCTTGCATTTGAATCTTCTAATGTGTTTTTTTATTGTGTTTTACAGGTGCTAGGATCTTGGTTCTACATTTGGCGCTAGGAGGGAAAATCTCACATTTAGATCATGTTTTTATCAAAAAATTATGTGATTTTTTATGTTTTTGTGTTTCTACAAGGAAGTGCACGACTAGCATACCAGCATCATACTACAGAACCGCTTACATTCCAGTGTCATCATATAGTACCTCTTCAAACAGTGACGCTCTATCTTTCCCACCCAGGATTCAAAATTTTAAATTCCACCACTAGGTCAATTTGAGGCCGCTAACATTTTTAAATTCCAAACTACACCGCTGGTTAAAACTACGACGCAATCATGCTCTTTTTTTTGTTGTAGAGCAACGCTTGCAGAATTAGCAGTGCCATAGAGCACCGCTAGATTCCTTAAATTGCACCGCCTGTGCAGACTCCACCGCTGAAAGGAAGTAAAAAGTGAAATCTCATTTTTTATGACATGTGCTTTTTTAATTCTGATCATTTGGGTTACTAATTGCTTTCCTAACCTCTGTTTTGCAATTCTAACTAGTTTTTTGTAGGTTGGTCTAATCAAAGTGAAGGAGAAATACGAGATTGAAAGAGGCATAATGACATCATTCTCTCATGATACCAAGTGTTTTTGAACACTTTAGTGTTTATTTAACACTCTTAGAGAATTCACAATTTCTCTTAAAAATATATATATATTTTTCATGTGCTTAGGACCTACTAAATTTATTTTGGGCTCTAAAAAGAATATTTCAATTTTTGCTACAAAGGGGCTTAAAAAGAACTTTAGGACAAACTCACTACATTTGGTTGAGGATTAACAATTGAACAAAACAATTTCCATATTTCATTTTGGTGCACTAAAAAAAATCAAATCATTGCTTTGTGGACTTAAAATGAACAATTTCTTCTTTGTTTTGTAATTACTTACTCAAAGTAATATCATTAAAAGGAAATATGCACTTCTCTCACGCCTCACGGCGATCTTGAGAATCAAAAGGCCTTTTGGTGACATTAATTTGTGTAAGTAATTACCCACACACTTCAATTTGGATTTTAAAATTGAACAAATCTTGTGAGTGTGAGTGGAGCATATTGTGTACATTCTCTCTCTTTGATTCGCAACAAATATTGATCGAGTTATGAATATGTTTGCTTGCTTTTGTTTATCTTAGAGGGCCTGCCTTGTGGTAAAAAGTAATCACCCAAGGGAACGACCCAACCAGGAACATGTTAAAGCCAAGCAACTTCCACCCGGGATATAAGTGTGGATATTAGAACAAAGGCCAATATCACAAGGATTATTCTAATGAGAATGGCAGCAATGGTATTTCGCCACATGGATAGTCCCCCATGAATGGAATGCCCACATTAAAACCCTTGATTAAAAAAGGTGAAAATCCTTGATCTATTTGTTGGTGTAAGAATGCTCGTTCTAAAGCTACCCCACACTTTTATGGATTTTAGTAGAAATAGAAAGTATGCCATGGGAGTTTCATGGGTACTGATGCTTGGCTGCCCCGTATGAGTGAGTGTCATGGAGGGGAGCTAGCGGGGTCAAGCATCTAACCATTCGCTAAAAGTAGGCATAGCTAGACTTGTCCAAGTGGAGATTCAAAAAATACAGTCTTTCATGGCCATAAGGTTGTGAATGTTCTTGGAACCAAAATACTTTGCTTGATCAAAAACATTGGAAAAAAAACGTTCAACATGAACATCAAATTTCAAACCCTTTAGGAGGAGAAAATATCTTTGACAAAATTCAAGTGCTATTGCTTGCCCTTGTGATTCTATCCTTAGAGGCATCTAAGTAATTTGGTTTATATCTCCATTTACTCCTACTAAAGTCAACATTAGGAAAAATTTTCCTTTATTTTATAGATTTCCACATAATGGACTTCGTGGGATGGAAGGGAATTAGGACATTAGACATCTAGTTTGAAACTTAAGCAAGACATTGGATGTGGTAAAAGCAACTCATTAATCAAGATGAAATCAATTGAACCCCACACATATGCTTGTTTATCTTTTGTCTTATGGTCTTTTGAGCAAACATTAATCTTTTGGTTTGAAGTACTCTTAGGGAAAAGCATGTTCTTCAAAACTTTGGCCTTGTAAACGAGTCCCTCTCAAGTTCATCTAGGATCAAAATGAAACACTTCATTCATCCCAAACATTTATCATCCCATATCACAAAAAACTTTTGAACCATTGGAAAAATCATTCATACTATACTTTTGGTAATATCCTTCAAATCAACATCAAAAACCATCTTGTTTGACTAAGTGTGTGTAGATGAATCCTTCTTCATACACTTAGTTAAATTATCCTCTTGTGGACGATTTTATTTCAAGACAGTATCTAACCTCTTGGATTTTATGAGTTCATTATCAAATCCAAATCAAAAATCCAAAATTCCTAAGGTCTAGTATCCCTCCAAGGTTCCTAAAAGTTCAACATCCATACCATTCACCCCTTTCATCTGTCATCTCATCATTGGTCCTAAACACCTTAGAGGATTACTTTTTCCCCAAAGTCAAAACACAAGAAAAGCATGGAATATAAACTTAATTCATACATAATGAGTGGTCTAAATCAACCAAACTATCAAAGCCTTACAAAACCAATGGATTATCAAAACTCACATTTATATAATCCATACATGGGATCATTTTCCCATACAAACCTCAATAGTACAACAAATGTGAGTATTCCCAATCTAAATTTTGGAACACCTTTCCCCACGGTAGATTTAAATCAATTTCCAAACCTACAAATTATCAACCAAACACTCAATACATGATTCTTCCACAAAACAACATCATCCCACCAAATCCACATGTGCCAAATATGAGTATACCAAGTACAACTTTACCAAACATGAACATTTTGAATCCAAACTTGGTAAAATTTGGGATAGATATGTTTGTAATTCATACAAATGTTGTTCAAAGTCCAAACAAGATGTTAACAACTCCATGTATTGATCCAAGTCAAGGTAACACCAAGCAAAATCAAAGTTACCTAAATCAAGGCAATATGATTCCCAACCACAACAATGTTCAAATTCAACCTATCATGCCAAATCTAAACATCCCAAATCAAAAAATTGACCAAAATAAATTCATCCATGATCCCATAAAAACACTACAAGTGTACATTCCAAATTTGTTTGAACAAAAACCAAATCAACTATATTAAGGGTGTCAGGATCAAAATCAAGACCAATTTTTGCTAGATCAAATTGCTTCACTTGCCAAAATAGTTGATTCATTGTGCCAAGATCAATCACCACATCCCCAAAATCAATCATCACAAGGTCAATTTAAAGTGAAAATCTCACAAGGAAAACAAAAATACACACCACTTGGGAAACCCATTGAATCCAGCATGAAGAAACTGGTGTAGGAAAAACTCATCACAATTCCCACCTATGACATCTATCAAGAGCCCCTAGTGAAATCACCATGGTATAATGAAAATCACCTTTGTGATTTTCAGAAATATAAGGGACACACAACATCATATTGTACTTGACTCAAAAATCTCATCCAAGACCTTATTGATCAAAAAATAATAACTATTGGGGACAATGATCAAGATTCAACTACTAGTGATAGCAGCGACAATCTCTCCACTGCAATTGTTGAAAACAATGATCAAGATCTATCTGTCAATGAGCACCTTGAAGATGTTTCCACCTCATCCAATGATCAATCCAACATACATCAAAAGACACTTTTTGATCCACCTACCATTAATCATGTTCAAAATGTTTGTACATCACCTAATGAGTTAGAGGGCATATTTCAAGAATTCATTCCAAAGTATGATCAACATCTTTCACCAAAGTCTAGCAATGGTCCTTTCCAAGACATATTGGCATTCTTTGACCTCATGGTTATAGATACTGAAGGAATCCTCAACTCAACAGTTGATCCAAGCCCACTCAAAGATCAAGAGGATATTGAGCCACTTCCCATGCCTAATGAAGATATCCAAGAACCCTTTATAAGAAATCCATCCTTTGAAACTAACCCATGTCAAGAACTTGATCCAAAGCATGTCAAAAGCAATTCCAAAATTAATCAAGATCAAGAATTTGTATCTCCAAGCTACTACAATGATCTAATGGACACTCTCCTATCTATACAAGATGTCACAAATGAGGATCACATCCACATAGCACATACTCCTCTATCTACCCATGGGATGCTTTCTATGGATGGACACGTAGATGATCTTCATTCAGAATAGTATTCCTTTACTCTTGACATTGCTACCCAAAAAGAGCAGGTTATTGATTCCTATAGTCAAACTAAGTTGTCAACATTAGGATCATATGTATCCCAAATTTAGACTGAGGAAATCATGTATGAAGATATCCAACATTATCCACTCAAGGAAATAGGTCAGAAAAAATAGGATATTTTGGAGTTAGCAGAGCAGCAAATCGAAATAACATCATCTACAGTGGTCATTTATCAGAGAGTGCTTACTAAACAAGACATCTCAAAACAAGCAGAATCAAGGAACAAAGGTGCTACTACCACCATACTGGGGGCAACTTTGTCTCAAGAAAACATCAACATAGGGAGCATGAACAATCCTTATGATGAAACCAAGGCCAATACTACAACCATCCATGTCATGAATCTTCATCCACACATCACCCCATCCACGAATTGGGACCAACATCAAAGGAAAAATTTTAATCAAAGCACAAATAACATTATCAAAGAAAAATAAGTTGAGAAGCATAATGGACAAATCAAATACAAATGGATACCAAAGAATACAAAGAGAGATTATCCCTATCAAACTTCATTAGTCAAAGAAACTATGGGGAAAAATAAAAAAGGGAAAAGTATCCATCAAATATGTCCACAAAATCAAAGAAGGATTTTCAAGCGACTTACAAAGTGTATCAAGCAGTTGGTCCTAATTCCATGTACACTTTTGTATCCACCCATCATTGCTCATCTTCCCAAGTTTAGAGAGTCAAAGGTTCCAAACTATCAACCAATCCATCTCCTATCCCTAAACACAATCCATCCACGCCTCCATGCATAATATCCAATTCTCACATTGACCATGTGTTGGAAACAACCCTTCATCATAAGGATTTAGAAGGCACTCTATCGCGATGTGCACACAAAGACAAAGTTAACTCTGGTATCAACAAAGCAAATTAGGAATCTCAAAAGTTGCATTCAAGTGCACGTATCTTAGCAAAGAAACTTCTTCAAGAAGAATATCGATGGCACATTATGGAAGAAGCATCTATATCGACACCACCAAGTGGTTCAGCATGAGCTTAAAATATCTCATAAAAAATCCAAAAAAAAAAACATGAAAATCCAAAAAAATCAGAAAAAGGATTGAAAACAGTAAAGAAAAAAATTGTCCTCCAATGAAAACCACTGTGGTGGTGCTTGGACAGGTACCATGATGAAAACTTGGAAAAAAGGCATCATGTGTAGAATCGAGCATCTACGTGCACAATTTCAGGTGACAGCATCTTATCCATAATAAATCCATTCATCCATGAACCATTTATCCAATCCATTTGCATCCATCTACATCCATAGTCCAAATTATCTTGATCTTGACAAAGGTTGGTGTACACTTTACACTTGCTTATAGTAAACATCTTGACATGGGTCATTTTCATTGATCCTATCCTATCCAACATCATCTGAACCATGAAGTATTATCCAATAAAGCATTCCTCCATTCAAGCACCTTATCCTAGTGCAAGATAATCCTTAGCATCTTTTGCATGCTTACCATATCCATCCATCCATACACCTATCCAAGAATCCATCCATAACATTTCAAAAATTTCTAGACACTAGGGGCAGATATTTACATCTTGCTTTAGGAATAAATCTTGATCTATATCTCCCAACTTATGTGGTAATCCGAACATTGACAAACGTAAAATCAAATTGGTCAAACATTTGAGAGCAAAAATCCAAATCACTAGCCCATGGCATATTTTGATGAGAATAAATTCCTTATCAAGCTTCATCTTTCATCAAACATCAATCCAAACAATCAATATTAGTTGCATCTAATTTTCCCTTCAAACGTCACATCAAATCATTTAAAACAAGTTTGTTCTAAAATCAAGCTTCAAAATCCTGATCAATCAAATCCAATCAAAAAATCATCATCTCAGGATATCCTTCCCAATCCTTGTGTTTCTTAACATTATCCTTGCATTGTTGTGTGTCCTCAACAAAGTTATCACCAATCAAAAAATCATCATCTCGGGATATCCTTCCCAATCCTTGTGTTGCTTAACACTATCCTTGCATTGTTATGTATCCTCAACAATGTTATCATCATCAATCCATCAATCTGATCAATCAACCTTAGGTTGGTTTTCAACAAAATCCCAAAACAAAGCACTGATATCATCACACATATCCAAATCATCAAAATCATGTGAAAATCCAAAAACATCCAAATCATATCAAAATCCAAAAACAAGTCAAAAAATAAAAAAATGTCAAAAACATGCTAGTCGAACTATGTCGTCTCTGAGCTTAAATGTAGGCAAGGCTAATCTTTGATCAACCCCCAAGACACAAAATCTAAAAACATTCATAAAATCTCATAAAACCCAAAAACATTTGGAAATTTGGAAAATAAAAACATTTGTAAAATCTCAAAAAAAAAAACCAAAAACAGCCTCAAAACATTTCAAAATACCAAAAACATCCAAATATTTGAAAAAACCCATCCATCCCATCTCGCTTTCACCCGAAACAAACTTTCACCCATAATAAAATCGATCATCACCTTCACCCTTTGGTGAAAAAAATAGAAACAAGTACAACAATCGGCAAAAGCAAACTTCAAACGCAAAATCAAAAGCAAACAACAAACTTCTAAATGCAAAATCAAACTCTTGATCATTTTCAAACATTCCAATCAACTTTATATCAAAATCCTATCAAACAACTTATCAACCCATCATCATCCTATACAAGGCATGTCCTATGATGTATCATTCGGACAATGGGCATCATTTTGGATATCACTTTGGATTCTTATCCTAACCAAAACACATCTCCTTGGCTTGTGGTATGAAGAACATTGGCTTGTTTGTTTGCTTGATCTTTTCTTTTGATTTATCTTATTGTTCCCATTTTGATGACCTCTCGATGATGTCTAAACAAAATGATTTAGAGAGAAAGGAATGGGGCAATGATCATTATCTTTTTTCTATTGTGCTTGTTGGATGTTCTTGTAATATAACTTTGTGAATACTTGCTTTGTTAGGTGTGTATGGAAGGTGTTTTGGGTAGCTTGTTTACTATTGCATTGATAGGTTATACCTTGAATCCGTGTTTCAGTCTGAGATGTTTAAAACTTCTAAAGTGCATCCTAGCAAGGTTTTTATATGCCAAGTGTGAACAAGAATACTCCTATTTGATTATCGAGTCAAAGTCTATCACACTAGGTGCCACACCATCCTAGTTCTTTATACCTTGATGCATTGTACCTATGTGTGTGATCAAACATAAGGTAATTGGCCCTTTGAAAATCCCAACTCCTTGGAAAATCATCATCATCATCATCATCTTGTGACTTGTTGGAATCTCTTTCTTTCTTCTATCTCTTGCTTTTCGTGCTAACATGGTACCATGATAGTTAATCAAAAATCATCATCATCATCATTGCATTCATCCTGCATCCACAAAATTGTTAACATATTGCATACTACATAACATATCACATAGAAAAAATTAACCACTACACATGCATTGCATTTCCATCCATATATAATATAGATTGGTTATTCTAAGCATCTCATAAACAATGCATATGCATCCATTATATAAACACAAAAGCAATCATCCCATATCATTATAAACATTTGCATCATCATAGCATTAGTTGCATCATAACATTGCATAATCATCCCATATCACATATAAGCATCCATTTGCATATCATAACCATCATATCATAACACACACACACACACACACACACACACACACACACACACACATATATAATGTTTCATAAAACATCATTTCAACATATCATATCATAACATCATAAGTGAATATCATACATGAGAAAATTACACATATCTGATCATCCATCATAGCATAACATTATAGATTTGTTAGTCTAAGCATATTGCATACCATAAAATTTTGCATACATCATGAAAAGGGCATCAGAAAAGATATTGAAAAAGAAATCATCTCATCACATTTTTCATCATCACATAGAACACCATGCACATCATAACATCGCATAACATTATGGCATAAGCATCATAGAATTATTAGAACATCATTGCATAGCATATAGAAAGTAAAGGTATCCATAAAGCATAGAATTAGAATAGAACACGTCATCTAGCATCAAATCAACGCCATCATATATATATTGAACCATTACCCTAACCCTAATTATATTGAACTCTAATTGAATTGTAACCCTAACCCTACTTGAGTCCTAATCCTAACCCTAAGATTTACCCCAATCTTTATCCTATCACCCAAACCTTAACCTTAACCCTAATTGAACCATTTCCTAACCCTAACCATAATTAAGTTGTAAACCTAATTAAACACAAACCATAACTCAAAATCTAATTGAACCCTAACCCTAATATTTATCCCAAGATTTATTTTAAAATTATAACCCTAATTTAACCCTAACCCTAACACCAACCTTCAACCTAATATTGACCCCAAGATTCATCTTAGAACCCTAATTCTAATGGAATTGTAACCCTAATTAACTTTTAATCTTACCCTTAAATCTAACCCTAGCCTTAATTCTAACTCTATTCATGATTATAATTTTAATACTAACCTTAATTCTAATGACAACCCTAATTCTAGCTATAATACTAATTGAATCCTAACCCTAACACTAACCCTTATTAGAACCCAACCCTTATTAAACCCTTACCATATCCTAAAATTAATCCTATTCCTAATCCTAATTGTGTCTAACCCTAATTGAAACCTAACCCTAACTCTAGTTGTGTCCTAACCCTAAACCCAACCCTAATCCTAACCTTTACCCAAAGATTTATCCTATAACCTTAACCCTAATCTTAAAAAGCAACTTGTTCAATAATAAAAATAAATTAATCATAGGTTTAAAATTATTTTAAATAAATCGTAACTTATTCTAATTATATGCTTATCACTATATGTTTTCTTATATTTATAGGCAAAGACAAATTCTCTAAAATTAACTAACATGAAGTGATGGTAAAAATAACTAACTTTTTCATTCATCAAACAACGATCTAGTAAAAAACTAATTTATTTAACTTTTGTATGGCTAAACTTGTTTATGATGAACACTTATAATTTTATTTTAATTGAATCCAATTTTTTTTCTTTTCTTTTTTATTTTTAATTTGAATTATTTTATATGGTAAAGATATACAAATTTCACCATTTTACTTATACAAAAAAATTAAAAGCAATGATTTATTTTAATTTAAGAGCAACTTGTTTAATAATAACATAACTTAAATTAATCACATGTTTTAAATTATTTTAAATAAAGCATAACTTATTTTAATCATAATTTTATTTTAATTAAATCTGATTTAAAAAAAAAAAATTATATGGTAAAGGTATACAAATTTCATCATTTTACTTATACTAAAAAAAATTAAAAGCAATGACTTATTTTAATTTAAAAGCAACTTGTTTAATAATAAAATAACTTAAACATTATAATACAATATAATATTATAATATAATTATAGTATTTTATATATTATAATAATATTATTATATTTGTATATATAATATAAATATAACATAATATCTTTACAGTCTGTCCAAGGGTGAAAAATATAATACAAGAATATGTAATCGTAAAAAAATATTAAATTAACACTGCTCTGTTTGTTGCTGCTGTATAAACTAAATGGATAAAATAAAACATTATTACTACCCACCCCGTTTTTCTGATGCCGTATAAAACTGCACTGCACGGACTTACTGCACGGAATACAGAAAGTTAAATCTGTAGCATGGATGGGCATAGATGGGGCACATCCATGCCCCGGTGCATTTTCGAGGCTGGATAGACACTGCCCTATTTTTTTTGCTGTTGTATATATATATATATCATCAAAATAACTACACTGTCATGGTACAAAAAATTGGATCAATGAACATGTGTATGTTAATAGAGAACAATGGACCTTAGGGCTATCAAAAACGAGCCCATGGGGCACAAAAAGAATCATGTCTCTAATAAAAAGACCTAACCCTGCTGGCTACTGCCCTCGCAGCCTGATCTTTCTCTATGATCCTCTGCAGGTTTATGGCCAATCCTCTATGAAAAATCTGGCACTCGGGTTGCTCATGGCACGGCCTAATAATAATACATCCTATGATAGTTGGCCTCCTAGATGGAAGTGATACTGTGCTCTAGGAGGAAGATGCAGCCATGCTCTCTAGCTGTTGTTTTCTACCCATCTTAGCCACTGCCTGTATCTTTGTAGCCTATCTCTACTGGACTTCCTAGTCTCGCTCTAACCATAGCTAATCCCTCTCAACTGTCAGTGCCTATACATGGGCTTGTAACTATAAAATCGGGCCATCTCTAGGGTCTAGCTAGGGAGCTGGTTGCACGGGTGGCTGATCCTGACCCCTATCTCAGGGTGGTGTCAGGACCCTATCCTATCGTCCCTGACCCTGATCTTGCCATCCTGGGTCTAGATCTTGTCTTTGCTCCCCCACCTGCTGATCTGGGAGTGGTTGATCATGTGGCCCCCTATCCTGATCGGGTGGTGGTCCTCTACCTCCTCAGTCCCCGTCTCTGTCCCCTCGGCCTCGACCTACCCCTCTGCCTCTGGCTCTGCATCGAGTAGATGGTGTCCCTGGCACTGTTAGTCGAAGAGGAGGCCTGAACCAATCCGTGTAAGCTTGCATGGTACCTGCATCTACCTTACCCTAGTCATATGGCCATGGCATAGCCACCAGCTACATAAATCTCTACACTACCTTATGCGTAGGAATATACTAGCCCCAAGAGCTCTGACTCATAGTTTGTGCAAAAATGGCCACATATTGATTGTCTGGCCTATCCTGTGTCTTTCCAAACTGCCTTTGAACCCTGCCTAGCAAGTACATCTTGAGCATCGTGTGCTCTCTTCCCTACATTAGTCTGTCCTGTCGAGTGAAAAAGAGTTGTTGAACATCATCAAACCATGCAGACCATCCAAGATATGGCCACCATGTAAAAGTAGGCATATCATCGAGAACTCTCCTCCAATGAGGAATCTTGTGTTGTCCTGTGTGGGTGAACAAAACACCTCCTCTATATCACCAGACAACCAGATCATCTAGCTCCATGGGAACTAGAAAAACTCTCAGACAGAGCACAGTAATGTGCTCCCAAGCCTAGATGTGCAAAAGTGTGATGCCAGCACCAAGTGCTTGGCCATCGAGATAAGGAAACTCATCAAGATCTTTGTACAGTGAGGCCAAAATTACTGGCCCCCATGCAAATAGTGTATGTCACTGAACCATGAGCTCCCAAGTGAGCCCCCATCCAGGACTAAAGTATCAGCCACACCGATCTAGTGTGACAAGACCCGATATAATGGTTGCAATGATAAGGCGGAAGAGTGATACAAAGAGTTAATAACACTCTAACTTGATCTGACCCTTGCAAAAAAAAAATTGATCAAAGGCCCATAATATCGTAGTAGGCCTCCCTCCTAGAATTCGTGTCATAAATCACTCACTCTCCATGGATGGGAAATCTATGGATCTGCCACATGTCCTCTAGTGTGACCGTCACCTCACCTATTGGGAGGTGGAAAGAGGATGTCTCGTTGTGCCATCTCTCAGCAAGTGTTTTCAACATGCCCAAGTGTGTCTAGATGGGCGGTGCATAAGCAATGTACCAAAGTCTAATCCGCCCTAGGTGCTCCTATTGTCACTCGGTCAAGTCATCCAAAATGCCGAAAAAGATCTTGGGACTTGTGCTCATGTGAATATAGCTCTCACCTCCTCCTACATCAAGAAATCCATCATGTTAAAATTCATCAAGAAAAATCTTGATCCTAGCTTGTTTCGGCATCCCAAGGCAACTTCAACATCATTATTTGTGTGTTCGGTGTAGTTTACAAACTCCAAACTGTGCTGCTAGGAGTTTTTGAGTCTCAAACTCCGCCATGGCATCACAATTTGAGAAGGCACCCCAGTTTGACCTAAACCCTAATTTCAAAGAGGACTGTGGCAGTGCACTTTGCACAGGCCGTTGGGTTCGAAATTTAAACCCAAATTCCAAACTACACCACGGTGTCACTACTCGCGATGGCAGCACAATTTGAGGCTGAGTGGCGTTCAAAATTTTCAGCGGTGCAATATAGAACCGCTCCTAAAGACCTAGTTTCCAAGCATTAAATGCGCACGTAAATCAAAAAATAAGGTCAAGTCAAGTTGACTCACCGGTGGTCCAATGTCAGGAAGCCTCTAGTGTGTCCATACTCAGTTGGAAATGTGCAGGGGAAGCTATCGTCGCGCCATCTCGCGAAGGTGTTAGAGCTCAAAGTTGCAAAATCTCTTAAGGTTGAATGTGAAAATGAACTGGAAGTGGCCCCTCAAGGCCTATTTAAGCCTAAAAATTTGGGTTTTTTGACCCTGTTTAGCCGTCCTATTAGGGTTTTGGTCCCCCGATCCCATTTTTTTCATTCAAAGGGCGTTTTTGCACCATTTTTTGCATTTTATCTCATTTTTTGACCTGTTGGAGCCTTTATGGACCCATCGTGCACCTTATCCTCCTTTTTTGTGAGATCACAGGTAAAAAGTTAAAAATTTTGTCTAATCTTTCGAGGGGGTAGTATATTGGCATATTTTCGCCTGCTATGGCAGCAGTGAGGCAAGTTTTGAAATTAAATTTTTGGTTTCAAATCGAGACGGTTTATTCTTTGAATCAGCATAGTAAGTGCATTGCTTCAAAGAGGGGAAAAATGTAGACACGTAAAATGTATGAATTGACGCTACATGCTTGATCCCGACTACTAACACTATTTCATCCTTAATCATCCCTCAGTCTAACCATTTAATCAAATACTCTTATATTGGATTAAATTCATCAATTTTCCTCCCTTAATTAAATAAATCATTTATTTGATTAAGTCATTCTCTCTTGTTAATTAAATTAATCAATCTGATTTAATTAACCATGTATCTCTATTTAATTAAATAATTCATTTTATTTGATTAAATCTCCAAAGTCATCTTATTAAATTAAATAAATTAAAAATAATCTAATTTTCATCCCATTTAATTAAATAAAATCAAAAACTTTATTTAATTAGTCTCTAAATCACATTATTCTCATCTTTTGATTTAAATCAACCCATAAATCTAAATCAATTAGTCACATCATCTAATCCCTCATTAAATTAATTAACCCTTGATTAATTTAATCTTGATCCATGTCACATCCTCTAGCTTTTCCCACTTGCACAAACAAATCAATTTAATTAATTTATTAAATCTTCATTTTCTCTCAACTTGGCATCTTTGAGGGAATATTTCTCCAAATTTGAAAATCCCTCCAAATGGGATGTGTCCTTCCAACAATGCATTTATTTCATCTTACGAGTCCTTTTGCATTGAGCCAAGTGGACATAACTCCATTTGCCTCTCCCTCCAACATGTCATTTCACTATTTTCAAATTCCACCTAATTGCATTAAATTGCACATTGACCAAAATGTGCTCAACCCTTGTCCACTCACATGATGACAAGTGGCTTCTTCCTATGGTTTTTTTATCCCACATTAATCCCTTTTTCCTCTTTTCTCTTCAATTTCTTCTATAAATAGAGAGGTTATCCTTCATTGTTATCATCCACAATTTGAGCAAACTTACTATACTCAATTTCATCTTCAAGCATTAGCATTTTCATCAATTTCATCAAGGCATAGCTAGGTTATTGCAGGTTTTCTCCATGGAGTTCATTTGAAGCAATCACCAAGTGGATCAATCATCAACAAATCATCAAAATCTTTCATAGGAGTTGGGAAAGGGCCAATTTCCACATCAAATTGGCACCAACTCCCCCATAAGATCAAAAGTTTGCATGTTTTTAATAGGATTTGATCTATCTCCTTTCTTTTTCATTGTGTTCTTATTTTTATTCCTATGTTGAGCATTGCTAATGGATTTTATTGGAAACTTTGATCTTGTCTTGCATTTGAATCTTCTAATGTGTTTTTTTATTGTGTTTTGTAGGTGCTAGGATCTTGGTTCTACAATAATGGCTTCTCATTACCCAACATCTTAGTCACACCAAGATGTCCAGAGTATGGTGCATTGTGAACTTCTTTCCACACCAAGTCTCTTAACTCCTTTGAATTAGGTACATAAACTCTCCCCTTATACCTTAGTAATAAATTAGGTTCAAAGTGAAATCCTTTGTACCTTGCATCTTGTGGATTATCTAAGGTTGGTTTCTTGAATTTTTCATAATAAACAATCATCCTTGGATTTCTGTAACACCTGGCCCTTAAAGTCAATTTGAATTGATACAATTGAGGTGATATGCCTCCTTCAACTTAGGGCATTGGCAACCTGATTCTCTTGTCCCTTGATGTATTTGACATTTAAGTCATAGTCAAATATCAACTCCAACCACCTCCTTTTTTGTGCATTTTGATTGCATTGGGTAAATAAATACTTCATACCATGATGATTAGTCTTGATTTCAAAATGCTTTCCCAATAGATAGTGTCTCCACATTTGCAATGCATGGACAACTAATGCTAACTCCAAATCATATGATGCATAATTTTTTTTATAGGGCTTCAGCTTCCTTGACTCATAGGCTATGACATACCCTTCCTGAATCAAAAAACCTCCTAAACCCTCACCTGATGCATTAGTAACGACAATAAAGTCACCCTATGGATCAGGTACCTTCAATATTGGTGTGATAGTCAACTTCTCCTTGAGTAGGTCAAATGTTTCTTAAAAAAAAATTGACCACTGAAACTTCTTCCCTTTCCTCTTCAATGAAGTAATCAGAAAAGCTATATCCTAGAAAATTTTGAAATAAACTTTCGATAGTAACCAACCAAACTGATAAAACATCTAACCTCCCATGCATTGTTAGGTATTGGCCACTCAAGCACCACTTTTATTTTAGTTGGATCAACCGCAGTCCCATTAGCTGAAATTATGTGACACAGGTATTGTATTTCCTTCTGAAGAAGGTACACTTAGAGATTTTTCCATAAATCTTGTGCTCTCTTAGCCATTGGAGAACAAACTTTAAATGTTTATAATGCTCCTATTCATTCTTGGAATAAATTAATATATCATCCAAGAAAACTAATACAAATCTTTCTAAGTAGTCCCTAAACACATA
This sequence comes from Sequoia sempervirens, assembly GCA_007258455.2. Classification (NCBI taxonomy): domain Eukaryota; kingdom Viridiplantae; phylum Streptophyta; class Pinopsida; order Cupressales; family Cupressaceae; genus Sequoia; species Sequoia sempervirens. The sequence goes on from VDFB02193867.1 coordinate 367,196,284, forward strand.
TCCACTAGGTTCATGAATGTTTCAGGTGCATTTGTAAGTCCAAAGGGTAGGACCGTGAACTCATAATGATCGTATCTAGTCTTGAAAGCAGTTTTGAAAATGTCTTCATCTTTGATCTTCAGTTGATGATAACCTAATCGTAGATCAATCTTCAACAACACTATCACTCCTTGTATCTGATTAAAGATCACTGATACATGGAAACTAGTAGTTATACTTTATTTTATCTTTGTTAAGCACCTGATAATCTATACATAAGCATAGTGTACCATCCTTCTTCACGAAGATCACTAGCACTCTATAAGATGAAACACTGGGTCTTATCAATCCCTTGGACAACAACTCCTCCAACTATGCTTTAAGCTTCATTAATTTTGTGTTAATCATCCTATAAGGTACTTTGTATATAGGTTTTGACCCTAGTACTAGGTCAATGGAGAAATTGAACTCTCTTAGGAGGCAATCCAGGTAGTTCTTTTGTAAATACATCTATAAATTTCAATAAAATGGAATATTTCTCCATATATATTTCTCTAGATTCCATCACTTCACCGTCTTCAATATCATGGGATTCTTGTGGTCCATAATATACAACATCATCTTGAGAAATGAACTCTATACATTCCTCAAGTTTCTCCATTTTGGCTGCCAAGAGTTGACAACCTTTCTTTTTTTCCCTATGCATCTACACAGCAGAAATATGCCACAACTTAATTTCTCTAGGTGTTGCTTGCAATGTCACCCAATTACCTAGATCATCCAAACACTCTATGTTTTAGCATGACAATCTACTTTGGCTCTATGTTTCCACAACCAATTCATTCCTAAGATGGAATCGTAATAACCTAAGGGAGCTACATACAAGTTCACTTCCATAGAGAAACTCAGAAGTTCAACCCAAGTTGCCTCAAATAAACATTGATCCACCATTGCTCTTATCTAGTTTTCATATTCTACAACCCAATACTTTTCCATAAAACTATACTTTCTAGAAATTTGATTAGCTATTATAGGTGAATAAAATTTTTATATGGCTCTAGTATCAATAAGAATGAAAATAGGTATACCAAACAAAGTACCTATCTAGAGTTTCCATTGGAGTGATCTTGTATTCTTCTTGTTGATTGTCCAATGTTGTATGGATCCATTGTTGAAATGTAGCCTATTGATGAAGAAGTGAGTTACCATGTGGTTGTGATCTTGATGGTCTTTTGGAACATTGATTAGAAAAATTATCCCCACCACATGTAAAACATCCCCTCAATGGCCCCCTCTTTTTTACTGGTCTTTAAGAATTACCACCATTCCCTCCAATTTTGTGATAGTTATTGTTTTTTTCATTGTTGAAGTTGTTTTCTTGGAGGTCCTTCCTTGGCTCATTCCAATTATTGAAGGGTCCCTTGTCCCCTTTCCTTTGAAATTCCTACCCCTCATTAAACTTATTTGGAGCTTGAGTAAATTGAGGCCCATCGGACTTCTTTCAATTAATCTCTTGGTAGTTCAAGATGGCTTTGAAATTTTGATCTTGCTTGATTGCTTTCTCATATACTAGGTCCATAGTGGCTAGACCATGTACATCCAACTCATGAACTAATTGGCCATTCAAACCCATAATGGCTAGAATTATTATTATAGCCTCAAGTGGTGAATCAGGGGGATATGTCCCCTGAAACTATGTATCAAAGGATAAGTCTGAGGGTTATTACCCTTTTGATGATATTGTGATAGGTTTAATGTGGGTGTTAGAAAATGAGCAGCAAGTAAAAGAGTGCAAATAAACACCAAAACAACCTACACCTCAAGATTAGCCTAAGTTGGAAAAAACACAAGATGAAAGCAACAAAATGGAATTTTATACCTTACGTCGAATCGATCCTTTGGTTGGCCCTTCGATCTTTGATGTGTATGCTTCTTGGATGGCAAGTAGATGCAAGCTAAATGATGTTGTGAGGATGAGTGCAAGTGGATGAGAACAAGAAAATGGCTAAGTATAAGTTGAGAAACAAAATTGCAAGAGTTTGGCTAGCAAAATAATCTCCCTCAAAATGAGAGAAAAGAGGGGGTATTTATAGGAATTTTGAGAATTCCTAGGGGAAATGGATGGCCAAGATTGAGCCACCAAATATCAATATGTAGGGCTAAGGTGAGTTGAGAACTCACAATCCCTCACATCTTGACATGTGGCATGTGATTTAGCCCTAAAAGGTGAAGTGGACATGAGGTGGAAGGATGGTACATGACATGGAGGGGGGTACAAAGTACCTTGGGATTGGACAAGATCTCCTCATAAAGGAGGTCCTTGTCCCCATGTGGGTGAGAGGACATGTGAGGAATTAAAAATTCCTCAAATATTCTCATGGGGAGATGGGAAAGAATAAAGATAAGAAGAGGACATGTGGGGAGAAGTGAAGGAATTAAAAATTCCTTTTGGGTGCCTTGGGGGATTAAAAGGTGAATTAAAAATTCACATAGGGAAGTGGAGTGCCTTGTCCAAAAGGAGAAAGCCTTTAATAAGGTTGACTCAAGGACATATGCCATAAATAGGATGAGGATTAGGTTAGGCTAACCAAATGATTAAGGTTGTGCAAGTACTCAGTTAGATGGACTAATGACTCATTAGAAGCAAGTGGGAGATTATGGAGGATGTGACCTTAATGATGATTAAAGGTGTGCACATGCTAACCCTAGTTAATTAGAAGAAGATGAAGTAATTAAGATGGATTAGGGGACCAACTTGAAAAAGTTGGAGGATGTGACCATGAGAGAGAAAAGAGGAAATAAAAAATGAATTTTAATTTAAAAGGGGGATATGACTAAATTAAATAAAAGGGTATATTTATTTAATTTAGAGGAGGAAGAGGGGTAAAGTATTAAATTAAATACTTTAGGATCCTTATGCAAGATGCAGGGTATTAATTAAACAACTGGTTTAATTAATATTGACATAGGGGATGAGCAACCGGATGAATAAGGAGACACGTTTGATCATATGGAAGTGATCAAATTGGATGTCTATAGATATTTTTGAGCAAAAATAAGAGGGTTACACCCCACATAATTATGTATCTAAGAGTGAATCTGAAAAATAATATCCTCTTGACTATTTAAATATTCATTTAATGTAAATGGAAGGATATTAAAATACTTATGAATAAAAGAAAAGTCATGTTTTTTTATCAAAACTTATGTATGAAATGTTTAATGAAATTTCTTATATGTGAATATTTTCTCTTTTGGAATGTTTACAATAGGTAAAGTAAACCATTATAGGATCTAATTAAAGATGAACCTCCACCTGTATAAATTTTACTTAAAACAATGGTTAGGACAAGAACTAACCTTGGAGGAAGTCAAGAAGTTAGACAAGGTCCAGATAATGTCAAAGCTCAATTGGAATGAATTCTAGAAATCATGGATGAAACAAGAGAAAGGATAGGAAACCTTGAACAAGAAGTGAGGTTAAAATAAAGAGAGGAACAAGAAGTACAAAAAAAATGAAAAAGAAGTTCCCAACAGTGAAGAAGAAGGGAATAATTCCTGCAATTGCACTCAAACTAGTGTTCAAGAAAGCAATAGGTCACAATCATATTCTGAAGGAACCAAAAGGAAGCATTTGGAAACTGAGTTACCTAGGGACATGAGAAAGATTAACCCTCCAAAAATAGAAGGAAGCACCAACAGAGATGAGGTTGAGGCTTGGTTAATTCAAATGGAGTACTTTGAAATCGTGAACTATTCTAAGGTCACTAAAGCTATCTGGGGAGCCTCCCAGTTAGTAGGAGAAGCCTCTAACTAGTGGATGAATAAGAAGTTGGAACTTGGTATTAGTTCTTTAAAGCTGACTTGGAATGATTTTGTTGAGATTTTTCGAAAGAGGTGGCTACCCCAACTCTTATTTGATCAAAAGCTCACTAATTTCCAAAATCTAAATCAAGGATATTCTAGGGTGAATGAATACTAGGAGAAGGTCACTTAACTCCTAAGTTATGTACAAATGTACCAAAAAGATGAGTGATTTTGTATCTAGAAGTTCACAAGTATAACTCGAGGGTCCCTAAATATCAATGCTAGATTAACACTACATTATGAGGGCATATCCTTGGAAAGTGATAAAGAGTTTGACTTGGCTAGAGAAATAGATGGTAGATGGTTGAATTTGGTAGCCTCTCTCATCCTTCTTTTCTCTTGACTAATTCATGAAAGGGTGTGACCGATAGCCTCAGTATCACTCATCCCAATGGCATTATCATGATTGGTTCCCTCAATTGTTTGAACAAGGGCTCCCTTTTCCTTCTTGGCCCTCAAGTATGCTCATTTATAATCACTTACTTCCTTACAGTCATCTTGAGATGCACCATCTTTGCACAAAAATTTCCAAACATTAGACTCATATAATTTTGGAGGGGAAAATATAGCAAGCACATAGGTTCCAGAGCTAAATCTGGTAGCTCTGATACCACATATAATATTCCCATTGTTCTACTAAAAAATTTCACTATGTTTTTAACCTCAAGTAAATAAACTATGATGTCAACCCTTAAACCCTTGAAACCTAAATCCTCAACCCTTAAACCTTAAACCCTTGAAACCTAAACCCTTAAACCCTCTACCCTCTACCCTCTACCCTATAATTTAAACCCTCAACCCTAATCCATTGACCCTAAACCTTAAACCCTTAATCTCTCAACCCTCAACCTTAATAAACCCTCTACCCTATACATTAGACCCTAAAACCTAATCCTTCAATCCTCAACCCATAAACCCTTGATCCCTCTACCCTTAAACCCTCAACCCTCAACCCGCAATCCTCAATCCTTAAAAACACAACCCTTAAATCATTAATCCTTCAACCCTAAACCCTCAATTGTAAACTCTCCACCCTAATCCATCAACCCTATACCCTCGACCCTTAACCCTAAACCATCTTCCCTATACATTAAACCCTCAACCATAAACCCTAATCCCTATACCCTCAACCCTATACATTAAACCTCAACCCTATACCTTGAACCCTCTACCCTCTACCCTATATATTAAACCCTCAATCCGAATCCCTCGACCCTGTACCTTAAACCCTCAATCTCTCAACCCTCAACCCTTAAACCCTCAACCCTTTAAACCTTAATCCCTCAACCGTCAACTCTATACCCTCAACCCTTGAACCCTTAAACCTTAAACCCTTAAACCCTCTACCCTATACATTAAACCCTCAACCATAATCCCTCAACCCTCAACCCTTAAACTATCAACCCTTAAACCCTCAACCCTAATCTCTTAACCTTATACCTTAAGCCCTTAATCCCTCAACTCTTAAACCTAATCTCTCAACCTTATACCCTCAACCCTTAACCCTTGAATCCTAAACCCTTAAACCCTCTACCCTACACCCTATACATTAAACCCTCAACCCTAATCCCTTGACCCTATACCTTAAACCCTTAATCCCTCAATCCTCAACACTTAAACCCTTAATCCCTCAACCCTCAACTATAAACTCTCTACCCTATATATTATACCATAAACCCTAATCTTTCAACCATCAACCCTTAAACCCTTCATCCCTCAACCCTCAACCCTCTACCATATACATTAAACCCTCAACACTAATCCCTCAACCCTATACTCTCAACACTTAAACCCTTAAACCCTCAACCCTCAACCCTAATTCCTCAACCCTATACCATCAATCTTATACCCTCAACCCTCGACCCTAATCCCTCTACCCTATACACTAAACCTTCAACCCTAAACCCTAATCCTTATACCCTCAACTATCTACCCTATACATTAAACCCTCAACACTCTACCTTATACATTAAAACCTCAACCCTATACCCTCAACCCTCTATCCTATACATTAAAGCATCAACCCTAATCCCTCAACCCTATTCCTTAAACCCTTAATACCTCAACCCTCAACCCTTAAACCCTTAATCCCTCAACCCACAACCCTCAATCCTTAAACCCTAATCCCTCAACCCTCAACCATAATCCCTATCCCTCAACCCTCAACCCTTAACCCTTAAACCTTCAACCTTCAACCCTCAAACCTCAACCCTGAACCCTCAACTGTAAACCCTCTACCATATACATTATACCCTCAACCCTATACCTTAAACCCTATAATACCTCAACCCTAAACCCTTAAACCTTAATCCTTCAACCCTCAACCCTTAAACCCTAATCCCTCAACCCTCAACCATATATAATCCCTATCCCTCAACCCTCAACCCTTAACTCTTAAACCTTAAACCTTCAACCCTCAAACCTCAACCCTGAACCCTCAACTATAAACCCTCTACCCTATACATTATACCCTCAACCCTATACCTTAAACCCTTAATACCTCAACCCTCAACCCTTAAACCCTTAACCCCTCAACCCACAACCCTCAACCCTTAAACCCTAATCCCTCAACCCTCAACCATAATCCCTATCCCTCAACCCTCAACTCTTAACCCTTAAACCTTGAACCTTCAACCCTAAAACCTCAACCCTAAACCCTCAACTGTAAACCCTCTACCCTATGCATTATACCCTCAACCCTATACCTTAAACCCTAAATCCTCAACCCTCAATCGTAATCCCTCAACCTTCAAACCTTCAACCCTCAACACTCACCCCCTATCCTATGCATTAAACCCTCAACCCAAATCCCTAAACCTTATACCCTCAACCCTTAAACCCTTAAACTCTCAATTCTCAACCCTCTTCCCTATGCATTAAACCCTCAACCCTAATCCCTCGACCCTATACCTTAAACCCTATGTCATAGAAAAAAGGGTCTCTTACTTGACATGGGAATAATTCATGATAAATTGGACTTAATGAGGCCTTGATTCAAGTGTTGTGAGGCATTTTATGCATCCACACTAGGTCTTGGACCCTTGAAAATTGAATAAAATGCATTTATTGATGTCTTGTGAAGGTGTTGTGAAGTGTTGTAAAACATTTCTACACTTTTCTAGACTCTATTCATTATAATTCACCTAAAAATCACATTTTCATCACTTATCAAGTCCTATTTTGAAGTTTTGTAAAGTCTTGTAACAAGATTTCATGCTTTTCTAGGCATAATTTCACTATCTACACCTTTCTTATGCTTTATTTGACCCCGTTATGCCCTTATAAGGCTTAATTAAGTGTATTTTTTAATGTAATCCCAACAAATAACATTAAATATGACTTAATTCCTGACACCCACTTGCAAGTTCAAGGTGGGACCCATTTTCCATGGGTGACGAATGAGTCCCTCTTGGCTCCAAATTCAAAATATTTTAAATTTTCTTTCGGGTTTTTATTCAAAATTACCTTATGTCGACCTATGACGAGGTATCATCGAGTTACTAAGGCACAAATTTGTATAAATAATTTTTTTTCTCCTCATTCATGCAATTAACCCATTCATTCAACCATTCTTCATTATTCATCCATTATTCTTCCATTTCAAGTCAAGCAAGCTAGGGCTTTCACATTGCAAGTCATCAAGTTAGCCTCCTAAGACATTCAAGGGTTGATTCTTCAACTATTTTTGCACAAATTTAAGATCAAACATCATGGAAAGGTAATAACTCTATTGTTGCATGCTTCATTACATTCTTTTCTTCATTTGGTTTAATTACCTAAAAAGGGGTTTGACCAAGGCAAACCCCCATGCCCTAACAATCAACATTCTCTCTTTTCCTTTGTGTGTTTGTAGATCTAGGTACTTTGAAGACTTGGAAATCATTAAATATTAGGTTACAAACTTTTTGAAGTCATCTTCACTTTTGCAAGGTCAAAACCTACACAAAAAGTCACCAACAGTGCTAAAAATCAAGGTTTCAAATCCGAACACCTAGAGGTGCGGATTGAGTAGACCGAGAGCTCCAGATTCCATTTTTTAGAAAAGACAAAGTGGACTAATTTTCCCAGAGTGGTGAATGAGTCCCACTGTACCTGTTTCCTAAAGATTTTTGTAGATTTGTATACTCATTTGGCTAAAACGAGCCCTAGTACAATTTTCCAGAACTAGGATTGATTCACCCAGAACAGCAAATGAGTCCCACTAGGCCTAAAAATTAGCATCTTTAGAATTTCAAAGTCATTTCCAATGTCCAACAAGTTCTCAAGTGCACATATTCATTATTACAACTTTATTTTTTGTTTTACTTGCATTTCTAAGTCATTTTCTAGGTCTTTTCGCATATCACAATGTGTTTTCAAAAATTGCATATTTCTTAGGTTTTGCATTCATAATCAATAAATTGCATTATTTTTTTGAATTTAGATTATCTAATTTAGTCTAAATAACATCATACATTGCATAATTTGAGTGAACCTAGCTATCATTTTTGGCCTACCTCTCTCCTTTTAGGTGCAAAATCCTAGAAGAGTTAGAATCTTGTGGTGCCAAAAATCTATGATTCAAACCCTTAATCCCTCAACCCTCAACCCTCAACCCTCAACCCTTAAACCCTCAACCCTCAACTATAAACCCTCTACCCTATACATTAGACCCTCAACCCTATGCCTTAAACCCTAAACCCTCAACCCTTGACCCTAATCCCTTGACCCTCAACCCTTAAACCTTAAACCCTTAAATCATAATCCATCAACCCTCAACCTTTAAACCCTATACATTAAACCCTAAACCCTCAACCCTATACATTAAACCCTCAACCCTATACATTAAACCCTCAACCCTAAATTATAATCCATATACCCTCAACCCTATACGCTGAACCCTCAACCCTAATCTATCAACCTTGAACCCTCAACCCTCAACCATTAAACTCACAACCATCAACCCTATACCTTAAACCCTGACCCTTAAACCCTCAACCATAAACCCTCAATCCTAATCCTTACCCCTCAATCCTCAACCCTCAACTGTAAACCCTCTACCCTATACATTATACCCTCAACACTATACCTTAAACCCTCAACTCTCAACCCTAATCCTTCAATCCTCAACCTTTAAACCCTAATCCATTAAATCCTCAACCCTTAAACCCTTAACCCTTAATCTTTAAACACTTAAACCCTCAACCCTTAAACCCTAATCCTTTAACTCTCAACCCTAAACCCTATCCCTAAACCCTCAACCTTCAAACCTTAATCCCTCAACCCTCAACCCTCAACTCTCAACCCCTAACCATTAAACCCTCATCCCTCAACCCTTAAACCATTATCCCTTAAGCCATAAACCCTCAACCCTCAACCCTCAACCCTTAAACCCTCAATACCAATCCCTCAGCCCTCAACCCTTAACCTTAAACCCTTAACCCTCAACCCTTAAACCCTCAACTCTTAAACCATTATCCCTTAAACCCCCAACCATAAACCCTAAACCCTCAACTCTTAAACCCTCAACCCTTACACCCTTACACCCTAAACCCTAAACCTTAAACCCTCAACCCACAACCCTTAAACCCTACACCCTACAACCTCAACCCTCATCCCTATACTTAAGCCCTAATTTTTCAACCTTATATTTTAAACCATAATGGACCTATACCCTAGACACTTAACCTTGGACACTCAACCTTGAACATTATCCCTCAACCCTCAAACCTCTACCCTATACCCTCAACCCCATACTTATGCCATAAACCCTCAACCCTCATCTTTATGCCTTATACCCTCAACCTTAAACCCTAAACCATATACCTTAGACACTCAACCTTGAACATTATCCCTCAGCTATAAACCCTCAGCCCTATACTTAAGCCCTAATCCCTCAATCCTCAACCCTATACCTCAAACCCTAAACCCTACAACCTCAACCCTCATCACTATACCCTATAATCTCACCCTTATACCCTAAACCCCGAATATTTCTTGCAACCCTATACTTAAACCCTAAACCATACACTCTCAACCCTTCACCCTATGCCTTATACCCTCAATCCAAACTGTAAACCCTAAACCCCATATCCTAAACCCTAATCCCTATACCTTACATGTGCTTAATCTTATACATTCAACAAGCTAAATATTACCACTCAACTGTAAACCATCAACCCTCTACCTTATACCCTCAACCTATTACTTAAGCCCTAATCCCTCAACCCTCAACCCTATACCTTAAACCCTAAACCTTACAACCTCAACCCTCATCTATATACCTTATACCCTCACCCTTATATACCATAAACCCAAAATCCTTACATGCATACATACAACCATACATACATACATACATGGATGCATATATGCAAACATACACACATGCATACATATAAGCATATATACATATAGGTATACAAACATACATACATACATACATGCATACAAGAATGTACATACATATATACATACATGCATGCATACATACATATATACAAACATACATACATCAAACATACATTTAACAAACTTACACAAAAATAATTTCAAGTGAGACATAACATGAGCATGTTATAGCATGCTCATGTTATGCCTTTCTTTGGGAAACATAAATCAAGGAAAAGAAAAAAAAGGCAAAATGTAAGGCAAGGCATAATGTGAGCGCGTTATAACACGTTCGTGTTATGTCTTGCTTTGGGAATCCCCAAGCCTTTGGCTTGGATTTTCTTTGGATTTCCAACCTAAAGTCTTGGGGTGTCTTCCAAACATCCAAAGACATGTTTTTGCATATTTTACAAAATTTCACATAATCTCATTTGTGATAACCATCAAGTTTGCACATGTTTCAAGGTTGAGTAAATCGAACACCTAGGTAATGTTAGGTTCTATCTTAGCTATTTAATGATGTAATTTTTTTCACATTTTAATTATGTTAAGGCTTTCATATTTAATATCTTTTTTTTGTGTCTATTTTTTCTCAAAACCCAATGTTTGGTATTTTTAACCGTTCATTGAAATTTCAAATAAATTACATTTTTATAAACTAGAGTCCATTCTACACGTAATCAAGCATTTTTGGTAACCATAAACCCAAAACCATTACATATATACATACAACCATACATACATACATACATACATACATACATACATGCATGCATGCATGCATACATACAATCATACATACATCAAACATACATTTAACAAACTTAAACAAAAATAATTTCAAGTGAGACATAACGCGAGTGCATTATAATGTGCTCATGGTATACCTTGCTTTGGGAAACATAAAACAAGGAAAAGAAAAAATAAGCAAAAATGTAAGGCAAGGTATAATGTGAGCACATTATAACACGCTCATGTTATGTCTTGCTTTGGGAATCCCCAAGCCTTTGGCTTTGATTTTCTTTGGATTTCCAACCCAAAGGTTTGGAGTGCCTTCCCAACATCCGAAGACGTGTTTTTGCATATTCTACAAAATTTCACATAATCATGTTTGTGATAAGCATTAGGTTTGCACGTGTTTCGAGGTCTAGTAAATTGAACACATAGGTAATGTTAGGCTCTCCCTTAGCTATTTAACAATGTAATTTTTTTCACATTTTAATTATGTTAAGGGTTTCATCTTTAATATATTTTGTTTGTGTGTCTATTTTTTGTCAAAAACCAATGTTTGGCATTTTTAACCATTCATTGGAATTTCAAATAAATTACATTTTTATAAACTAGACTCCATTCTACACATTCAAAAAATATATTTTTAATTAGTTTTCAAAAATTATAAGGGTGCCACGAGCAAATTTTTATTTTTCAGGATGTGTCCACTTTCAAAATTAGTAAAAAATCATTTATTCATTAAAAATTTATCAAAAAGATCGGGCATAAACTACATGTTATTGGCTAATTTCTCACTAAAGTGATTTTAAAAATATCAAAAAAAAGTTAACCTTTTGAGGGAACCACAACATATGCCATGTTATGTTTTTTGAAAAAAAAAAGCACCAATTTTTTGGCTCCCTTTTGTGAACCCCTTAATCTCTAACATTTTCAAAAAATATTAGTAGTTTAGAAAGTAGACTCGAAGCACTACGACCCTTGTTTTTGTTGCATCTAAAAAATTTGATTGTAACTATCCTCAATTTCTCATCCAAGCTCAATATTTCCTAATTTCAAAAAAAAAAAGTGGCCACTTAAGACCCATTTACCCCCCTCATCTTTTTGCACTTATCTTGCTATACAATGATAAAATACATCTGTTCATCGAGGCATGGCTCCCAGAACCCTTTAGTGTTCATGGCAACAAGGGTGGCTAGCATATAGAAGTATGTGAATGTGACCAATGTGACAGTGACATGGACACACTCCATGATTGGAGCCCTCATAGCTCTCCTCTAAGCTCTCCCACCTACTCCCTTAGAGTACGATATGCTCTGTCATCATATCCTCTCTCTGCCTCACCACTACTAACTCATCCCTCATTGGCTACACCTACAAATATTGTAGATTAATAGGGGCTATCCTAATAGCCTTTAATTGTCTCCTAAGGTCATTGACCTGACTCTGGAGAGTGTCACGTGCCTGCTTGACACTCTTAGCTCTCGTCACTTCCATATCTCTCTTAGTGAGGAGAGAATGGAACTCTACACCCTACTATTATTTTTTCCTGGTCATGCTTTCCAGCTCTATAGTACGTTAAATCGGATCCACCTATCCCTCCTCATAAGCCATCCAAATATGCACTACAAGCTTGAATAATCAAGAATGTCACCCTGCTAATTATGGCCTATGTGCATCGAAGACCTAGCCTCAAATCTAGATAGTTGGGACTTCCTCTACTATGCATCGACTAAAGAAGTTGATCCACTCTTGTGTAAACACTACAAACACAGAGAAAGTGGATGATATTAGTACTGCATCATAAAAATATGCATATATACTTAAGCATAAAATGAAATCACTAAAATCAAACAACTTCTATATCATATCTCTATATCAAATGAAATTTGTACTTGGGTCTCCAGCCTACTAGTGCAAGTCTGGAGGTGTAGCACTACTAGTAGATGCAACACTAGGTCCTCTAGCAGGATCAGTGGAAGGGGGTATGATTGTTGAGGCACCTAGTGGTGTGGTAGATATCATTGGTGCACACACATGTAAAGAAACTTGTTGTCTCCATATCAGTCTATCCTCTGCTTGGACTACCTCTATTACATCCTCCTCTCCACTGCCTCACCATCTGAACCCTATGCACTAGCATTACCCTTAGGGGCATCCGCTAGGAAAATCAGGGTCAGACCTACTATCACCCACTAGTTGACAAAGCCAACTTATACACCAACATCATCAATTGTGAGGACCTCTGATAGGTAATCATCCTCACCATCATCACTAATGAGCATGACATTGATAATGGTGGGATGACGATGATCTCCCACTCACATCGCTCATGAAACTTCTAGGGCTAAAAAGCAGTAAAAATGACAAAGAAGGGTGATATTAGTACCACATCATAAAAATTAGCATATATACCTAAGCATACAATGAAATCATTGAAATCAAATAACTTCTATATCATATCTCTATATCAAATGAAATTTTTACTTGGGTCCCCAACCTACTAGTGCAAGTTTGTAGGTGTAGCACCACTAGTAGATGCAACATTAGGTCCTATAGTAGTAGCAATAGAAGGAGGTACAACTGTTGAGGCACCTGGTGGTGCGATAGAGATCGTCAGTGCATGTACATGTAAAGGCACTTGTTGTCTCTGTCTCAGTCTCTTCTTCACTCGGGATACCTTTATTGCACCCTTCTATCCACTACCTCACCATCTTAACCCTATGCACCAACATTACCCTTAGGGGTGTTCGTTGGGAACATCCGGGCTGGACCTGTTGTCACCCACCAGTTGACGAAGCCAACTAATACACTAACATCATTAGTCCTGAGGACCTCCGGTAGGTCATCATCCTCACCATCATCATTGATGAGCATGACATTGACAATGGTGGGATGAGGATGATCTCCCGCTTGCACCGATCACGAAACTTCTAGGGCTAAAATGCACTAAAAATGACAAAGAAGGGTGAAATTTTCCTCGTACCTCATCAAATGGCTCATCCCTCTCCACCACAGACCATGGCTGCTCAATCTTGGGTAGATATAGCTCATGTTTGTGAGGCATTTTACTATCGGCTCTATAGAAAAATCAACAAAATCCTTGCGGTGAATAGTGAAACTGGCCTTCTTTAGGCCCACAATGGGAGTATATAAGCAAGTTTTTGCCCATTTTGTTTTGGTGAACTTGCCTTAGACTTCCCTACCTTCCTATTTTTAACTTCCTCATTGGGGTAAAAATAGGAGGGGTCATATACTCACTTGTTGAATTTTTTCTTCTGACCCACCAAAAATACTCTTAAGAATTCTTCTTGTCATGGTAGTTTCTTCTATTTTTGAAACTAACCTATTGTTGATTTTTGCATAAATGAACCTTACATTAGATGTTGTAGTTTTTGTTGAGCTCGAACACTAGAGGAATTGTCAGTATCTACCTACTTGACCTCTATGGCCTCTACAATATCTTTTTTGTAAAAATTGTTAAAATTTCAAAATCAATATTTATGTCTTTCTAGCTACTTTAGTGTAGTTGATTTTTCTTAAAAATCAGCTCACTAAAGTGGAGGAAAAATGTAGTGTCATAAAATTGTACCCTATGGCAATTTCACACTTACGTATTTAGGCCCATCTCATTTACAAAAAAAACCTATAAGTTGGAAGTTTACGTTTCTAACTTCATAGGCAACAACAATGAAGTGCTAGTAGCTTGAGTGTCTGATTATCATAAAGTTTTAGTCAAACACTAGCACGATGCACTAGTGTCCTCGTACTTTTTTGGATTCAAATGCGAATATTTTGATTCTTTACCCATGACACATGTCATAGTGGTAAAGATGCATGTGTAATGGCTCCTCTCACCCATGCAACTTAACAAAACTCTATTTTCACTCTCATTTGAAGGGGGGATTAGAAAAATGAAAGGCTCTCTCTTACTTTCTCACTCTCATAGAAAATCTCTATAGAAATTCTCTCACACAACAGTCAAGACTCCTCTTTCTCACAAGCTTATCGTGTCAATCAATTCAAGAGGGGAGCCACAAGCTGTTGGTAACACTCTCTTGTCATTTTATCTTATATGATCTCATCTGCATAATCGTGTCTTTATTTATTTGATTGTATTCATGATAGGGGTTCTCCTCCTTTGCAAGGTTTGTTTCTATCAAACATCTTTTATTTATGCATTTTATCTATCTCGATTCTACCTAGCTATCCGTGGAGGTGGAAATGCTAAAATGAGGGGTTTGATTGAGGAAAGCCCCCACATTTTTCTTGTTTTGTTTATGTGCAGATGAACATATTCGATGAGTTGGGTATTCTAGATTCTAGACTTTTACTATATGTTTCATCAAAGACGATAGCATGACACACTAGCATCTGTGATCGAGAGCTAATCCTCTTAAAGGTATAATTTGTGGTTTTTGTACTTTTTGTTTTTGTATATCAGAGAATTTAATTCTTTTATTTACCCTTGTAATTAAGTGATTTTAATATTCTCATTATTTAAAACTTAGTGTCAATATAGTTAAATTGTGTAAACATTCTCCATCATTTTTTTCTCACCTTTGCAATGTCTTTTGAGATAATTAAGGGCTATTTGCTCCTTAAGACCTCGTTGTCTAGAGGGTAGAAAATCTCCTCCTTTACACAAAGATAATATATAATTTTAAAGGTGCTAATTAATATATTCTATAACTAAAAATTATGTTTGTGGTAAATTTTGTATATCTTATTTTGTTCACTTGTAGAATTTTTTTTCATGCTCTTAATCTTGGCATTCTCCAACATGATATCAGAGCCATGAGATAGCATTCATTATTGCATTGAGGTGACTCCCACACATAGCCCTATCAATAGAGCATCATGGAGTCAAATGAACACCACCACTCCATCTAAAAAGCTCAAGAAATGAAAAAATACCTTTCATTTGATAAATTTTGATAACTTTAAATTTTTTCAATTTTTTGAACCTCTATAATGATCATACAAATATTGCAAAAAATCAAAAAAAAAAAAATATTGGCCCTCTAGAGTCTTTTTCCTATTTGCAAACATATTTTGACCTACTCGACCTGTTTGCGGGTCACAATTAGAGATTCTAGTGACATTTTTTGTGAATAGTTCTCTCTTGTAGGGTTTCGTCGCATATATCTATATTTTTCAATAGTTTGTTTCACCTGATTTTGGCTTCCATCGGCCTTAGAATTTTTGGCATGAACTCGAGGAAAGTGTGTATCCTATTGTCTTGTTTGGCCCTCGGCTCACATAGTGCACGTGTGTTAAGCATGTGTAATTTGTTGCCACACGACCAACAACTCCCATGCAAGCCCTTCAAAATCCTCTATTGACCAATGGTTAGAATTGAATTTGTATTTTTTTTTTAATTTTAGGGAAAGAAATTCCCACGTGGCTTGCATTCCAAATGTAGTCCATTACAAATTTGGAGCTGCCAATCGACATTCAAGGCTCAATCTTCTCTGAGGATCGCACATTGGTAGTGTTTGAATTTTTAGTTTGTGTCCCTACATCCTCAACGATGCCATAGTGAGGCAATTTTTTGCATGCCTTTTTATGGCGGATGAAGATCCCTACACCTGCACCTTCTCCAACATCTGAAAAGACTCCTCCAACAATGAACCCCCACGCAGTAGTAACCATTCCAAGGATTTTCATTGCTATTTTTTGCAGGGGTGATATTGTTTGGAGGGGCTCGCAATTAAGATAGCAAAAAGTGTCTAGGTAGAAGTCTTTATTGGCGTGTTGAGCAGTGACGCCTCCTCCAATGCCCCTTGAATCGAGTTTAATCCCCATGTCTAGCTTCATTCGCATGCGCAGTGAGGAAAGGTGGAGGCTCGCTCTTCTTTTCTTAACAATAGGGATACTCCTGTCGTTAACAAAAAAAAAAAAAAAAGAGAGCCTCCACCTTTCCTCACTGCACTTTGAAGGTTCCGTATGTCCCTACACTTGATCAACACCCTTCTTGACTCATGTACCAATCATTGTGTTTATGGATAGTATTTAATCTTTATGGTTGACAATTTATGCAAATGTAATCATTTATCTTTGTAAGCATTAATTGTTTGGTTCAATTGTTAAGTGTTTGTAAGGGGATTTTTTTTTTGTTGCATAACTTGCAAATGGGGAGTTAGTTTTTCAAGTGTGAATAGTCATCAAAGAGCTCTTTTCATATCAAAAATATTAGCATTGAGATCATTTTAAAAAGTATCTTTTTAATTTGTTTTTTAACCTTTGAAAATCAGTGTATTTTGTGTAAGTTTTGATGGGGCATAACTTTCATCCCATTTGTTGAAAATTCATAAACTTCTTTTAAAAGTTCATCACAATTTCATAAGGATTCTAAATTTGTAGTCAAAATTAAGTTTTAGAAATATCACTTTTCCATATTTGTAAAAATCTTTGAGTTATAAACGAATAATTTGGCTTTCTAATTTGAAAAAATCTTGTAATTTTTTTTTGTTATCTTTCAAGGGGGGTCAACATTTAGATATAATGTAATTTTGGGGGGGTTAGTAAGGTACAATTCAAGTGCCTTGTTGTGTGTGTATCATGGATCCAAAGATTGAATTATTAACACTACATAATTTCCACACATGGAAAATCAAAGTACAACAACTACTTCAATAAAAGGGATTATGGCAATGATCAATGGACAACAAATGCAATTTACTAGATATTTTGAATAGTTTACTTATATGGAACAAGTTAGATGAGGCTAAGGGCATCGTTGGTCTCCATGTTTCTAATAATTTATAATTCCATATTTTAGAATGTACAACTAAGAAAATGTGGGACAAGTTTAAAGATCTCTTTGGTTTAGTTAATGAGTTCAAAATTATACAATTGGATATTGAATCAACAACATTGTCTTCTGATTCATTCCCATCTATTGAAGATTTCTTTGTTTAGTTTAAGTCTTTTATTTCTCAACTTAAGGCTTGTGGTAAAACAAAAATAGAAAAAGTATGTGTCTTCTTGATTTTTTCAAAGCTAAAAGGTCCTTATCAAATATTTGCTTCATCTTTCTACTCTAAAATGGATGTTCTTGGAACAACATATGTAATGTCTTATTTTGAGCAATTTTATGATAGACTCACAAGAAAAATCAAAGTTAATATCTATGGATGTTATCACCTCTTCAAAAAGTCAAGCATTAGTTATTCAATCATCTAAGAGAAAGAAACAAACTAAGTATCAAGATAAAGGATCAAAATTAGAGATTCCACTGAATTTATCTCCCTCGTCAAAAGGGGAATTTTTTAAGGAGAAGCCCAGATGTACTTTTTGTAAGAGACTAGGACATGAAGAACAACACTGTTATAAAAAGGAAATTAATGACTTGAGGAATATTCTTCAACAAAATAAAATTCAATTTCCTACATACAAGATAGGTGGTTCTTCCTTTTCTTCATCCACATCATCTGTATATTCAAGAAAGGATAAAAATAAGTGTATGACACTCATTGCTTCTGCAAACAACACATCACACAAGTGGCTTCTTAATTTCGGGGCATCACATCACATGGATGCATCTAGAGAACCATTTTCTACATTTGAGCCTTGTTTATTCCCACCAATATTGATGGTGAATAACACCTATATGTTAGCTCTTGGAAAAGGAGCTATTAAAATTGGAGAAGGAACACTCAATTATATACTTTATGTACCTTCCTTATCCAATAATCTTATTTCTATTTATCAAATTACACATAGTGGCACAAGAAAAATAGTTGAGTTCACATCACATTCCATGATCATCAGAGATTTTTTTAGTAGATACATCATTACCACATGTCATGTTGATCATGATTCTAGATTGTATTCCTTTTCTTTCTTTGGTTCTATTGACTTTGATGATGGTTTGAGTATATATAACACTGATACCTTCAACATGCATAAGGAGATACAATTTGGCTATTTGAACCTTGAAGTTGTATCCTCATCGTTTCCTTCACCTTACATTGATATCACATCTCCTTCATATTCTTCTTCTTTAGTATTGAGTGTTCCTACATCATTGGTTTCTCATGATTTAGGGCAGCAGGGCATTCATAATTGTGTTTCTATTATAGTTGATTGGGATGATTTCTTACAAGGAATATCAAACTTTTTTAGTGAATCCCATTGCACACAGTTGTTAGGAACCTTTGATGATAGCCATATCAATGTTGTTGTCAACCCATCTACATCTTTAGTTTTTGTTCTACATCAGCCTTCACATGAAGAATTTGAGTTGCTTTCGGATATTTCACCATTTTCTTTGAATCTTGTGCATTATTCAGACTTCCGTTCTTCTCACATGGGGAGATTTTCTGCACCTATGTACAATCCATTTTTTTCCACAAAGAAGAAATATTTTTCAACATTCTGAGATCACATTTTGCATTCTTCTTCTAGCATCACTTAGCACTGCAGGTTCTATGCTCTTATGGGGGCTCCATAGTCTCTCTTTTTCTCTCATATGGGGGGAACATTTCTTGTACTTATGTGATAGAACTAGTCATTAGGGGGTCATCATGAGCCCTTCTATCTTCTTTACTTTAACATTTTATTTCATTGCATTTACATAAGTTCTCTTTTGGAGAGGGGTTTTTATTTTCCACTGGGTTTTTCTTCTTTACTCCACTTTATTAGAAATGTGTACATGAGTACTTGACATGGCCTAGTAGTCAGGACTCATCATTAGCACATTCATTACTCCATAAGTTTCACTTAAGGGGGGGTCTTAGTGTAAATACAGTCATTATTTACCTAGTTAGTTAATCGCCTTTCTAGGATTAACCTTTTCACACTCATAGCTTAAATTTACTTAGGTTTATTTTTCTTTTTCTTACTTCATAAAATTAAGACATGTGTCCTCATCACTTGAGACACCTATTGACACTTTCTCACACACTTCTCAAGTGAACTCACAAGTGTCCCATCTTTGGAGGGTTAGTTTGTTGTTCATTCCTACCTTTCTACCTAATCCACCTTGTCTATATATGTAAGTCTTTCTCATTGTATTGTACACTCTTCATTTTGTATATTGATAGACATACTATTGTGCTTATTTTGTTCACTTGTGTAAGTTTTCTTTATGCTCTTGATCTTGGCATTCTCCAACATTGTAAGCCCATTTTAAAAATATGAATTTAAATATGAATTTCAATTATATAAATTGGTCAAACCTAAAGAAGTAATGATGAGTTCAAGGTTGTAAATCCATAAAAGACCCTAGGAGAAAAAAATATTCACAACATTTATCTTTGTTTTCTTATATTTATTTTGTATTGGTCTAGGTATTGTTTTTTATTCATAATCTCGTTGTATTTTCTGTTCAAAGCTCTTATCAATATTTAAGTATTAATCGCTTATATTGGTATGAGCACAAATATGGCATCTATATTAATATGTTAACAAAAAAAATGTGAATAAATATTGCATATGCAACTCAATCACTAGAAAAAAAATTACATAGGTAGCTTCTATAAATTAAGGTGACCTATTATAGAAAAATTCCAAATTACTATATGTATGTCATATAGCTCATACTTATTGCCACGTAACTCAAACTTGGACCTAAAATTAAGAACAAATTTTTTTGAAGTGTAAAATTTTATGGTTATAATTTCTCATAATATGTGCAAAGGTGAGAATTACTTTCATTGGAAGATAAACAATCCAATAGTGTAAAGTATAAATTTATAATATGCAACTTAGTGGCTTTTTATAAATTAAATCATGTACCCTAATTATAGTACCATATTTTTGTATGTGTCTATCAAAGTAGTTGCAACTTTATCATCTATGAGACTCTTGAATCCTTATATGTAATGAATGGCATGCCCTATTCCTATGATTCCCATTTTTTAACAAGTTGGGAGTACACTGAAAAGTGTGATCTAATTGAGACCTTCTCATCACATTGGTGAATAATATGACTATATTGTAAGAGATACCTACATCTCTTACAAATTACAATGGTCATATTTCATAAAACACTTTCTCACTTATTCATGAGATTAAATTCTTTAAGAGAAAAATAAAAATGCCAAATCTTTTCACACATGAAAATAAGATTATTGTGAATACATGTATTGTAACCCCGTTTTTATGACTACCACTATCATTTGAAGGGGCAATAGAAGTATTATGAGAATCTCAAATTGTCATGACCCTAGAAGATCAAAGAGCTCACCTATCTAGTGGTGCACAAGAACGATTACCATATTCTATAGACTAGGTCACTTCCCTAATATCCATGAATGACTAGTTGGAGCCCACCCACATATTTCTCAATATCACTCATGCTCTCACAATGTGAATTGCATACACCTAGAATATTTGTCATGTCTTCCAGATGTTCACTTATGAACTTGGAATTCTACCTTATATGAATATAAAACAATGGGTTATATCCCCCTCCTTTAGTAAAAAAATGGGTGATAGTCTATATAGATTCTAATACCATGTCAAAAATTAGTATCCTAAGTTACTATATTAATTGTAAATAAAATATAAAATAAATCAAATGAGAATTATAAGGAACACAAAGATAGCACATTACACCATATATACATGGAGAAACTACTTTTAGTAGAAACACCCATAGAACATAAATCTATTTCAAAGTACTTACAATATTATCTAAGATAGAATTTGAGGATATCATTTATTCTCATTTCTATATGACGAGTCGTAAATCTCTTGTGCATGATGATAAAGTTCACTATCTTTCCAAATCTCGCAAAATTTCCTTACTTCTAAATGAAAGAAAAGCTTCATAAATATTAAAAAAAATATATATATAACGCAAGTAGTCATTGATAATAAAAAATGTATTAACAAGATTTTCTAATTTAGACAACATCCACAAGACCAAAAACATCACTATGAATAAGCTTTAATAGTATTTATGCTTTAGTGTTAACATAAAGCATAATGGATTTATGTTAACATCAGTATGAATAAGCTTTAATAATATTTGTTCTTTAGTGTTAATGGCTTTATGGTGTTGCTATGTTGTTTATGATGAGTTTTTTGTCCTTTTGTTTTAATCTCTCAAACTACTATTTTATTATAGCTATGATATGGTGGAATACCACCTGGGACACTATTGACTTAATTAATGGTTTAGGTAGATCTAAGTATGCTAGTAGAAACTTATTGCTTTTTATTAGTACTGGTTGGACTATGGTTACTATGGTAAATGTTGGCCTGCGAGCTAATACTATTGTTGTTTTTTGGTTTGTTAGTGGTGTTGTTTCCCACCTTTTTTCTATTTATTTTTTGTCTATTGTTGTAACCATGGGATCAAGGCCCTTCCTTGCTTATCTAATCAAAAACAAAATGAAACTTTATTCTTCAAATTCAATATTCACAAAAATTAAAATTCATACAATAATTAAATAAATTGTCCACCACATTTTTATTATTTAATATCTTAAACCCTTTTTTAGAAATGTGTCCCAACTAGTGGTGCCACAACATACATGCATTGAAGTTCCTAATTACATAAGCTAAGTTACAATAAGTAGATGCATCAAGCTTAAAAAAAGTACCACAATTGGATCCCTTAGCACTAGATTTTCTCTAATCAACCTAAAATTGCTCCTATCAAATGTAACATGCACTCTAACATCATTCATTTTAGAAATTGAAAGTAAATTTCATGTTAATCCTAGAATGTGCAACACATCTCTAAGATATTTACTTTTTAATTACAAAACATAAATTTTACCTTCTATTTGTCTACAACCATATATAATCTATTATCCCCAAGGAAAGCCTCATTTCCATCATATGTTTTGTATGATGGAAACCACTTCTATGAGATGTATTGTGATACAAGGCACTTGAATCAATAAATCATGAATAATCACTCACATTGTTAGCACAAGTAACCCAAATATTATTTTCATCATTAAAGAACTCTTTAGAAAACTTATTATTTCTATTTCCTTTCTTCACATGGCCCCACTTCCCATAGTTTTAACATTTCACTTTACTCTTTCCAAGGGTTTCAAAGTATATTTTTAATTGAAACCTCACTTTGTCCTCTCTTTTTTACCATATTTTCCCTTTTTTCTACCCCATACATGCAGTGTATCTTTGGAACCCTCATCCATATATTTTATATTAATGTATTCACTAAACAAAATAGAAACAAGGGCATCCATGTTGGGCGCTATAGTATCACCACTTACTGTTATTAGATCGTCCCATGATTTTGATAAGGAACAAAGAAACAATATGCATTTATCCTCCTCATTAAGTTTCATGTTTATGCTTGTTAGTTGACTCAAAATAAGATTAAATACAATTAAATGTTTGGATCGAAGTCTCTATATTTTACTTTTTTTACGAATATTATTTTTTATTTTAAATTCAACGGCTGTGTGCAAGAAGTTGAGTCCACTTTTTGGCCAAAAAGTGGAAGAGTTTTCCTTGATTTTCAAAATTTATCGCATTCGACCTTAAAATTGAAGGACTTAACGATGGAATCTTTAAAAAAGTCAATAATCATAAAATATAGTACTTGAAATCTAAGTTTCTAAATGTGTAATTTATTTTAATACCTAGATGATACAAATTGATTGTCAATAAGCATTTCTAAAAACCACTGTTTAAAAGTCACTTTTTTTTACCATACCATGCACATCCATATTTTGACCTAAATAATCATATTTTTCTAAATCCTTTTGGGAATAGATTTGTAACTCACTGAAGCACACTTATGATTTTTTTTGTAATTTTTTATTGAATATTTTTTTGTTAATTTTTTATTGGCCATATTTGTTGTTTTGAAAAATCATCGTGTATGTCATGCATAAGATGACCTAAACTTATCATTTTTTATTTTTTTTTTCAAATTGAAAAGAATTGTCTAAAGTATGCTTTCGTACAATTCATTTTTCACAAATTTATTATAATAAAAAATTATTAAAATACTAAAAAACCCTGATATTTCAAGTTCATTGACCAGTTTCATCAAAAATTAATTGAAAAATAGAAAAAATAATCCAATTGTAAAAAAAAATTGCATATTTGGAATCTACACTGTCCCATCTACAATGAGTTTTAATTTCGTCAAAAAAATTATGCAAGAAAAGTCTTTAGACATATGTCCAAAGTCTCTATTTCCTTGTGACATTGACATGAACTTCAAGTTACAGGTCAAACCAGGTCCAAATCTTAGGTTCAGGTACCCAAGCCTTTTCTTGAACTGAAAAACAAAGCAAAAAATCGAATAAAAATTAAAAAAATTTAAAATGGGATCCCATTTTATAAAAATATATATTTTTTATACATAAATGAAATGGGATCCCGTTTCTTAAAAGTACAAAAAAAATTATTTTATGAAACAAGCCATTAAAAAGTGATATCCTATTTTGAAGAAATAGGATCCTGTTTCTTAAAAACGAGATACCATTTCTTAAGAAATGGGATACCATTTCTTAAAACCAGAATCCAATTTCTTAAGATTTATGGGATCCTATTTTTTAAAAAATGAGATCTCATTTTTTAACGTCTCGTTTTATTAAAATGGGCCGTTTTAAAATGGGATCCCATTTTTTTAAAAAGAAAGATCCCATTTTTTAGAAAACGAGATCCCATTTATTAAAAAATGCAATCTCATTTTCTTGAAGCCGATTTCAGATTTTTGTCTAAGGCAAAAACTTTCAGGTTTCATGGACTCATCTTCTTGCATTTACCCCAACTTATTAATAAGACTTTTTGTTTGGTAAGTTCCACCTATCCTTTCTCACAAACTATGTGGTAGTCTCTTGAAAAATATTAAAAAGTACAAAATCAAAAATACAATTGTATCATTCCTTGAGTCTTTTTGTCAAGCTTCATCTAGTTGACATATAATATTCCTTTAAGCTTTTCATTTTCTATTGTACCTCTCCATTGATCTTTGAATAGAATGTGCTTTTCATGGCTTCTCCAACCACACACAAATTTGCAAAATACTTCCACTTTAATCAATTAAAAATAGAACTTTTCAAGAAGGCCATCCCTTTTAAAATCAAGTTGTTACTTAGATGCTATATGTTGAGAACAAGGTAAGCATATAGATTAAAAGTATAAATTTTTAGAGTTGATGGTGAACCCCATAGCTCCCAAAAATAACCTACAAGAAAATAACTTTGCAGAAAGAGAGATCAAGTAAAATGGATTTGATCAACAACCTAAGAATTGTATTGATTCAATAATCAGAATGAATGATGCATCCTTATGAAAATGAATAAAGAAAACCCTAGATCAAACCCTACATGAAGATTAACTTAGATTAAGATAATCATCCTCATCATATGATATAAGACAACATGACCTAAGAATAGCTCAATCGAATAATTAAAAAGCATTTCTTAAATTTATCTTAAGTGAATAAAGTAAAAAAGGCCTAATAATTATTATGTGATTTTCCTATTTACTCCAACATCCCCCCTTAAGATCAACTTAGGGAGAAGCTAAAAACCTAATGATGAATGCAATGATGGATGCATAATGGATCTCAACTACAAGGCATGATGAGGCACCCATGTACAAATAAATAAAATCTCTCATAACTAGAAAAGGAAAAAAAAAAGAGAAAACCTCATAAGAAAAGCTTCTCCCCAAAAGAGAGAAAAATGAAATAAAAGCATACATGTGATAAAAGAATCTAGGACTCGACATGTCCCCCCAAGTTCTACTTCGAGCATATAAGTAAAATCAAGATTGCTCCCAATACGGAAGTAGATCCTCTACCAAAGTGAATGCTCGAAGAAGAATGTTGAAGATGATCCAAAATTGATAAATATTGTTTCTTCCCTTAGGAAGAAACAAATCCAATTGCTCGAAGAATAATGTTGAAAATGATCCAAAATTGACAAACATTGTTCCTTCCCTTAGGAAGAAACAAATCCAATGGAAAATGTAGAAGAAACTCTCTTAGGAGAACATGTCTCAAAATGAATGCCTTAGAAAACTACTCAAACTACACATGTCTAACTCAATAGATGTCATAGAAAATCTAAACAACTATGAAGATCACTATAGAATTACCTCTAAAGGAAATGATAAAGTGACGGTAGGTGAGTTGTAGCTATCATCAAAGAGGAAGTGAATATCCCCAATCAAGTCCCCAATATCTACAATGTAAGAGTCAAAAACTAACTCTGTAATGTTTGGTAATAAATCATCCCATAAAGTTGAAATTGAAAGACAACTACATCCTATTGAACTAAACTAATCTATCAAGATGCAAGATATGGAGGAGGCAAAAGCTCAACACAATTTTCATGAACCAAGGTGGATGATGGAGGTACACATAGCTTCAAGTGACCAAACTTCTCATATATTTGATCCACTCTAGATGCATGAGAGTGTAATTCAAATCAAGGGTAT
Source organism: Sequoia sempervirens (assembly GCA_007258455.2). Classification (NCBI taxonomy): domain Eukaryota; kingdom Viridiplantae; phylum Streptophyta; class Pinopsida; order Cupressales; family Cupressaceae; genus Sequoia; species Sequoia sempervirens. Next base: position 367,222,621 of record VDFB02193867.1, read on the forward strand.
TGCATACTCATTTAGAGCAAAATAAGATAAGGCATACAATCAAGAGGCATGATCAACTATCCCAAATATGATAATATCTCTATTGTGCAAATCTCTAATAAGCATTGAATCATGTGTGAACCCAATTTCCTTATTTTCCCCACTATGTGCAATCCAATAGATGGAAAGGAGATTATAGGATAGTGGAGGAACACAAATTACATCATGAAATGTTCCATCATCAATATTTATAAATAATTTCTCACTAATACTCATATAATTATTGTTCCTCATTAATATGTGTGGTGATGTGCAAGGCTCATATGAAGAGAATACTCAAAGATGAAGCCATGTGATGCAAGGCTCCTTAATCAAGAAGTCATCAATTGTACTGAGGACTAGTGGATGCAAAGAGTGTATCGTGTCTACTCCATGTGCCATGGTGGTTGATCATCATTCAACGAGTGTTGAAGTGGAAAAAGAGGATGTACCAAAAGATATATATGAAAGAAACTAAATATGATTCTTCTATAGAAGGTGTTTCAAATCATCAATCTACTTTACATAACACGTATGATCATCATGTCCTGATTTTTTATAGTATACACACTTTGATCTCTACTTCTTAGATGAATTCCCCTTAGAAGAGGAAGAAGAGAACTCAAAGGTATCATGGTGAATTTGATTCCTTTTCTTGCTCATTATTATTGGAATCCTTGTCTTTTTATTTCTTGTCTTTTTTATTTGAAACTTTTTGGTATTTGGTGCCTTGTGTTGTGATAAGAACATGTGGTTTGGAAAACTTCAATGAGCCCATCTATACCAACTTTTCCTACTCCATGATAAGAGATGTAACAAAATCATCAAGTGAAGGCATAGTAAATATGGTACCAAGTGCATCTCTAGTAACATAGAAGGTGGAGATAAAAATTGAATAGTCAAGACCAAGCTTGGCAAGGATGAAGACAATCAACAAGGAGTTTTGTTTCTCAATACCACACTGTGAAAACTACAATCTAAGAGACTTGAGTTTGGTGCAAGAATCTTGGATGTGGTCAAAATTTGTAGGATTCAAAATAATAATTCATTCTCTAACTAAAATCCTCTTAAGGTGTCCTACTTCCTAAACAAGGACTCCATATCTAATTGAGTCCATATCTAATTGAATGTGGAGTAAGACTCAACATGAAAGAGAAGATTAGGAAACATAAATATACATAATGTCCCAAAAGCCTCATCACACATGTTAAACCATTCTCTTCTTTGCAACTCTAGCTGGTTCAAGTTTTGTACCCATGGTCACTCTATATAACCCTTGTTTATTCAAATGTATCTCCATTTGTTTTTTCCACCCATAATAATTGTATAGTCTGAATGGAGTGATGTGGGTTGGATTCATGATGATTGAATGATAAAATATATAATTTTTAAAGAGAAACAAAAGATATGACCTTCACAATACAAGAAATTTACCCCTTATTTTGAAAATTGATCTTTATCTACACATTTTCCAAGAAAATAAAAAAAAATGAAAACCTGAGAGCTAATTGAAATAATAGATTCCTAATTAGTTTTTGAAAAAATAGTTCAGATATCTATGTAGAGGACTGGACCAACTTTTTGATCATGCAAGAATCATGAAAATAAAATATCCATGGAAAAAATTATTAGTCTTTGAGTGAAAACAATTGGATCTAACTTCAAAGGCCTATAAAACTCATAAGCAGTAAAATTTGAAAAATTATCTACACCAATGCATCAGACTCAAAACCATATTTCCAACTATATATGGTTTGCAAAACTCAAAGTCAAGATTCCCAAGTTATACCCAATTTTGTGAAGCTTGCCTAATTTGGCTTAAAATGAAAACAAAGGGCTAAAAAAATTGGGCCTTGGTCGGGTGGGCAACCACCCACTAGTTGTAGGGGGCCTAGATTGGGCCTAGATCTTGTTCGTTGACATGATCATGGTGGGGGCTCAAGCACTAGACGAAGCAACTCTACAACGGTCACAATTGGTTGAGCAAAGGAGTTGGTAGTGTATCTCGATGGACACTACCCCATAAGCAAAAAACACCAACGGTCTTGTCTCTAAGCGATCAAAAATCGTAGCCATTGCAAATTTTCATGTATGCGCTTGTGCCATAGCATATGGATAGTGTGATATTGCATGAATTGGTACAAATCTGTATGATTGTATAAAACTTGATGCCTATATTTATGTGCCAAAAAAATGGCCCAAAATTTCAACTACTCAAGTATTTGCAAAAAATAGTCTATCCTTAGTTTTTTGGACATTCTAAAGGCAATGGCAAAGTTCATTTTGCTCCAAGATGCACCAATATTTTGCTAAAGGCTGAATTTTTCAAAATTTTAACAAAAAGTTACAAATCTAGTGCTTTGATACCATATTGAAGTTGATTGTGAACTCCATATCTTCCAAAAATCATCTACAAGCAAATAACCTATTACAAAGAGAGATCAACCAAGATGGATTTGCTCAACAACCTGATAATTATATTGATGCAATAACTTGAATGAATGATTACAATAAATGATGAATCTTTATAAAAAGGAAAAACAAAACCTAGATGCAACCCTAGATGAGAATTAAATTAGAATAAGAAAAATGTTTTCATCCTATGCTATGAGACAAAATGACCTAAAAATAGCTCAATCTAATAATAAAAAAATATTCATAAGTTTAGCTTAAGTGAATAAAATAAAAAGCACATAATAATTAATTCATTAATAGGTGATTTTCATATTTGCTCCAGCATAAACAAGTGGTGCTCAAAACCAATTACATGTGATGAAACCTTCAAATAGAACATCGAGAATCAAATAAAAGAACAAAAATACATAAAACACCATATTTAAGTGGAGAAACTCTTTTGAGAAAACTTCATTATTAAAGATATTTCATACTTGTATTAATTCTAAGAACAAGACTACATCAATACAATCCACTCATTCTTACTTACAAGTATTCCACTTTGATGATATTAGAAAACCTATATTGCATACACTCTATACATAGAGCAAAATAAATAGGAAACCACAAGTATTTTTTGTTAGAATTGTGAATAACATGAGACACAAGATCAAACAACGAACAAAAACACCTTCCACACAAGAGAGTTGTAAATAATGATTTGTTATATCCTCAACAAGAAAAACTTATAGAATGAACTTCAAGAGCCATCGAGAGTTTTCAAGAGATAATACAATGAGGGAGAGTGTTTATAAGAGCAACTCTAAAAGATAAAAGGATTAAATCATGACAAGTGTCAACATCTCATGTGATGAGACAAAATGATCTAATAATAACTCACTCTAATTAATAGAAAAGAATACTCTTAAATTTAGCTTAAGTGCATGAAAATAAATTAACCTAATAATCAATTAAAAATTAATTAATTATTAGCTAATGGATTATTACTTTAACAAGTTCTACAATCTAATCGCAATCAAAACCATAGTCAATAAAAACCCACACCCCACCATACATTAAAACAAATAACCAAAATAAAAACTAATAACAAGATGCTCCACACTTTCCAATATAACTTACTTTTGACTTTTTACAGACCTCATTCAATGTCATAATAATATCCTAAGTATCTCTAGATCTTTATGTGTAGTCTAAATATCTAGTCATCTCAAAGTTTATCATCTCTTACTATTTTTTGTTATTCAAGCATTGAATTGTAAAACTTTGAAACCCATTTTCTTACTTTAAAAGGGATTTTTTAGGGTTCAAACAATCTCCAAACCAATCTTCATTGATGTGCTTAGCTTGTTAAATTTATTTATTTATTTTATAAATCACTATAATTAGAGCTTTTGGTCAAAAGTTACCTCCTCTAAGAGATATTTAGATAAAGCATCATTGAACATAAGGTTGTAAGTGTAGATACCTAAATTCCAAGGGCACAAATGCCCTCCTTCTTGACCTAATGGTTGAGAACTTAAGTGCACTCATCATTCCTCAAAAAGGGGAGGTTGAACCTCCAAATCCTAAAGTTCTTGTTTGTCCTCCTTAATGAAAGGATGTCTAGAGCAAACCTATGAAAGGAGGTTAAACTATCATTTAAAAAAGGAGCAATTGGGATCTACTCAATTGGCATATCAAGCTATTTAAGGTGATTTGTCCTAATGAAAAAAGAACAAGTCAAATTATTTAATGTAAAAAAAATGTCTACATAAATAATTTATATTCCTAAGTATACAAGTTACTTAAAATAAGGGTTTAATAGATATACATTTCATAAATGAGATCAAAAATAATGTAGAGATCAAGTACAACAATTATAAAAAATTAAAATTAATAAATATATTTTATAAAAAAAAATAAAGCTATAAAACTTTGTTAATATTGTAAAAATGTCTAAATGACTCTAAATATTTGTATAAACTAAGAGTAGTACACACTACACTCACTAATCCACATAAACCACTAGCTATTTGAAGTTGTGTATCTTACTTGTTCAAATTAATATAAATATCTTAAGAACCATTTTATTTATTTAAGAATTATTTTATTTTAATATTTTAAAATTTTTTTTTACTATTTGAACATATAAATTTTTATTTTTATTTAAAAATATTTCATTTTTTGCATCATTTACTAAAGAATTATTTTACTTTTATATGTAAATTTTATTTTTGAAAAGTCATTATTCATTATTTTATATTTTTAAAACTTATCTTTATAATTTTATATTATTTGAAATTACATCTTCTATATTTTAATTTTTATGCATAAAAAAAATTACTTATTACAAATTCAATATTTTTATAATTCAAATTAAATGTATAACAAAGATGAACAGCCATAATCTTCTTGTTTGAACTTTTCAAAATAAAAACTAAACACTTTGCACAATTATAAAAACAAAGTAATTTAAAGCTCTTCAGCCACTCAAAATGAAATAATTCATTATATTTAAGAAAACTTTACAGGTTTGGTATACCTATTTTAACAAAAATTAAAAAGTAAAATAATGTCACTGCAATAAAATCTCTGTTAAAACACTCTGAATGCAAATATAAGTAATTGTTAACATGTTACACAAAAATAAAGAAAAATGCAATAAAATACAATAATTTATGTAGTCAATGGATAAAGGCTACATAGCATGGGTGCATGACCCCCATGTGAGTGGGGGCATACACCAGATATAAAAATGTGTACATAAGAATCCTAGCCATGCATAGGGTACAAGGTCAATGTCTGAATGCATATTGATGAACCTCAGCATATCCCCCAATGATCATTCAGGGTTATGCCCCCTCAAAGAAAAATTAAAAACCAATAAGAGAAGAAAGGAATTAGAATCCCTTGTCGTGGATGCAATTATAACATGCACAGAGAAATAAAGATTGTACATAAATCACCACTGTGATATTTCTTGGCCATTGTTTCTTCATTATGTAATGTAGATTTTAAGTCACAGGTCTACATATTTGTCTCCGGATTCAAAATTTTGTGGGCAATTCTTTTATCAATATCTTAGGTTGTCTTTGGAACAAACTTCAGGTATTTCCTGGTCATTGACTCCTGAGTAAATTTTTAACTCAGAGAGCTACAGGAAATAGAGAAGATATGCATTCGTTGATCTCTCTATAAGCTATCATATCTGAAGAACTACCTAAAATAATATCATATATTGACTTAAGCATACTGTGATATGCATAGTTATCTAATAACCACCAACAATTCACCTCAGATAAGACCTAACTCTGCTAAAAAGGGCATTTTTTATACTCCATGTAACTTGGTATCTATGGCAAAACAAACTTTGGTAATATCTCTGCATATGCTGTCATTAGATTAAGTAAAAAACATACCTTTAGTAAACTGTTGAATTATCAATTTGGTGCACAAGATAGAGAAATTGTAATGAATATGCCACAAGGAGAATTATGTTTGCATATAAATGTATGCATACAAGTCTCATTGAAACAGTGCTTCTCAAACCTTAGGAAACTTGAAAACTATAAAACTGGGCAATAACCATTTTGATTTAACTCTTAATGTTGGTTCTTGATGCATAAGCTTACAGCAACACACAAGTTGAAATTGATCCCCAAGAACTGGTTAGCTAGAGTAAAGCTCTTAACTTAATCATATAAATATAAGGCCTAAAAAGACGAAATATAGTGTGGGCATGTGTAGGATACATGTTTCAAACTAATCTACAGCTGCAGAAACTTCCATTTAGACATTTTACTTTTGATCCTTCCTTCAAATAAATACTTCCGATGTGGAATCATTTATTCTACGGCCTTTTATTAGGCAAGGGAATCCATCCTAACGATGTTTGTGTGCTTTGTGGGAGACACAGCTTTGTGTGTTTATTATCAATGTAAATAGCAGAAAGATCATAGAAGCATTACTCCTGGAAAATAGGTCATTGGAGAATGTCTAGGGCGATAGTTACTACTAAACATGGTCAAAAATCGCACAAAAATAAAACATCTAAATAGTGTTTCACTGTGAAAACTCCCGTTACTTAAAAAAACATCCTCCGTGTTTAAAAATGTTTGTAGACTTTGCAAGGCAGCTAACCTCATTTATTCTTTATAATATCTTAGATCTACAATACAAATGCATCTCATGAAGGTGTGTCATTATATAATTTGAATTAGGATGAGTACAGTTTCTTACAGGAATCAATCGGATTTTTTAAATTCCTAAGTGCATGAACAAGACCCTAAATTTATATAATCAACGCCTCTCCAAGCACAAAAGTTACTTCTAATCCATGTTGGCTCTATAAATCATGATCATTTTTAACCAGTGATGGGTCAAAAAACCATGCCTTCCCACTTACACTAAGATTTGAGCCCCAAAACCTTGCTTTGCACTTTTCAGTCACACTAAGGTTTGGGTTCTGTTCTCTCATCTTTTAAGTTTTGGTCCACATATACTATTCTAGGGTATTGCCAGCTGCAAACCAGTAATCTGAATTCCTTATAACGTTGTGTCACCGAGAATCTTGCAATTCTCTATCAGTGCAGTATCTCAAAAATTAGAAACAAAGAAACAACAAAAACATACTAATACAATTAAATATTCACACCATGAAGACAAACGGTAACTGAAATTATAAAAGCAAAGCCTCAAAACAAGACTATGTATGGTTCAGATGAACACTGTTTACCATTTGCAGTTCACTAAGATATGCTGCTCTAAAACATATGGAAGTTCAGACATGTATAAAATGGTGCATTTATACTTGGACACATCAGGCTTTTAGTTTTTTTGGCCATAGTACTTCAAACCAAACTAAATGAATATGGGGTTACAAGACTATAGTGTCATGGTTAGAGAGTGCATAGCCCCTGATAAGATTCGCAAGTATAAAATTGTTGCTTCATTTACAAGATACTTTGGTAAACTACTAACTACAAGCTTGTTTACAAAATACTTAATAGATGAAAAAAGAACCGAAATTGTTATGAAACCCCCCTACTCCTGTCAGACATATGCTTGAAATTTTGATTCACATCCCCCATGGAAGTAACATCATTTGATAATCAATTTAAAATTATCTTAATAAGGAGCAAGCGTAATAAAAATGTGACTAAAGAGCACAATAGAATATATATTCAAGTAGGATATAGATAATTGGTACAATGACTTGTCTTTAAAGCTGAACATGGAGAAGACATATTAAAGCAAAGATACCAGATGCATCTTTATATTGAATTGAATTTATTTTATTTTATTTTCATATGATGCAGAAATTACAAAGAGTTTCTCTAACTTCTATCCGTGGAAAATGCTTCCTCCCTCACAAATGCTTCAAGATTAAAGTAAGTATTTGTAAGAATGTTATAATTGATTACTTACCTAGGAAAATGAACAAAAAGTGACAACTTACCCCCAAAAAAACAAAATGTGATTGATCTAACTTTACTTCATCAGATTCCGATTGTACAAAAAGGGTTGCTTCCATTAATTATAACTTCTGAACTTCCAATTCTATAATTAGATTTATGAATTATAATACACATAAAAATTCTAAAAGCTACAAAAGTAGTGTCACATGTCAGACCACCACATATTTTGTTATATTGAAACAGAAAAGTGCCTTCCAGAGCACTTCAAAGAATATTTCAGAAAAATCTGAAGTTAGAAATCCAAAATACCTATGATACATTAAAACAGAAAAGTGCCTTCCAGAGCACTTCAAAGAATATTTCAGAAAAATCTAAAGTTAGAAATCCAAAATACCTATGATACATTAAAACAGAAAAGTGCCTTCCACAACACCTGCAAACACATTTTTAAAAAGAATATAAAGACAAAACTCCATCCACAGTTCAGAAAAAGTTGCCAGCTATTGTGAAACCTTGGCCAAATCCATTAGAAACATTACATCTCAAGCCAACTCACTATTTGTGTATGAACAGACATTATGATACATTTGCTCAAGAAAGCCATCTTTTGAAGCTGTGTTATGACACTGGATTTGCACATTCCACTTTCAAAATGAATGCCACCAGCAAAAGGTTTCAGAATGCACATGTGAAAGAAATTGAATTTCCTTGCTAAGCTCATTTGAGGCAATTGAAGAGCAAAATATAAGCAGTTTTACATCAACTGTTCAGGCAATGCAAATGAAACCCTAGATTGGAGAAAATCTAACATGCAACTTAATAAAAGCATATGTATTACATGTTGTATCTACCACTCATTTGAGATGAAATATTCAGACATCAGCTTCTGTGAGATCTTCCTTTTGCTTAACTATGTATTTGACTGCAAACTGTTTTCAGTCGCTTTGCTGCCTGCACAAATCCAGTTATCACCTGTAATTCATCCAATTGCTTTGTGAAAGGCAAAACAATTGGATTGAATGTAAGTCAGAGGGGTTGGATGGTTATTGCAATTGCAATCCAAAAATGCATTTTCCTAAAGTTTAAATTTTCAAAAGTGTAGATGTTGTTTGAAGGAATTAAAAATTGATATGCTATAACCACTAAAATTCTGCAAGATTTAACAATGGTGTATACTGCTTGAATATAAGACTACTTGTAACCTATTAAGTTCTTGTCAATTTCTACATAGAAGGTAAACATTAAAAAAAAACATCCAAATGAATCAGAAAAGCAAATGGTAAACTATAACCTATGTTTCCAGGTACTGCAGGGTGCCCTGCTGTGCCGGAACAGGTATGGTCTGAGTTCGGATCCCTGGCTTGCTCAGGCATGGGTATGGTCAGGGCATGCCCTGAGCCTCTTCATTCCCAATATGATGATTATGATGTCAAGCAATATGATTATTATTGATTTCGCATTTGTCATTGAATTATCAATTATCACTACAGAAGTGTTCTCAATTCTGTATATTTTTTTGTGCATATAAAAATATATAGCCTGAATAAAAGAATATCAGCAAACCACCAAACCCGAACTAGCAACATAGATGATAACAGATAAAGAATTTGAATAACTAGCATGTTTGACTGCTCAATATTTTATAACTTCCAGGTTCTCACAGACACATCGCAAAAACAGTGGCATAAAATTAAATACAAAATTGTAAGATTAATTAAATGCAAAATTGTAAGATTGTAAAAGAGAATCACTTTTGATCCAAAGTTTCCAGTATGATACACCATGAAAATAATTTTACTATCTACACTGATAATCATTTCAGTTGATAGCCTGTGACTTTATCTAGATCAGTCATTTCTTCTACATACATTGAGTGTATTTAATAATCTGGTAACACTAAATTTGACTTGTGTACTTTAATTTAGGTTCACTTAATATGATTGCACACACAATAAATAGTGAAATCCACATCAAAGTTTGTGTTTGGGTTCCCTTTTAATGATAGGTCAGGCCCAACCAGCATGACAAATCAATCCAGAAAATCCCTTGCACAAGTTGACTGAAGAAATCATTTAGAGATCTTTAAAAGCTGATAAAATGTTCAAACCCCAACAACCCGTAATGAATAATGATAAAATCCCCAAGAATTCAAGTAAATATCCTGAAATTCCTAAGTAGCGCACAGTTAAAAACAGGGCAAATCTTTGATCAGTTCTCTGATATTTATTATAAGAATTATGTTTACTAGAACTAATAAACTTAGCTTCTGTTTGGATTTGACAGCAACTTAAATCCTGATGATGGATCACGGAGTGTGATCCGAAATGTTGATGCAAAAAAACACAAACACAATCTAATCCAGAAACACTTTCAGCAAATCTTCATGGATTGTGGAAATCTGTTATCACTAAGCAACTTAAATAGCAGCAAAAAATTTCCATACAATGGTTGAGGAACCAGTCCAAAAAGGACAAGTCATATTGATGTTACATGATTCTTTAAAGCAATCTAAATCCATATATTTAAGTAAACTCAATTACCTGCGAAATGAAGTGCCTTTCAACAGCGCCAACCAATTGATCTTTTGAAGGATTGGGACTTACATCGACCTACAACAGACACACAAACAGGGGAAATTGGGATATATATATATATAAAATTATTGAGAAGAAAAGATATGGTAAAGTAGATCCCTGGGTTCATATTGGCATGGTAATATAATACTCACAAGATTGAAGTGTTTCCAATATCTCCACAAGGCAGATGTTTCCAATTTGCTGAGGTCCACCTTCTGAAATCATTTGATCATTTGTCATAAATTGTGTCTTCCCAGTTAACAAAACTGTGAGAAATTTGTTATACAGTTTTATCCTTGTATTATACATCCACCAGAACTTACAAGTTTTAAAGAAATGCAAACTCTTCATTAATCACAACTAGCCTTTTCAAACACCGTCTACCCTGTGGCTTATAAAATTATTTTCTTACAGAAGTTCCAGATATAATACTTTCCCTAGAAATACAGACAGTTACAGAGTTTAATTAATATGCTGATAGGTATTGAAACTGTGAACATAGTCACACATTCTTATCCTAACATTATATTTAGAGAATTTAGAGAGAAGGTATCTTTGTATTAATCCATAACAGAATTGGGAAAACCATTTCAAACTTCTTAGGTTGGCTTCTCTAGTGTATGGATCATAAGAGTATTACTCATCAAGGTATAAGATACAATTCTTCCCTTAAAAATGCATAGGCTGCAATACATTTTCCTAAACTTTCCTATCCCAATAAGTTTTGGAGGTGTCGGCATTGCCATACATTTTTATGTTCATTGTATATATCCAGCAGAGTGAACTTTTTTTAAAGAGAAAAATGCATAGGCTGCAATACAATTTGCTAAACTTTACCATCCTAATAAGTTTTGAAGTTGCCGGCATTGTTATACATTTTTAAGCTAATTGTATATATCCAGCAGAGTTTGAACTTTTTTAAAGATAAGATATGTCTGCATTAATCCAAAAATAGCATTCAGAATACCATCTGAAAAGTTCTGAGGCAGGCTTGTCTACTTCATGAATGATAAGGGTATTTTCTTACAAGGTCTATAATGCAATTTGCTTTATATTATAGCCCTTCTATGTTTTGAAAAAATAATTGGTTTTAGGGTATATACATACCAGCATCCCTTGGGAATGAATGTTTGAATCTGTCGATTGCTCTTGGCTACCATGGTTCATGCGACTTGAACCTACTAATATGCGAGGCCTTGACTTCGGTTTGCGGATCTTTTGAAAATCATCAGAAACTTCAATCACATAAGTAAACAAAAAATCAACATCAGTAACCACAACAATATAATGCCACAGTGCAGAATTAATATTTTTGTCAACATATCCATATCCAGAATATCGAATTTCTTTTTTAATTTTTCTTCATCATACTCATACTCAATTGGTTTAGCAGGAAGCTCAAACCCACATAGATCACACAATCTTTTTGTCAACAAAATTATACTCACATTGCTGAATTATATTTTTTTGTCACCACATGCATACCCATATTGCTAAATTTAGTTGGTTTCTCAACACAATCATACCCACACTGCTGAATCTCAAGAAACCCATATACAAATTGCTGAATTCAATTTTCTGCCATCTCACTCATATGCACATCGCCGAAGTCAATTATTTTCTAGTAAAATCGGTATGCTTATGATTAAATCTCCAACAAACTCATACACGCTTAATTCAATATTTTTTTCTCAGAAAACGCATACCCACATTTTTGTTTCAATTTTTATGGTCAACAAATTAATACCCACATTGTTGAATTCAATTATTCTCTCAAGAAACTAATACCCACATTTCTAAATTCAATTTTAAAGAAAAAAACTGAGATGGGTAAGTGATAGAAATTGACCTAAATCCATGCTACTGCTGTTGTTGTCAGAAGAAGCAAATTCCGGTATCTTATCCTCCTCTTGCTCTGTAGGTAGCTCAATGACACTCAGGGCATTTCTTTGCAATTTCACTTCTAGTCCATTTGGAAGCACCTGATAAACAAATTGATTCATAATAACATCTACAACATTGGTCTGCACAAGAATTTGATGGGCATACAAAAGTCAAAGGAACAAAAAGACTCAGAAGCTATTATTACCAGCCAATGCCATCCTCGGACACCTGCAGTATTCTTGACAACAGCATGTAAACCAATAAGAAAAGACTTAGTCCTATTATTTCCTGTTATGATGACTTTGGTGTTCTTTGGCAGCCCTGAGGCTCCCCCTTCCTCTTCCCCAGATAGCAGAGCATCCTCCATTATTGCTGTGCATGCAACTTTACCAGATTTTTCTTCTCTATCAACCGAAAGGAAAAATAACTGTACTCCACCAGATGTATGTCGATGAATGTGTTGGGACAATCTTCTTTTTCTTTACCCAAATAAATGGAGGAGGACAGCTACTGACACCAAAGGTGATTGAATGATTAGACATTTGCCAATATTGGGATGACAAGTGGAGGTTTCTACTTTGCCAAACCTAAATATTTGATCTCTAACACGTGGCGTCATGTTTTTATTTTTATTTTCGAAACCTGTAGGATCCTAAGCTCTATCGAGTTCTAATTCATGCATGCACGAAGGGAGACATCTCAACAAGTTACAACCGGCAAAACAGCAGCACATGCAAAAATTATAGCAGGAAAGGGAAAGATTAAACTCTATAACATAGGGAAATAGTATTACTTATTGTATTATTAATGTAGAGTAGTTTTAGATTTGCTTTGGATTGCTCTCCATATTAAGTTGAGATTTAAGTATGCAATTTAATTGTATTTTTAAATTGACCTGTTAAATAAAATTGACATAACATAAGAATTTAATAAAGAATGAGAAACACAAAAGAATGTTATGAGAAATTGAGTGAAAAGATTTATTAAACTAAAATTTATTTAAAATATGAGAAATTTATTTTTTTATAAATTAAATAAATTATAAATCAAAAAATTATTACAAGAAATAAATTTTGAGATTAATTATTCAAATCTAGTTTCTCTTCTTAGATATGAGATGGTGAAGCTTTGATAGATTGAGATTGATGGCATGCATTCTTGCTTGATTCAATCCCACATATTTTGGAAGTGATCCTTGCACCTATGGTTTAGACCTAATATATGTTATTCTAAACTTTGTGGTAGCTTTGATCCCTACACTTCTAGTATTCAAAAACTTTCTATCCTTCTGTCTTCTAGACTTGGTGGTCTATAGAGACACTAATAGTGTGTTGTTCTAAGCATGAGGTAGCTTTGCCCTCCACTCCTTTAGTTATATTCAAACCATTGGGTTGATTTAATAATTTTAAGCAAATTGGAAATTGGAGGACATTCCAAGTGCATAAATGTAGATGCATATGTTCTTCTTATGATCTTAATTGTTTATGTAATGCTCTTGGAAGATATTACAATGATGTGTGAACTATTTCTCTTAATAGAATATCATATAAAATGAATTAGGGCAAGTGTCGTTTTATACAACACCCTAGCACCACAACATAAGTATCCATGAATGGGTTAGTAGGAAACTACTAACTAGAAGTGAGTTGACATTTTTTCATAGTTAAATTTGAATTTGTAAGATTGGGGGGTAAAATTGCATGTGTGATTTTGAACTAGGTTTAAAACCACAACTACAATTTTGGACAAAGGTAAACATAATAGATGTGAAGGTTGATTTTGAACCATTACGTGATGGTGACTTATAATTTGATAAGATATAGGTCGTATGCCAACTCTTGCACATAAATATGTCACTTGGACACTAGTATATTAGATTTCAAGATAGATTCAAAGTGAGTCCAAAACAATGGGGAAAGTTCTTAACAATGCACTTTTCACTCTTACATTTTATCCCCTCTTGAAAGAAAATATGAAATAACTTTATATAAAATCCTACAAGGAAATATGTCACAATTTATCTAGTATGTACAAATTCTAGTAGAATTTCAACATAATATCACTAAAGTAAAAGTGACAAGAATGAAAGAAAGAATGAAATAAGTAAACAGGAGAGAGATAGCAATATACCCTGTAAAAAACATTTTAAGAAAAAAAACTAGCCTCTAAAGCATCTAAAACAATGTATTATCAATAATAACAAGTTATAATATAATACCAAGCTTTAAGCCCTCACAAGAAATCAACTTTTAATCTAAGAGGAAATCACGATGCAAGAAATGACCTTCTTTAGTAGTAATAAGCAACCCAACTACACTCATGAGATCAATCCAAGTCCACACTTGAGATCCACAGATGTCATTTCATTCTCCTTACGGTCTCTTAACAAATAGTTACTCACTACTCAAACCTCTAGGTGCATATAACAAGTTTCACTAATATTGAGCATGTAAGAGATGATGTGTAGCCTACATCCCAAACCCTCTATTTATAGATAATAGAGTAACAAGAAAACTTACACTGAAAATCTTTATTTTGTAGCCACCCTTAATCATGAACTCATTAATCCATGCGCTCACTAAACCATGATCCCCAATATTAAATGTATTTTCTTGAATGTGTCTCACATATTAAATACATTTCTAATTACACACAACAACTACCTAGAAGAATAATGCACTACCTAAAATGTGGCACCTCACTTCAAAGTGGACCACAACTTTAAATAAAAGTATTTAATGTAAAGTGTTCAATAAACATTCTCTCACTTGTATGCATTACACAAGGAGCCAAAAATAAACAAAACTAACTAACTTCTGAGGGAAGGCATCCTCATAGACATCTTGCACCATCTAAAATTCTCCACAAGCTACATCAAAGCATCTGCAACATCTAGATACTACACATTAATTATGTGCTTCTTCCACACATGAAAGGTATTATTCTTTGTCATGATGATGACATTCTTAATATTACACTAAATCTTGTTTCAACTTGATGTCTAAACATGATCCTTGAAGCCAAAAAGCCTCTTTACATGCATGAATATTTGTCATATGTACCTACCTTTGTAGTCAAAATAGAAACCACAGCCTACCATTTTCTCATCCAACTAATCACACCCACAACATACCCACTAGTAGACCTCCTACTACTCACGCCTCCTACCCAATCAAAATTTGTGAATCCATGTATAACCACTATCATGCTAAAATTATGTCATCCCTAGTATCAAATCAAACACTCAAACTTGTCTCAAGGATATATGATGACCCTCTTCATTATGGTCTAATACTCTTGATCTAAAATTGAAATATACCTACTTAGGATCCCCACTACTTGGCCAATATCGTATCTAGTACAAACCGTAATAAACTATCAATTGCACTATGAAGAACCTTGCAATAGATCATTTAGTAAAATGACAACAAAATATAGAACATAAATTCTAAAAAATTAAACATTGAATGTCTTTTGTATTGAAAATGGTAAAAATTCATTATAGAATATCATTAGACTCTTTGATGGGGGAGCCTCCTCTAAGAAACAATCAATACAATATAATTCATGAATTTGAGAAAATAATAACCTATGACCTATATTTATATTAATTCTATTCAACCTAACTAATATTTCCCAAGCATATGGGATTATTTAAAATAGCTCAAGGGATAACTTAAAAAATATGAGTCTAAAGCCTTTATTACAATAAATAAATAGCTAGGACTATGGAGGACTAATGATTATCCTAAAATCCTTATATTATTGGTGTTTATCATGTTTCCCCATCCAAAGGTTATTATACTTCCCTTGATGTTCTATCATTTGACACCTTTAGTAACTTTTTAGTGATGAGATAATTTATTTTCTATGTGATAATGTATATATTGATGTACCATCCCCTTTGATTTCTTATACCTCATACCATTCTTGTGTTCATGATACCTCCATAAATTACATCAATCTTGAAGACTTCAGTCCACATGATCACTTGACTACACACATTTTTTATGACATACATCATAACATTAACACATCTTTGTATCTTATCTTTTTTACTCATTTATCTCATGTACTTAAGCCCTACCTGTTGATATAGATCTACCACATAGGACTTATTTTTTAGTCTAACAAGAGCAAAGAACAAAACATGGAGCCTGGATCTATGACTTAATCTATGAGAGAATATGCAAAGGAATCTATAGAAGAGCAAGCTAAGGAAACTATGAATCTGAAAGGAAGTTGAAGGCAACTCAAAGTCAGTTTGAAAAGACTCAAAATCAAAGTGTAGTACTTTTTAACTCTATCCTAGTGAGCATGGAGAATGGACTCCAAAAAAATGTACTCAACTTTGTTAATTTCAAATATAACCACTAAACAAGTTAAGCAAGTAAAATCTCAATACTCTATAAAATGCTCTACACTTGTAGAATAAAGTCAATTTCATTACTCAAATAAAATCCATGATCAAGGAAAAATTCCATTTGTTATCTAATCTTGAGATCAATGATGTTAACCTAACCACAAGGGAAGGAAGGTTAGATGCATATCAAATGCAAGCTTACATTGATAAAAGTATTAGGACTTCACCTCAATATACATCTCAGATGATCACTCTGATCACCAAGGAAATGGAAGAAATCCAGTGGGAATCTACAACACTCAAGCAATATAATATGTTGACATATGCTCAGAGGGTGGAAAGGATTGTAGTATTATCAAAGGATAACTGAGAAAGATCATGGTGTCAAGAGAAGCCAACATAAGGTTTGATAAGGAAACAATGATGAAGATAGTCACAATGTTGAGGGACAGTATTCAATAATTGGTGTCATGAAGAGTATGCTACAGGCCTCAATACTACAACCTTGTTCATGATGAAGATTCTTTTTTTTTGTGATGTGGAAAAAATGCAATGTATGACAATCAAGGGTAAGGTTTAAATGCAATGTAAGACAATTTGAATAAAGATCAATGAAAAAGGCACCTATGAGGAGAAAGGAAGTGACTATCAATGATATGAATAATATAAAACATGGACAATCATATCATGGTCAAAGAGGTAGAAATAATATAGAAAAAACATAGTCACAAGACATAATACAATTAAGAAAAAATCCAATGAAGAATTGAGACACACTACCCTAACACAATCATATCAATGAGTAATAATTACAAATTTTTGATAGTAGTGAGACAACAAGGAAAACACAAGGGTTTCTAAAGAGGACAGTGAGCTAGGGAAGGTTCAAGAGATCACTAGAATGACAATGATTTTTTCTTATCAAAGATGGTCATGAGAGTAGGTTTGCAAAGGACAATTAAATTAGATTTTCAAAAGAAATCATAGTCACATCAAGAAAGGATAGATCACCATACAAAGAGAGATACCTGTCAAGGGGACATGAGGCAGTCAATAAGATGAGTTCAATACAGAGGATAGTCATTAGCATGATAATTGAGCCTATGAGATCACATGATGGATGACACCAAGAATTTTGGACAGTCAAGTCTCCATAAATCAATTGAAAAGCACAAATTAAGGATCATGAAGACAGTTTAAATACTTTGCAATATCAAGTAAGAAGATAATCACCTTGTATGTTTGTAGAGCATAGTACTATGTCAAGAGAGTTTGAGAGGAGGTATGATAAACTCGCATATTATAGTTAAGATAGATGATTATACATAATATAGTGGGGAAAATCTCTAACATCTTTTATTATTAGAGTGGTAATGTGACAAATAGCCATATGACTGTGAAAAGTCTAAGAGAGAATATGATGTTATGTTATAGATCTGTGACATTTTGGGTAGATGTGTTTAATAACAAAATGTAAAGTAAGGGCCATTACAAGTTGATGACACTCAAGAAGGATAAAGGCATGAGATGAAGATGGTGACAAGTTTCAAAAGAGAAATCAAGGTAGGATAGTCTTTTCAAAAGGATAGTCAAGATGTTATTGCAATAACCATGATAAGGATTCATCAAAGAATCTTAGGGCAGTGAAACATGACAAGTGCAATGTTGAGGATAGTCCTCCATAAGGATCATAACCTTTTGATTTTAATGAGCAATCTAAAGCAAGAATGAATCATCACATTCCAAGAATAATCCTTTAGAAGGATAAATGACAGTAAAGTCAAAATGATGAAAGGGTAGTGATCATAAGAAAATAATGAAAAGGAAAGTGAAAAATATGAAGGAGGGACAGTTCATACCTCAAGGCATGTGAAAGAAGAAATTAATTCATAAAATACAGTCACAAATGATAAATTCAAAGATGGTCACTCTAAAGGAAAGAGGGTCATATAGTCAAAAGATAAAGGACAATGACAACCATGAAGGGGGCAGTCATCTAAATCTATTTATACATATTCCAAGGATGTAAGTGGGCAGTGATAGGACTGTTAATGCATAATAAAGATAATGTATTTGAAGGGCATGGGTTTTGAGGAACAAAGCACAGTCACCATGAAATAATGGATAGCCATTATGAAGGAGTCAATAGCTCACAAAGGATAGTCAACAACAATTTGACAAAGGACAACCTACATATGGGGAAACATTATTCAAAGAGACCATTGAAAGTGCAGACCTCAAGAAGCTTCATCATAGTGAAATGGTTAAGGGATAGCTATGGTTTGATAAAGTGAAGTGATGAAAGACCATGGTCTAGTCATGTGTTCAAGGGCATCAACAATAAAGATATGTCAAAGGACAATGGTGACACTTTTTTGATAAAGTTATAATAAGGAGAAATGATAGTTGAACATGGATACTAAAGAATCTACAGTCAAGAAAAGATGCTTGTAAAGGTTTTAAATTTTCCAAATTTTTCTCAGTAGTGCAAGCATAGATACAAGATATAAATTGAAAGGTGATACATGGTCAATGAGCTTTAAAATATTATAGTTTGTAACTTAACCTATAATCTAATAGGATCACCATGTACTATGAAGTAATCAAGAAAGTGCATATCAAAAAAAATATGATGTTTATAAGAGGATAGTTATATGTTTCAAATGACCAAGGATTCATGATGGGATAACCTTTTATGAGAAAAGAATAATAATTTTAACATGTGACTATCCAATACATCCACTATACAGTCAAGGGCAGTCCACCACTCTTCATACTTGTGCATCTTTGTGTATAAAGTTGGATTCCATTATGGATCTATATCCTTGTCTATATCCTTGTCATGATGGATGATGACAATCCTACTTATGAAAAATATGTATGAATAGTGCTAGAAAACCACTAATGCATATACTATTATATTCACGAAGGAGCAAGCTCACTATGACTTCAAATAAGCTTCCATTTAGTGAATTGGGGGCAACTCCTTATATCAAATCTTGAGTTTTGATAAACACAATCAAGGAATAATAACCTAACCAAAGTGATAGTCCACATCACAGTTTAGGGGGATAAAATGAAGATTAGAAGGTTGGCGTGCATTATTTTAATAGCCTTCTCTTATGCCACCTTGAAGAACTAGTTATCTACAAGTAACTCTAATTGAAACATATTCATGTGGAAGCATTCACAAGTTGAGGCTAGATAAGTGTATTTTAGGGGTGCTTTCAGTCAATTTAGGCCTATTAAGGAGTCTGCGTGATTATAACTTGAGTTAAGTGAAGTTTGAGGTCGTATGCATGCAGTTTGGATAAGTTTTGGGCCCTAAAATGAAGATTTTTCTTCCTTTTATTCCCAACAACCTAAAATATCATGCAAGATAATGGAAAGTAGCTTTCCCATCAACATCATACATATTTTAGAGACCAATTGTTCAAGTTCACTTGGAGCACATTTCAATGTGCATACAAGTGGAGTGAAGTCAAGAAGTCAAGGTCAACTCATCTCCACCAAGTTTTCCATGATTTGCATGCAATCCAAGAGAGAGTTCCACACTTAAATGTCTAGTTCAAACATGCAAACTCAACCTCTTCCTTGAAGACAACTCAAGTCATTGAAGAGGTGGCTTTTTTTCATTAAAGCTACGCACCTAAGTCTGATTAGGTAGTTCTCTGCTCATTGTTTTTTTGGCATATTAATATTTGAAGGTTTTTGTTAGAGTAATCATGCATTATCTAATAAAATTAATCTTTAATTGATTATTGGACTAATTTATTCTCATGCACTTAAGCTAAACTTAGGAGTGTTTTTTTATGTTAACTAAAGTGAGCTTTTTGCTAGATCATTTTGTATCATTGCATAAGATGTTGACACTTGTCATGATCTAATCCATTTTTTTATCATTTAGGGTTGCTTTTATATAGCACTCAAACCTCATTGTATTATAATACCTTTGATAACCTTTTGATATCCTTTGAGGACTCTTCATCTCTTTGAAGACTCTTGAGGTTCATTCTATAGCTTTTTCTTGTTGAGGATATTGTATATTATTATTTGCAGTTCTCTTGTGTGGAAGGTGTCTTTGTTCGTTGTTTGATTTTGTGGCTTGTGTTTTTCACAATTCTAATAGTTTTTCCATCAAGAACAATATTGTAACTCAGAGATACTTTTTTTTAAAGTTTTGTATGCAGTTATTTGAAGCACCTTGTTATCAATAAATTTAAGTGATTCTGCCTTCTCAATATTTGTTCCATTGTGTGTGCATGGGTGATTGAATCTGATTTTCTATTATTAATGATTAGTCCTCAAATATGTTGTCTCATTCCAACACCTTTAAGGAAAAGATCTATGTTTTATGCAGGTTATAAGTTGTGTTATGAGTACTAGGATTTTGGTTGTGAGAATATTCTTGGTTTTCCTTCTAAAGTTGTAAGCAATTGAACTTCTTATGAAATTTTGATGTGTGAGAATGTAAAGCATTGAGTTGTATGAAGAATAGATGAGTAATTGAGAGTTTGTGTGTTGAAATTATAGTACAAGTTATAATCATTGGTGCATCACCTCGTAGGATTAGTATTTTTAGTTTTAGTTCTCTTCTATCGCTTTTCCTGGTCAAAGCATTAGTTTATAGGAGGTTCATCACTTGAGGGAACCAACCCTCTCTCGAGGTTCATCTTCACCATAAGCAACCCACAACTTGAAGATGCTCCCATGTTTCATATGATAGCTAAGTTTTACACTTAGCCATGGTGCAATCCTCATGACAATAACAACTATATAACACATGCTAGATATCATTACCATAAAGATTACTAATGGTTTGATCCATTTTTTTTAGTTCATGACTTTATTTCTCATTAATTTAGGCATCTAAAGTAGTTTAGTAGGTTAATGAGTATTGTTTGTCATGTTTGGAAGGGTGTTTAGATGTATTATCTTTCCTTTCACTTAGTGTGATCTTTGGGATCAGAAATATTACACTTCTTTATTTATTTTATGTTCTAATTTTTATCCAAAGTCTTACTAATTTGTGTGTATGCTCTCCCCTTACGCTTTATGTGATCTTGGGGGATCC
Organism: Sequoia sempervirens; assembly: GCA_007258455.2. Classification (NCBI taxonomy): domain Eukaryota; kingdom Viridiplantae; phylum Streptophyta; class Pinopsida; order Cupressales; family Cupressaceae; genus Sequoia; species Sequoia sempervirens. Next base: position 367,244,347 of record VDFB02193867.1, read on the forward strand.
TAGTATAGTCTTTCCTATTAGGAGGTCTTCTTGAGGATTTGATCACCTCAAGGATGACCTCAACCGTGGTTTTTGGTAGGGTATACAAAGGGGGAGAGTGAAATTTGTACCTCAAATTGTGGCTAGCATTATTTAAGCCAAGTTGTAGACCCTCGGTCCACCAAAAATTATTTGGTTATGAGAGGAGAGACCCTCCTAATCTTGGGAACTATCAAATGAGCTCATTGTTCACAAATCCACTAAACACCTTGTATTTAGAAGCCTTTAATACCTCTCAATCATTCCTTAGTGTGGTGTAGGGTACAATATCATGCCCAAAGTCACTCACCATGTATCTCCCTGAGTAGAGGTAGATACTCTTTGGAAAAGATCTTAGGATCTCCAAAGAAAGAGAAAAGGTGAGCCTTTGTGCCATTGAATTTCTAGCTATCGACTCTTGAGAGAGAGGTGTCTCACATCAATCTTGAGATATTAACCTTTTCCTAGTGATCCCATGCTAAGCATAAACACTTACTTGAATAATTAAAGGATTTTGTTAATGTGCTTGTCATGTTTTCATGTACAAAACTAGTGAAGTCATTTATCCTTATCACCTTGAGATTCAAATCATTCAACGTGTCATCTTGTTTGATTTTCTCTTGCAAAAAATCATCAAAAACCATATGAGAGTATCAAACAACACTTTTGTTTCATCCCCAAGTTCCTGTGCTTCATCTTGAGGCACCTGTTATGCCTTGCATAACCACCCCATTTTGATTTGGAACAAAATGGGTCCCCCCTTTCTCTTTTTGGTTTCTTTTCTTTTTTGTTATTTTCTTTCCTCTTGGGAGTTCTCTTGTTTTCTGCCTGAGTTTGTTCTCTTGTTCTGATCTGATTTTAGTCTTGTCTTAGCCTAAGTTGGTTTTCTTCTTGCTAAGGATTTAGTGAAATAATCACAAGCAATAATGGATTTCATTGTGACATATATTGTGTTTTATTTTCCCCTAAGTGCTAATACAGACCTTTCTTTTGTAGGATTAAATCATACACATGATGATATTTGCCAAGGGAGCTCTGTTGGAATGTATTCTTCAATCCAGTTGGGCACAAAATTTCTCTAAGAAGAAAGTCGACAAGACCTCGTAGTGGTCTTGCTGACTGACACTACGTTCTACTCATATGAGGCTCACAGGTCGCCCAAACATCTCGCTTGTCGTGGCTCTTTTTGTGTCTTGCCAACCGAAGGAGCCCTCGCCAAAAGATTTCACGTTTGCCAAAAGGTCTCGGTGAAGGAGGTAACTCTCGCTGACATTAGGCAGCATCAGTAAAACCTCTCGCCGATCCATCAGAGTCCCATCGAAGAGGTTTGAGTTCAGGAAAAGTGGTTCACTTTCGGCTTAGTGTCTGGTCGACTAGCCGAGGTCTCGCGGACTTGAAATGAAGTCTCGGCAAGAGGAATTTACATTGGGATGAGGTCTCGGTGAGATCTTTATGTCTCACCGACCGGCGGTAGGCGGATACACACTTCGTGATGAGGTCTGGCCAACGTGCTAAAGTCTCGGCGACATGAAGGAGATATCGCCATAAGTCTCGCCGATGGAAGGAGGTCCCACCAAAGGTCTGAGCCCAGCGATAATTTTGCCTTTGGTAGGAGGTCTACCTGAAATGAAAGAGTCTTGTCGAAGGGTCAGTCTTCGATATGACATGATCGGCTTGGGGAAAGGTCTCCCCGATGTGGGATTGTCTCACCGACGGGGGTGACATCGTTGTAACTCTCGCTTACAGGGTGTGCTCACCAACAAGAAATGAAGGCATCGGCAAGAAGGGGATTCCATCGCCATAAGGTCTTGGCGAGATCTAAATGTCTCACCAATAGGATATGCTTTCGGCGAGACTGGATGCATTCGGCATGGTGTCTGGGCGATTCCCAAATGTCTCACCAAAAGAAATTTGAGCTCGGAAGAAGTTCTCTAAAGGACTAAGGCGCTCGCGATGAGGTCTCGCTGACAGTGAGGAGTCTTGCCAAAACAAAGTGAGCCGGACGAGAACAAAGAAAATTCGATGAAAGGTCTCGGCGACCTGGGGATCTCTCGGCGACAGGAAGTAATCTCGGGGAGAAGAGGAAGACATTGCCATGAATTCTCACCGACCCAATGGGGTCTTACCGACACAGAATGAGCTCGGGGTGAAAGGTCTTCCCTCGCTATGATGTCCCACCGACAAAGTGAAGTCTCAGCGATAAAAAGGGATATCGGTGTAACCAAGGGGAACTCGCTATGACCTTTTGCCAATTCAGAGGTCTTACCAAAAGGAAAAGGAGCTCGAGCTCGGAGAATAAGGAGGAGATCAAGGAGACTCCAAGTAAATGACTTCTGTAGCTTGCTGAAAGGTCTTGCTGACTATCTTATGCTACGCTGATAGTTGCTAAAAGCGGTATAATCACATTGGGGAGACACGATGAGTGTCTCACCGACATGCGATTCAATATGGATCACCTTTTACCGCCCGAGAATCTGGCGTGGCGTATGTCTAACCAATCAAAGGAAGCTCAGGGGGTAGACCAATAACAGTTTGACCGATTGACTATCCTTGTGAATGAAATCTGTAGAATGCAAGCGGGATGGATTCCTTTTGAGATCAAAGCGATGGCTCAGCTCAAAAATAGTGAAGGTCTGGAACATGAAGGAAGCCGAAGGAAGGAAGAAACTGTGACTCACAGGGATAGCTGTAGTGACCACCGACAGAGGTAGATCAGTATTAATGGTGATACTTTGGAACATTCAATGCAACCCCAACAGAGTTCAAAGATGGACACGAAGGTAGGAGAGTAAATGCTACAGCTACAAAAAAAGATCTAAAGGCTTCTCTTGAGGTCAAGCCATCACCGACATGAACAACAGGGCTTCTCATTGAATGCAGTATTGACTCTCTTCGAAAGATCTGAGAGCCGACCTTCCTGAAGGTAGATATTTTGCAAACCCTAATGCAGGGGGACAACACATTCTTTTTGGTACACACTCTGTATAAATGGAATTATGGTCTCTTTGTAAAGGTTAGAAGTTAAGAGCAGTAATAGAGTAGGAATTTTTTGAAGTAGGAGGAGACATAACTGCATCATGATTCTTTGTAATAGGAGCTTATTTTGTCTTCTTAGTTTGCAGTTAGATTCAGTAGGAACCTGTAATGTATTTTCCAAGTTCTCTTAGTGTAGATGGAAATAATCTGGAGTCACAGATTCTCTGTACACTGGTGATTGTTCCAGCTTTGTAAATGTTGCTTATTTGTTTCACTAATAGTAGAAGCAACTAGATCTTAATCTACTTCAGATTGTGTTTCAGAATGGTATTTGTCTTAAGTTAATCATTTGATTTATGAAGCCTTCAAGGAATGGAATGTTATTTTGGTGTTTTATTTAAAATGGTAACTAGTACTATGTTGTTGAAATCAACACTAAGGATGAATGCAACTGTGTGTTAATCACAAGTTAATTTCGTTCTACAGTTTTAGTTTACAATTCCTTGAAAGATAACAAATCTGGTTAAGTTGGATGAATTACCATTCTTTTCTATTCCAAAGCCCTGATCTATCTTTTTATGTTTCTTTAAAAACCCCGGTTAGAGTAGGTTTAAGTTTATGTTTGATTTCAGAACAATCCAGAAGCTCTACACCAGCAGGCCCCTTGAACATTACTGTTACATTGACCACTGAGGGACATCAGCACAGTTGAGAACCAACTACAAAGACCTTGGGAGCTAAGATATCCATGTGTTGTCTTTCTCTTTCAGGAGAAGCATAATAGCAATATTTTGTTTGCATGTTGTTGTGACACTTGGAGCATCAACAAAAACTAGCGCTAGAAGGAGGGCCTAGAAGGGCAAGCTGGATAATACTGGATTTTTCTCACCAGAAAGGTCCTGTAGAGTTCTTCGATCAGCTAAAAATCCACCATCTTTCACACAGCTCAAGACCCCAATAAAACACAAGAGTCATAAGACTGGCTCAACTATCATACCACCCTTATCAGCTCCGCTCACTCCACCAGGCTTTTTACCAATACCCCAGTGGATATCCATCAATCCACCATCCCATCCATCCCAATTGTCATCATATCTGGTTCAACCCATACAACAGCTACCTCAACCACCACCCCCACCAATGGCGTTCTTTCAGAATAATCCCTCTCCATTGGGGACTATTCCTGGAGGTTTTCACGATATGCCCAAGAACCCTGAGAAATTTTGCCCCAATTATATTCATGGCGAGTCAAGGAGTACTGAAGAGCACATACAAGCTTTCAAGGATGCTTGTATTAGAGCTCAGACAACTCACCATGATGTAGTTTGTAGGTTATTCCCTTACTCCTTAGGGGATATGGCATACAATTGGTACCTTAATCTTCCTCAAGGTTTTATGCTGACCTGGACACACTTGGAAAATGCTTTCATCAACCAGTTCAGGGTTTATGTGGACCCAGCTCTTTTATATCACCAATTCGCTACCATCATAAAGGAACCAGGTGAGTCCTTGCCCATGTTCAATACCAGATTTCAAAGGATGTATAGGAGGTTGCAGGACCCCTACCTATTTACTGAAAACAGTGCCATTCAAGCATACTTTAGGGTTATAGACCCTTTGCTAGGTTTGTTCCTACAAAGGACATACCAACCAGCTAATATTGATTCTCTATCCAAAGTCTATCATTTAGCTATCAAGCTACAACAACAAATCAGTTCTCAACAAGGAAGCCTGGGAGGAGGTTTCCCTTCAATAGGATATCAGATGCATAGCCCCACCCCTCTATTCAATACTGTCCCGGGAATGTCTCCTTCCCATTATGGACCTATATCTGAATTGCAAACCCAACCACCTATTCCATTCTTTGCTACCGGAACTCCTGATCTCTTTCAACAATCACCAGTTCCTCAAAGTTCCCATGGTCATCAAAACCAAATTGGAACACCAAATCATGGTGGTCAGCCACCTGTTGCTAAGATTGTGGACAGTGAGAAGACAATTTAGCTTACAAATGAGGTAGAAACCTTGAAGAAAACGTTGTCTCAAGTTACAAATGACATGGCTCAGCTTCGATTGAACCCCTCCCAAAACCAAGGTAACTACCCTAATCAAAACAACAACAATCAGGGTACTTATCAGAATAACAACAATTACAACCAAAGGGGTTATCAAGGCCAAAACTCCTCTAGCCAAGGGTATCAAAATCAGAATAGAGGATATAACCAAAGGCCAAATAATAACAGACAATGGAATACAGGGCCCAATAATGGGGGAGTTTCTCATAACTATCAAGCAAATGAGGAGAGGTCACATACTGTCAATGTGTCCGACCTTAATTTCATGACTAACTGGTGTAGGTTGCATGATACTACAACCCATTCTAAGGTAAACTGCCCTCAAATGGAGAAAGTTGTCAAGATGGCACACAAAGATGCCCACACATTCCAGGGGAATTCAAATAAAGGAGGTGACTCAGTGGATACTACAATGGCATATGACCTCTTTGAAGAAGAGCCCTCATTCCCAATGCAAAGTGAGAATGAACTAGAGGAAGACATGTATGATGCCCAAGCCTTTCAGACAAAAGGAGGACTTTTTTTGAGAAATTAGAGCAAGGTCCCATTCACTACATCAGCACCTCCTAATCACATGGTGCCTCCAAATCAAAGTGTTGATAACAATCCTCCTCCACCAAAAGGCCCACTTGATTTCCATAACAAGGGTAATTCCTTTGGTGTTTTCAAAGGTACTGCTAGTTGTAATACATAATTTGATATTGTTTCTGAGATGCAGAAACATAAAACTTCTCTGTCCTATTTTGACATCTTAAAGTGGTGCCCTGCCCAATGGGAAATAGTGTTGAAAGCTTCGAAGCAAGCTGACAAATCAAAAGGAAAGAACAAGGTGACACCTACTGGGGACGTGAATGCAGCCTTGTATAGAAACAAGGTAGGTACTCCACCATTTCTTTTGAGTTTAAGAATTTGTGGGAAGAACCTACATAATTGTTTGTTGGATTCAAGGGCTTCAGGCAATGTTATGCCATTTTCCATATGTAAGAAGTTGGGATTAAACCCCATTCAGACAAACAAGAAGGTCATTCAACTTGAAAAAACAGAGGTTAATGTGGTGGGGGAATTAAGAAACATACATGTGCAAGTAGGATCAGACCCTAGGATCCTAACCAACATAGATATTCAATTAGCAGACATTCCTGAGACCTATGGTATGCTGCTGAGTAGAGATTTGATGAAAAGTCTAGGGGGATACCTTTCCCTTGACTTTTCACATATGTGGCTACCATGGAGAGGAGTTTCTACACATATCAGAATTGAAAGTGAGCCTCCCCTCAAGCATATCATCACTGAATATGATTGCCCCAATGAGGTAGCTTACTTTGAAAACGAGATAGGGGTCTACAAAAGAGAAGAAATCTTGACCTTCTCAGTTCACGATTCTAAAGACATGTCGACACCAAAACTCCCTGACCCCACGATTAGTGAAAACCAACAGGCATTGGTCAACAAGCTACAACAAGATCAGCTGGTCTTGGGAGAAGACACTGACTCCCTAATTGGTGCACGGTACACTACCAAAATCATTCTGAATTGACTTGTCAACCCTACATTGACATTTTAAATCATGTTTCCCAAGCTGAGGAAGCTAGCACAAGTCACCCTGAGACCATTGTAGACTGCTTCTCATTTGAAGCCAAAGAAGCAATAATGCTAACCAAGGACAAGTCACCTTCAAAGGAAGCTCTTTCTCAAATTGAGCCTGCCCCAGATACATTCCTGGATCAACATACTGAAGAGGAGAAATCCCAAGGTCTGTTTGACACCCCTACCCTCATGAATATACCAAAACCCAAGGGGTTAGCCAAAGACACAAATGATTGTCAGAAGGATAGCCACAGGTTGTATGATATAACTGAGTAGAAATTGGAAGGTGCACTTGAGGAACCGGTTGAATGCCCATTCCCTATATCTGATGCAAAAGATCAAGTAGTCCCACCCCTGGCTCATTCTACCCAAGTGCCCACCAAGACTTCAAAAGAACCAATTCCAGCTCATGATCAGCTGTGGACCCTCATGTTTGATGGATCCAAGTCCAAAACAGGCAATGGTGTTGGAATTGTATTAACCAGCTCGAAAGGGAAAGCTTTCTTTTCTTCTTACAGGTTGCAATTTGGATGTACTAACAATGTAGCAGAGTATGAAGCTCTAGCATGGGGACTAATGTTTGCACATAAGAAGGTCATTGCTTTGGTGGTCAAAGGAGATTCAGAAATAGTTATCAGGCAAGTGCGTAGCCAATATACATGTCATAATAAAAGGCTGGCAGCATATAGAAAAAGGGTATGGAATCTGATGGAGTACTTTGATGCCTTTGGGATTAGCTTAATCCCTAGGGAAGAAAATTAGATAGTTGATTCATTGGTTGTTGCTGCAAGCACCCTAGAACCTATACAAGGCTCCAAGTTCAAGAAATTCTCCATGGAATTAATTTCCACCCCTGCAATTCCTGATAACATAACGAATTTTCAAGTCTTTGATGATGACCAACATATTCTGGCTTTCTTAGCAAGCTCCGATGTTTTTGAGGGGAAAATTATTGATGATTCCAACAGAGATCAAGGGGATTGGAACCCTGAAGAATGTGATACATTAGGAGTCTCAATCTAAAAGGTAATAACATTCCTAAGGGAATGGTTGCTTTAGAAAAAAAATTGACTCAGACCCAAGGGCTCGAGAGAAGATATCAGCTAAAGATAAAGGAGGTGAATACGAAATAGTTAACTTAGCTGATTCTGGTCCTCAAAGGAATGTCTACATAGGGAAAGCCTACCCCGAAGCAATCAAAAAAGACATATTGAAGGCACTTAAGAAAGATATTGTTGCGATACCCTAGGGATATGAAGATCTTAAGACATTCGATGCTTCTGTAATGACTCATACTATCCCCTGAAGCCCGAAGCCAGGCCATTTCGACAAAAACAGCGCCCTGTCAACGCCTTAATTGAGCCACTGATCTTTAAGGAAGTTCAGAAATTGCTTTCTACAAGGATAATCTTCCCTGTGCGCCATTCAACCTGGGTAGCTAACTTAGTTCCAGTCCGTAAGAAAAATAGAGAGATCAGGCTATGCATGGACTTCAGAAATCTGAACAGAGCTTCAGAAAAGGATAATTACCCACTCCCTTTACTCGATGAGGTCTTGTAGACTATCAACGGATCTCAGATGATATCATTCTTGGACGGCTACTCTGGATACAATCAGGTAATGGTTAACTGTGAAGATAGAATGAAGACTGCTTTCACCACAAAGTGGGGAACGTTTGCATACAGGAGGATGTCATTCGGTCTAATAAATGTTGGGGTGACCTTTCAGTGCGCCATGGTCATAGCTTTGAAGGATCTAATTGGAAAGTGCATTATCGTCTATATGGATGACCTGGCAGTATTCTCCAAAGATCGACTGAACCATGTTGCAGACTTAGCCAAAGTTCTCGAGAGATACATTTGATATGGCGTCTCCCTGAATCCTAGAAAGTGCATGTTCAAAGTTTTAGAGGGCAAGCTTTTGGGACACGTGATCTCTGAAAGAGGAATATCAATCAATCCAGACCAAGTCGAGTCCATTATGAAGATCACCAGGCCAGGAAGCAAGAAAGAAATGAGGTCTTTCTTCGAGAAGATCAATTTCGTGAGAAAATTCATTATAGGCTTTGCTGAAATCATGAAACCACTAAATGAAATGATGAAGAAGGATGCCAAAATAGAGTGGACTGAGGAGGCAAAGGACGCATTTTCACAAGTCAAGTGATCCATTTCAGAAGCCCCTATTCTCACTAGCCCAGACTACCTGAGACCATTTTACATCTATTCTTTTGCCTCTAAGTATTCATGTGCGGCTATCCTAACTCAATGAAGAGGAGAGGTAGAGGAGAGGTCGATTGCATTTATGAGTTCTCCATTCAAAAACACGAAAATCAAATATCCACCTTTGGAGAAGCAAGCTTTTGCGCTAGTCCGAGCTGTCAAGAAGTTCTGACATTACATTCTCCAAAGCCAAATCATTGTTGTAGTTCCTAACGCTGCTGTAAAGTCCTTACTTATGCAAAGCGATCTAGGAGAAAGAAGAGGGAAATGGATGGACATCTTGCAAGAATTCGATTTGGAGATACACCTTATGAAACTAGTCAGGGGTACAGGCTTGTCTTAGTCCATGGCGAATGCTGGCGACAACATCATCTATCAACAATACACGACCCAGTCTTTCTCTAACAATCCCTGGTATGCTGATACCATTTGCTTTATGCTCAATAATCGGTGTCCAGAGGGAATGAATGCAACTCAAAGGAGAGCGCTAAGAATGAAGAGTTCTCATTACATGCTCAAAGGAGGGTTGCTATATAGGAAGAATTTTGAAGGAATGTACCTACAATGCCTTGATCGACAAGAGGCTAAACACGTGATCTCTGAGTTTCATGGGAAACATGGCACAGGTCATGGGTCTGCAGATTCATTGGCACACCAGATCCTTAGATCTGGTTATTACTGGCCTTGTCTGTTCAAAGATTCCCATCAGCATGTGAGAACATGCCACATATGTCAGATTTCTGCATCAAGGGAACGCCATGCAACCATGCCATTGTAGCCCGTCTACGAGGTAAGACCATTTGCCCAGTGGGCACTGGATTTTACTAGAGTGTTTAACCCGAATTCTTCTGCAGGACACAAGTTTATCTTGACTGCTACTGACTACTGCACTAGGTGGATAGAGGCTATACCTTGCAAGAACAACACAACAGAGGTGGTGATCAAGTTCCTCACCGAGTGCATCACTACAAGGTTTGGGGTACCCTTCGCTCTGGTATGTGACAATGGCTCTGCCTTTTCTTCTATTGAGTTTATTTCCTGGGCATATGATCACAAGATTGTCTTAAGGTATTTTTCAAATTATTACCCCCAAGGCAATGGAGTAGCAGAGTCAACCAATGAGAACCTTCTAGGGGTAATAAAAAAACTATTAGAACACAACCCTAGGGACTAGCATACCCAGCTGAGATTTGCATTATGGGCAGATAGGACTAGGATCAAGGTTGCTTTAAAAACTTCACCATTCAAGCTAGTATATGGCCAAGAGCCTATATTCCCTATCCATCTGCAGATACCTATCCTTGAGTTCATGCAGAAATTCTACTCTAGTGACAATAAGATAGAAGTCAGACTAGCTGCTCTGTTGAAATTAGAGGAAGAAAGAGATGTCGCCTTGCAACAATTCTTTAAGCACCAGGCTGTTGTCAAACGTTGGTTTGACAAAAGAGCCAAAACCAAAGCTTTTAGGATATCTAACATTGTATTGTTATGGGATAAAGCCAGTGAAAAGAAGGGCAGTCACCAGAAATTTGATAAACTCTGGCTAGGTCCTTATCAAATTGTTGAGATCCTGGGGGAAAATGATTTCAGACTGAGTAGCTTAACTAGAGAACCTATTCCCTTGCCTGTCAATGGGCATTTTCTTAAGCATTACTTTGAGTCGTAAAGCATGCTAATTCTGCACTTGCTGTTCTTTATCTAAATAATTTGTATTTATATAAATAGTTTATGTGTTTCTTTATATAAATAATCTGTTGCTCTTTGTGTAAGTAATTTGTTGCCTATTTGTTTGTCTTTCCTTTTTGTTTTTCTATTTCCCTTGTTCTGCGGTTTGCATTTTGTTTTATTCTTTGGGGTTGATCTATCCTTTCCATCTGAAACTGTGGGTTGTTATCTAAAGTATACTATGGTCACAAGGAGAAAAATGGTTTAGGTATCTTCAGGTTTTCTGATTGGATGATTTTATCCTAAACTCTTTTTTTTATGCCCATTGCCAATAAGAGTTGTCAAAGGTATTGAAAACAAGGTCCCAAGTAAGTAACCTTCATTAGCTCCTCTGAATCTGCCATAAATCACCAAGATCATCTCCTCTTGTAATGGTATATTTGTCCTAGGATGACAGTGTTGTAAGATTTGAGTGAAAAATCCAATTTTCAAGTGATGTTATGAGGTCCATGGTAGTTTTCAACCCAAATCAGATGTTAAACATCTGACATATTGAAAAGGAACTAAATTAAATATCTGAAACTCTATGAGAAACAAAAAAAAAGAGAGAAAAGAATTATCTAAAAGAGAAAGAAGATTCAATATGAATGGGTGATTCCAGTATCTCTATCGAGGCTATGGACGCCTGACTGGCAGTAGAGCAATGCTGTGAGAAAACTAGAGGTATCTCCGTTGGGGCTATGGACACTTGACTGGCAGCGGAGCAATGCTCGGGATATCATTGCACAACAGCTAAAGGAAATCAACTCATGTAGCTTAAATCTTGCACATTGTTGTTCGGAAGATGAGGAAAACTTCATAAGAGAGTGATGCACAATCAAGCACACACATAGATTCAGGGGTGGCCATTGATTGACTTGCATTTGATATTCTGACTCTACCTTGGTTGTTATAACTGACCCAACTGGAGTTGTGATGTTCATGAACCAAGAGTTCTGGGTAGCTGAATCCTTCAGATTCTTGAAAATGGTTAAACCATTTTCCTAGCCGAGTAGCCATTTGTTATGCCTTTCATAACCACCTCATTTTGATTTGGAACAAAATGGGTCCCCCCTTTCTCTTTTTGGTTTCTTTGCTTTTTTGTTATTTTCTTTCCTCTTGGGAGTTCTCTTGTTTTCTGCCTGAGTTTTTTCTCTTGTTCTGATCTTATTTTAGTCCTGTCTTAGCCTAAGTTGGTTTTCTTCTTGTTAATGATTCAGTGAAATAATCACAAGCAATAATGGATTTCATTGTGACATATATTGTGTTTTATTTTCCCCTAAGTGCTAATGCAGACCTTTCTTTTGCAGGATTAAATCGCACACATGATGATATTTGCCAAGGGAGCTCTATTGGAATGTATTCTTCAATCCAGTTGGGCACAAAATTTCTCTAAGAAGAAAGTCAGCAAGACCTCGTAGTAGTCTTGCCGACTGACACTACGTTCTACTCATATGAGGCTCACAGGTTGCCCAAACATCCCGCTCGCCGTGGCTCTTTTTGTGTCTTGCCGACCGGAGGAGCCCTCACCAAAAGATTTCGCGTTCGCCAAAAGGTCTCAGCGAAGGAGGTAACTCTCACCGACATCAGGCAGCATCGGCAAAACCTCTCGTCGATCCGTCGAAGTCCCATTGAAGAGGTTTGAGTTCGGGCAAAGTGGTTCACTTTCGACTTAGTGTCTGGCCGACTAGCCGGAGTCTCACCGACTTGAAATGAAGTCTCGACAAGAGGAATTTACATCGGGATGAGGTCTCGGTGAGATCTTTATGTCTCACTAACCGGTGGCAGGCTGATACACACTTCACGATGAGGTCTGGACGACGTGCTAAAGTCTTGGCGACATGAAGGAGATATCGCCATAAGTCTCCCCGACAGAAGGAGGTCCCACCAAAGGTCTGAGCCAGGCGATAATTTTGCCTTCGGCAAGAGGTCTAGCAGAAACAAAAGAGTCTTGTCGAAGGATTAGTCTTCGGTATGACATGAAGGGCTCAGGAAAGGTCTCTCGATGTGGGATTGTCTCACCGACGGGGGTGACATTGCTGTAACTCTCACCGACAGGGTTTGCTCGCCAACAGGAAATGAAGGCATCGACAAGAAGGGGATTCCATCGCCATAAGGTCTTGGCGAGATCTAAATGTCTCACCGATAGGATATGCTTTCAGCGAGACTAGATGCATTCAGCGTGGTGTTTGGGCGATTCCTAAATGTCTCACCGAAATAAATTTGAGCTCAGAAGAAGTTCTCCGAAGGACTAAGGCTCTCGTGATGAGGTCTCGCTAACAGTGAGGAGTCTTGCCAAAACAAAGTGAGCCCGACGAGAACAAAGAAAATTCGATGAAAGGTCTCGGTGACTTGGGGATCTCTCGGCGATAGGAAGTAAGCTCGAGGAGAAGAGGAAGACATCGCCATGAAGTCTCGCCGACCCGATGGGGTCTTGCCGACACAGAATGAGCTCGAGGTGAAAGGTTTGCCCTCGCTATGATGTCCCGCCGACGAAGTGAAGTATCAGCGATAAAAAGGGATATCGGTGTAACCAAGGGGAACTCGCTATGACCTTTTTCTGATTCAGAGGTCTTGCCGAAAGGAAAAGGAGCTTGAGCCTGGAGAATAAGGAGGAGATCAGGGAGACTCTGAGTAAATGACTTATGTAGCTTGCTGAAAGGTCTTGCTGACTGTCTTATGCTATGCTGATAGTTGCTAAAAGTGATATAATCGCATTGAGGAGACACGATGAGTGTCTCATCGACATGCGATTCAATATGGATCACCTTTGACCACCCGAGAATCTGGTGTGGCGTATGTCTAACCAATCAGAGGAAGTTCAGGGGGCGGACCAGTAACAGTTTGACTGATTGACTATCCCTGTGAATGAAATCTGTAGAATGCAAGCAGGATGGATTCCTTATGAGATCAAAGCGATGGCTCGGCTCAGAAACAGTGAAGGTCTAGAACATGAAGGAAGTCGAAGGAAGGAAGAAATTGTGACTCACAGGGACAGCTGTAGTGACCACCGACAGAGGTAGATCAGTATTAATGGTGATACTTTGGAACATTCAACGCGACCCCAATAGAGTTCAAAGATGGACACGAAGGCAGGAGAGTAAATGTTGCAGCTACAAAAAAAGATCTAAAGGATTCTCCTGAGGTCAAGCCATCATCGACATGAACAACAGGGCTTCTCATTGAATGCAGTATTGACTCTCTTCGAAAGATCTGAGAGCCGACCCTCCTAAAGGAAAATATTTTGTAAACCCTAATGCAGGGGGACATCGCATTCTTTTTGGTACACACTCTGTATAAATGGCATTCTAGCCTCTTTGTAAAGGTTAGACAGTTAGGATTAGAACTAAAAAAAAGGTTAGAAGTTAAGAGCAGCAATAGAGTAGGAATTTTTTGAAGTAAGAGGAGACAGAACTGCATCCTGATTCTTTGTAATAGGAGCTTCTTTTGTCTTCTTAGTTTGTAGTTAGATTCAGTAGGAACCTGTAATGTATTTTCCAAGTTCTTTTAGTGTAGATAGAAACAATCTGGAGTCACAGATTCTCTGTACACTGGTGATTGTTCCAACTTTGTAAATGTTGCTTATCTGTTTCACTAATAGTAGAAGCAACCAGATCTTAATCTACTTCATATTGTGTTTCAGAATGGTGTTTGTCTTAATTTAATCATTTGATTTGTGAAGCCTTCAAGGAATGGAATGTTATTTTGGTGTTTTATTTAAAATGGTAACTAGTACTATGTTGTTGAAATCAACACTGAGGATGAATGCAACTATGTGTTAATCACAAATTAATTTCATTCTACAGTTTTAGTTTACAATTCCTTGAAAGATAACAAGTCTAGTTAAGTTGGATGAATTACCATTCTTTTATGTTCCAAAGCCCTGATCTATCTTTTTATGTTTCTTTAAAAACCCTGGTTAGAGTAGGTTTAAGTTTATGTTTGATCTCAGAACAATCCAGAAGCTCTACACTAGCAGGCCCTTTGAACATTACTGTTACATTGACCACTGAGGGACATCAGCACAGTTGAGAACCAACTACAAAGACCTTGGGAGCTAAGATATCCATGTGTTATCTTTCTCTTTCATGAGAAGCAGAATAGCAATATTTTGTTTGCATGTTGCTATGCTACTTGGAGCATCAACAACGCCTCTACACAATTTTATGTGAAATTGTGCCTCTATTTCACATAAAGGTTCCTTTGTTTTATAGAGTTGTGCCTCTATTTCACAAAGTGGCACTTTTATTCTCTAAATTTGTGTTTGTGTAATGTCATCATAATTTCAACACTTTAGGCTATTAATTCAAGAGCTTGACCTTTACAGACTTAGACCAGACCTAGGAGACACTTCTTCACCCATCATTTCACCTAAAACATCAACCATTTCCATCATATCCACCCAAAAACCCTCATATTTACCCCATCTCATCACTTCCATCCATTTTCATAACCTAAACATCATTATCATCATCTTTAGACCTTGGATCAATCAACAATCATCCAATATTTGTCATCATTTCATCATTATCATTTTCCATCATCATTTCTTTTATCATTGATCCCTCTTATCTTCCAATCCAATCCCTATTCTATCCCATCCTATGCAATCGATCACCTATCATTATTCATCTATCTCATCCTTCCTATCCATTATCTTCAATCATTGACCAATCTTATCATCTAATCCAATCCTTATCATATTTGACCTATCTCATCATCCAATCCAAATTCATATCATATCCTAATCAAAATTGATCTTTTTAAAATTCTAATCTAGATCCTAATCCTTTTTATCTACTAGCTTGTTTATTGCTTGAGAACTTTCTTATCTCTAGAAGTATATTGAGTTATCCCTTATCATTTTGGTTGTCCTAGCTTGGGAACTTGCATCCCTAAAGTTAGCTCTCAAAATCCCCATTCAATCCTTTCTTAGGTGATTATCCAAGCCTAAGTAAGAAAAATCTTCCCTATCAATCAAGGATCTAGATTTACTTGCAACAACATCGGTCTTGTATCATTTCACGCCTCTTGGTTCTCCTTAGTGTTTCTCCTTAGTGTGGCCAAGTTGTATCCATCATCATCCTTTCAATCTATCATTATTCCATTTCCATCCATAATTATCCCCTTTCTATCCATCATCATCCTTTCAATTCAAAAATATCCAATCATATCAAATTCAAGGTCTATCCCATCATCATTAGTTTCTTTCATCTAAAACCATC
The DNA here is from genome assembly GCA_007258455.2 of Sequoia sempervirens. Taxonomy (NCBI): domain Eukaryota; kingdom Viridiplantae; phylum Streptophyta; class Pinopsida; order Cupressales; family Cupressaceae; genus Sequoia; species Sequoia sempervirens. The sequence continues at coordinate 367,260,151 of VDFB02193867.1, forward strand.
ATTCCTAGGTCTCTTTCTTGGATGCCTATCACAATGTCACAAGAAAGAAAATAAATCATGGCCTCCCAAGAGTTCCTATCATCGAATGGCATGTTATTTGAGGAAGCATTCCACCAAGCTCCTATGGAGAACCCATTCCCATGTTCATCCTACATCATACATGATCAAGATTCAAGTGACCAAGATTCACCCACATCATTAGAGTACTTTTCTCAAGACACCCAAGCTATGGACTTAATGAATTGATATATCATGAAGCATTCATTCAATACACCCTTATGTTAGTTAACAAAGGTGCCAAATCACCCCATTACTTTGACATCTCCCAAATCACCCAACAAGCTCCTTCCACACCTCCAACTTATATTCATCATAATCACACATATCTTCCATCATCTTCTCATCATCATGATTCATCACATTTTCTATCTTCTTCTAATCCTCCCATCACATATCAAGCCATCAATCCTACATCCCACTTACACATCAAAATTCCATCACACACCCAAAACACTTCCTCTGACATCCCACAACCTCAAGCTTCCATCCCTTCTTCTCACATCTCAGTGTCCATCCCATTTAACACAACATATCCCGTCCAAACCTCCAATCTAATTTCATCCACCTACCAACATTTGTAATCCTCAAATCTCATCTCATAGATACCAATCCCATTTCATCCTATTATCAATACCAACACATATCATCCTCACAACCTCCTATTTCCAACTATCAACCACTAGCCCTCAATTTAACAAGCTCTTTGGAACAAGATGTTAAAAAAATCAAGGATACTATACCTTCCAATAACTATGTCCTTGTCCTTTTGACAAACCAATCACCATGATCCCCTTTCCAAAAAACTTTGAGATGCTTTAATTCAATAAATACAAAGGGAAGGGGGATCTTAGGGAACACCTTACAAAATTCTACATTGCATGCCAAGAGGTTTGTTATCTTGATGTGTACCTATTGATACTTTTCCCTAGAAGCTTGGGTAGACAAGCCCTTGATTAGTTTACCCATCTGCCTCATGGGACCATTACAACAATTTATGAGCTAGCCACAAAAAATTTCGCTCATTTTTCCTACAACATTGAGCATGATATCACCATGATGGATTTTTGCAACATGAAACAAAAGGGTGGTGAAAGCTTTGCATCTTTCTTGAAAAGATGGAGACATATTTCTAGCCACTTCCATCTTTGTCCAAAAAAACAACTCATAAAAATCTTTGTCCAAAACTCTGACTTTGAAATGGGATTCCATCTCCAAATGCAATGTTCTCACTCCTTTGACAAAATCATAGAAAAAGGAGTTTCCATCGAAAAGACACTTATAGCTAAAGGACTAGTCAAGATCTATAAAGAGAGAAAATAAAACAATAAATCTAGTGACAAATACCATTTTTGGAACAAAAACAAAAATGTATTAAATGATGGTGTGATTAATTCCAAACATGTTCAAAACATTCAAATACCTCTACCATCATCATCCCAAAACAATCTAGCTCCCCAACATAATGTGGTCATTCCTAAAGGTTAACCAAAAATATATACTCGACATGAGTACACTCCCTTGGGTGAACCTATCAAAATTGTCCTCCAAAAGATAGTCCAAGCCAACATTATCTAGCTTCCACCTATCAAAACCCTTGGTTCTGATGTTCCTAAGCCCTCTTGGCATAAAGAACATGAAATTTGTGATTATCATAGGGTATATGGTCATAAGACATCCTCATGCATGAAACTTAAGAACTTGATCCAAGATCTCATTGATCAAGGAGAGATCACCATTGAAGGACAAAAGTCCCCTAATGAACACTTGGTTATATACAAGCAACCTTTCCCTCAACATAATGATGGTAAAGCTTCCACATCTTATAACACAACACCTTATAACTACAACAATAATATCTCATATTATTTTGTCATTGGTCGCATTGATCGAAGTCCTTCCTAAGTAACCACTATAACTATCAAAGCACCTAATTGTGTCGTCACTACCCGACATGGTTGAGTCACCATTCAAGGAGCCTCATCCTCCTCCCAAACTAAAAACAAGTATAACATCCTTGACCACTTTAACAAAACATCAACACAAATATTTTTCCTTGAGCTACTTAAAACATCCCCCATCCACAAAGAGCTTCTTGAGAAAGCCCTCCATGAATCCTATGTCCCTAATGACATTAATCTTGCTCAATTTCAAGCCACGATAGGACATTTATATTCTCTACAATCCCTCACATTTTCCACTAAATATTTTCCTTTCATTGACCCATCTCACAACAATCTACTCTAACATCAAGCCCATATCCATAAAACCACAATCACGTATTTCCTAGTAGATGGTGGATCAAGACTTAATCTTTGCAACTTGATTCTAATAAAACAATTGTGACATTATAATGATGTTGTTGATCCCCAAAGTAATATTACCATTAAAGCTTATGATGAAGTTGAGCATGAATCTCAAGGCTCCATAAAACTACCCATCCAGGTTGAACCAACTACAGATGAAACTACTTGCCAGATTCTAGACCTTGATATCTCATACAACATCCTTCTTGGTTGCTCATGGATCCATGATATGCAAGTTTTTCCATCCAAATTCCATCAATGCATCAAGTTCCCCCACAATGTAACTAAATTGATTTCCCTTTCCGATCAAAATCCATTTCAATATTACACATTCTTGTAAAACAATCATGGAATTTCACAACATTGTCCCACCAATACCATGCATCATCTTCATTCTCATACACTGATCCTTCATCGCTACCCACCTCTTGCACTATCTCAAAGATCAAGGATAAAATTAGAGATATTGGAATTGGAGAATATGAGCTACAATCCTTCCATATTGAGCATCTTATGTTAGGGTATGAACTACCTAGAGTTGTGCCCACTAAGCCTAATTTTCCTTCCACTACAGAAGTGCAAGCATCCTTTGACATTAACAGTGTCGATAAGGATAGTCATGAAGAATTTTTTGAACATATCACCAACCTCATTCAAGAATCACATATCCTTACCATCTCCTCCAACTCATCCACTTCCACCCATCTCCTCCAACTCATCCACTTCCACCCATCTCCTAGACTTGGATCAACAAGTGTCACAGAAAAACAAGGTTATCAATAAAAATACAAAAATAAAAATCCTTTATCAAATGGAGATCCAAAAAGAAAGAAAAGAAAAGAAAATTCCTCTATTCCAAATCAAAATCCAAAGCTATTGGACTCTACAAAAATCAAAGTCAAAAATCAAAGCAAGAAAAAGCATAAATCGATCCCCAATCATGCCCTTTCATCCAAAATAACTGGGGACATTTTCCAAAGAAATATATTAAGAACAAGCTTGTTGATCCTAAGTCTTCATCCTCATGGTCTTCATGAAATCCATATACTTAACCTAATCCATCCATATCCATACATCTATCTTCCATTACCCTTGGTGATGCATCTCCACAAACCTTTGATGGTAACCCCTTGACATGCTTTAATCTAAATATTTCCCAACCTCCTTTACATGTGATACATGAAGGTTGTCGTAGTGCACATATTAGTGATCATACCTTAGCTCCCTCCATCCATGGGACAATGTATTGTCCATCTTCCCTAGCACACCATTTGCACCCATCCATCAAGCACCATCATACATCTATTAAAGGGCATCCACCTTGACTGCAAAATCATCAAGTCTCATTTGTCCAAAAACTCTAAGAAAAATTAAAAAAATTGAAAAATAAAAAAATCCAAAATTAGTAGAGAAATAATTCATCCAATGGTGAAAACCATTTCGGTGGTGTCTTGGATAAGTACCATGGTGAAAACTTGGAAGCAGGCACCATTAGTAGTCTCTTATCCACCATCTATTAGGATTCCATCTCCTCCCATCCGCCATCGCTTTCATCCTTCTATGTCATAATAAAGTATGCCACCCATCCATCCATAATAAACCTATCATGGCTTGTATTGATCCTTGATTGGTGTCACCCATCATCCCATCTATCATTTCCCACCCTTCCCCATTCTTTCCCCTACCTTAGATGCAAAAGTTACATCTACATTGTGTCAAGGGTTAGACCTTATATATCCTTAGTTTCCAATGCATTGACCTTCAAACCTCAACCATCCTCACCCATCCCTTCATCCATCAAAAAAAATTCCACCCCATATCCATCTCATCTCAACCATAATAAAAGAAATCATCATCCCAAATCCCATCCATAATAAAAAATATAAAAAATAAAAAATCATAATTTTGAGCTCCTCAAACTTGCACTTAAACAAACACCAAACATTGCATCCAAGATATCAATCCTTAATCAAAATCATATCATGAGCTTAGCTATCAAACATTATCCAATCATTGTACCCTTTTTCCTATTAATCAATCATCTATCATTTCTTCTTGGTTATCCACAAGCATTGCCAAGTTGAATACTATTAATCAATGCTCTTTTGGACCCCTATGTTTGGCATAATCAATCAATCATCTTCTTTATCCAAGCCTTGCTTAGGTGATTATCCAAGCCCAATGTAAGCAAATCAATCATCATTATCTTATCTTTGGCAAGAGATATGTTGGTTGCATGACATGTTTTGAAGTGAGTCTTTTGTTTTGATTTATCTTTTGACCCATGACTACACCTACTTACAACCAACTTAATCTATCTATATCTTGGTGTGTCACAACTAGTGTATAATGAGGCATCGCCTTTGTCTTATTTTTCATGCTTGTCATTGTTTGAATGTCAAGTTCATGCAAAGGTTACATTGTCTCCCCAGTTCTTCATACCTTTGTGTATAATTATCTTTGCTATATCAAAACTTAGGATTTCTCAATACATATTGGCATAACCTATCAACCATAAATAAAATTCCCCTTCATTTCATCCCCTTCCATCCAAATTATCCTTCCTTTTCATCCAGTCATCCCCTTTCATCTACTTCTTGATCCTAATCCCCTATCGTTCCCTTCCATTTTAAGAGCACACACATATTCTCCTAACCTACTATCATCTCAAGGGGGCATCCCATCACCTAATCATCATCTCTCCTTCTTCATCCTAATCTTTCCTTCTTCATCCTAATCTTTCCTCATACCTTTGTGCATAATTATCTTTGCTATATCAAAACTTAGGATTGCTTAATACATATTGGCATAACCTATCAACCATAAATCAAATGCCCCTTCATTTCATCCCCTTCCATCCAAATTCTCCCTCCTTTTCATCTAGTCATCCCCTTTCATCTTCCCTCTCATCTACTTCTTGATCCTAATCCTCCATCGTTCCTTTCTATTTCAAGAGCACACTCGTATTCTCCTAACCCATTGTCCTCTCAAGGGGGCATCCCATCACCTAATCATCATCTTTCCTTCTTCATCCTAATCTTTCCTTCTTCATCTTAATCTTTCCTTCATCCTTTCCCATCCTCCCATGATTGGGACATCATATAATTTGATCCTTGTCCTCTCTCATCCACTATGTTTTAATCTTCTTTGATACAATGCCGCTTTGTGATGTCATATCAAAGAGGGGAAAAATGTAGACACCTAAAATTTGACCTTACCCAACCACACCTAGTTTTTAGCCTATCCTTAGCCTATTAATTAAATAATTATTTATTATTTATTTAATTATCTCTATCCTTTCCCATTTTTATCCTAATCATTTAATGAAATAAATATTTATTATTTATTTAATTATCTTTCCCTTCACATGATCCTATTAATTAAATAAATATTTTATTTATTTAATTCATTCCACTTTATCATTTATCCTTATCCATTTAATCTTAGCCATCAATCTTGTTCACATGGATCATAATCTAAATTTTACATCATGTGACAAGTGTCCCCCTTCACATGTCTAAGTAATTCCTTGTCTAAGCTCACTAAACATAGACACCTAGCCAAAATTCAAACTAACTTTCAATCTTATCCACTCATCTCAATCCCACTTCTTAATCCCAACAATTCACATAAGGATTTTTGTCCTTATCCCAATCTTAAACCTAGATTATATCCCTCATGTTCCACTTGTCACATGTCTACATCTTTGATCCAAGCCCTAATCCTTCTTCAATATTAGCCATCCATCATCAATCATTCCAAGCCATTGAGTTTTCCTCTTCAAGACTCTATATCTAGAGGCTCTCATCCTCCATCTCTAGCTCTTAGAATCACTTATCAAGCTATCATACCCTTATGGTGTCATTTTGATCTATCTACTTGCAATCATATTAAGGTTATGCTAGAGCATTGAGCAATCCACATACTATCATCATAAGACAAATGGAATAAAGGTGCACTCCATTTCCGCTCATCAAGAAGTGAGCAAAGATTCTAGGTGAAGGTATTGTGTTTTGTATTACATTATCTTCCATATTTTTTCCTTCAATCTTTTCCTCATCTTCATAAACGATGCACTTGAAGATGTTCAAAATATAGTGCATAAAAAAAAGTGGTCATGGATGCAAAGGAGAAACTGCCATACTTCATCACATCTATTGCATATCTTGTATTTTCATTATATTCAAATTTGGGGATTTTGACAATCCTAGTCTTAGGGATGAATGCATTCATATTTAGCTAGATGAAGGTTGTAATTCATGAGAGAGACACCCACCATCATCTACAATGAACATATTCATCCCATCGTCTACAAAAAGTGGGTGATGTTAAAAACACATCTACACATGGTTGTATATGCAATGAATTCAAAGTGGTATATGGATAGACTTTGTAGAGTTGTATCCATTAATGACCACAAGCTAAAGAATGACCTCATTGGGACATATAAGAAAATGTTCAATCCATAGGAAGTTTCATTTATCAGAGTTGAGTAGATAAAATTTATTGACCTAGATAGCTATAAAGCTTCAACAAGGATCGCCAAGCACTATTTCGTGCAAGACAAGCTAGTTAATTGGTGGCAATTCTATGAACCCCTCATATTACTATGTACACTTGTCATTCATCTCTTAGAAATTTCTAATTCCTCTCTTATTTGAAAGGAACTGGTCCACATAAAATTATATCCTCTTAAGAGAAACAAACTTATAACTGAATCCACTCTCTCAACATAAGCAAACTTACTTTTGCAAAAAAAAAAAAGTTTGTTGTTATACATAGTGTCTTGTGTCTCATTGACTGTAAAATACCTAAAGTACAATCAAAGCCTAGCAACAAAATAAGATGTAGAGTTTGAGAAGACATATGAAGTTGATAATAAGCATCATGTACAAATGAAATTGATTGGGCTCATGTTTTAGGATTAGAATATAGTTTATTCTAATAAGGAGTTCTAAAAAATATCCAATGAACAATTTTTAAACTTGTTACTCAAACAAAAACCAACTATAGATATAGATATATTTACCAGCTTTCCCATTTTGAGATTTTAATGCTTCACTTGTAGTCTCTCTTTATATTTGATTTGTCATTTATTAATAGCATTTATAATGCGACAATTAACATTTTATCGATTGTGTAGTGTATTATCAATTTTAATATTTATTATTTTAATCTTGTGCAAATTATAGTTATTATATTCATAACATATGTAGTCTTCCCCTACCAGTCAACGCGTTATCCTCCAAAGCTAACAAAATCTAGACCACGCAACACTGTCCCCGAAAAATATAGTTCTCAAAATTTAAGAAATTTTTTGCCGATCACATCTAAGTTATTTATTAAAAACAAAATCCCAAATATTTGCTGTCCCCAAACTGGGAGAAACAATGATTTAAAATGAAGATAACAAAAGAGAACTAAAAATAAATAAATAAATTATACCGCTGATACACGCCATTGGGGAAACCAGTAATTGCAAGCAGCTGAGCTTTCAATCTACGCACTATTTCAAATATCGACATTCAAATACAACGCTTTCATGAAAACAGATCAGAATTTCAATTTAACGGCCAAATTAGAATTTTTCTAAGGCTGTGATGGACTGCTCGATTGGATGGACTAGACGACTGGATGCGCAACGCATGAAAGATAGGGAAGAGAGGTGAGTAGCACGGCTAACTTGTTGCAGACTGTTATTCATACGAGCAGCAAAATCTGTATTAAATTATTCCCTGTTAACAACAATCTGCAACAGCCTAGGGATGTAACGGCCCTGCATCACCTGTTGCAGGTGAAGTTTCTTGCAACTAGGATGTGCAAATCCATAATTATCTTCCACTTAGGCAAATACAAACTACATTGCTTTAACAGTTTCTGCAGACTTTTTCTAAACAGTTGCTTGAACAAGATTTTTCCAGTTTTCGGACTAATATCTATATTGAATTTGGAGTGATGAGTTAAACCCTAATATCCTTTAATACCAGAAATGTAGATGCTTGAAAGTCTTACACCTCTTTTATATACCTTAAATAATTCCTTAAAATACTTGTTCTCCTCTAGAAAGATATGCATAGTTTGTCGCATATCTTTAAGTCAAGTACTCCTTCACAAATTGCTCAGGCTAGTTTTAGTGTCCCAGGTTTTTGTCCATGCCAAAATAGCTGTCCACAGACATTTGCAGCTAAATTTGTACCGTTAGAGGAGGGCATTGGATATGGATCACTTTTAAACTGCTCAAATTTGGGACTCCAATTCTTCCTCCTGCAACCAATGTCAAATATACTGAATAATCAAATAAATACATTATTTACTTACAATTGAGTTTGGTAAATTCTAATTTTAAATTTTGGTTTTACAATTGAGCTTAGTTATAACCAATGTTTATCAATCTCAATTGTAAGTTATACTAAGAAATTGGTCTTGTACCCACTAGCACAACCTTCCATTCAGCAAGAACAACTGGTGTGGTTGAATATTGGGGATGATGACTAGTACTTAATTCAAATATTAAGTACAAATAGAAGCCTTAAAAATCTAATGTGGAGATCGAAATAGATTCTTTTGTCTACAATGATCACTCTCTCTAGTTTAATAACCTTACTGTTTATTGAATTCACATTGCCCTAAATCTCCTTAGCAAGGTTATCTCCAAATTGATTTAGTTCTTTTTTAATGGTTCGTCAAAGGATCTTATTCTTCTTTATCAGCCATGCTTCTATTTCTCAAGGTAAACTCATACTTCAAACCTAATGATTAATGGACAATCCTTTTATGTTTATAAAAGGATCAACAACATGGATAATTAATTTAACCAATATGCCTCTAATAACTGTGGAGCTTTTCTCCACTTTATGATAGCCAACAAGCCCCAGAACCAGATGACTGGAACCCAAATGAAAGCTATTGGAAATGCTACTAGATGTATCTCTCATGACGAGCAGAATCATGATTTGCATATTGGTTAAAATAGGTTAATTCTGTTAAACAGATTTTAGTGGATACCTTTCTGATTATGCAAATTGCATACTGATTTTTTGTGGACAGTTTAGAAGCTCTTCATAACGATAGATCTTTATATCAACTCAAACACCGGTCTTATTGTTTTGGATTCTCCATAGAATTTTTCCAATGCTCCTTGTATTTTCTAACTTCTAAAGCAAATGGTACGTCCTTCGCAACTGTAGTAGATGGAAAAGCTCCTGTGAATGAAAATACTTTGCCCATATTAGACTGACACATTTCGACAAATGTGCGGCTTTTATGACAAACAACATTGCACGCTTACGAAAATCAACCCCCTAAAAGATATGCTTACTGACCAGCACCATTGTACCCTTGTGAGAATCAGCTGCCAGACCACAAAAAAAGTAAAACAATGCATTGTAAGCTTTTATCACTGTAATGCTATGTTCCACGGAGTTTACTAACAGGTAGGTGGGGGTAAGGCAGGGTAAGGCAGGGTAAGGCAGGACGGGTTTCCAGGACGGGGGACCAAAGGGTCTAAGTTTGAGTATGATAGGGGATGGTGGCACGGGGTAAAAGGGCAGCAGTAATTATAAAAAAAATGTGTAAAGAATAAGTATAAGAATTACAAATGAAAATTTGGTATACTAAGTAAAGTTTAAACCACTAAATATTAAAAACAGAACAATTTGACAATAAATATTAACAATGCTGGGTGGAGGCTTGGGGGTGAATCCCCAATAGGGATTGAAGGCCAGTGCCTCTGAAGACAGCATCCCTAATGCATTCCCTACCACCCTACCACAATACAAGACAAGGTCAAGGGGTGGAGCCCCTGCCACCAAGTGCAAATTAAGGCATTCAAAACCCCACAAACCTTCATGGTAAATTTCATGTTCACAATTTATCACTTTTTTTCTGCAACACCAAGTCCTTACCGATTCTAAAACTTAAGGAGTAATTTGAAATGAAAGCTTAAAAGTTTGATGCCTATTTATAAGTTAATTTGAAATGAAGCTTAAAAGTTTGATGCCTATTTATAAGTTTTTTCATTTTGTGAGTGCTTAGAGTTTGGGTGGAACTATAGATCATTAGGGTTTGGGGGAACTATAGATCAATAGAAGGGTTTGTGAAACAAAAAACTGATTTTTATTTTCTTGCCATGGGGGATGGCTAGAAGTCCCTAGGATGGTTGGGAGCTCCAAGCCACACCCTAAAAGGTCGGTGGGGATGTTTGTGTGGGGTGCCCCGTGGAACACTGCTGTAATGTTAAAAATGACAATCGCAGAGGAGGGACAACAGGGGAAGGTGAAGGGGAAGAGAGGGGAAGGGGAAGAGAAGGACAACAGGGGAAGTCCCCTTCCCAGAAAGGTTGGGGTGCCCACGTGGAACACTGCTGTAATGTTAAAAAATACAATCACAGAGGAGGGACAACAGGGGAAGGGGAAGAGAGGGACAACAGGGGAAGTCCCCTTCCCGGAAAGGTTGGGGTGCCCACGTGGAACACTGCTGTAATGTTAAAAAATACAATCACAGAGGAGGGACAATAGGGGAAGCCCCGGTGGGGATGTTTGAGGTGGGGATGTTTGTGTGGGGTGCCCCCGTGGAACACTGCTGTAATGTTAAAAATGACAATCACAGAGGAGGCATAGATAGAAATTTTGTAGTGTTAATAGTATATCATTTGTGTACCTTTCAATATAGTTACATAAACCTGTTGGGCAATGTGTTCACTAATTAAACAACTTCTATTCTACGCATCCTAGATTATTGTTGGTGTGCAGTTGTTTCTAAAAAACTCACCCTCGGGAAACATTCCCAGAACCTAGTGCCCACCATTCTTGCCTGCCTTTTGTCATATGCTTCATTAGTTCTGTCTACTTGGAACAACACTTAATTTAAGCAGTCTTTAAAAGGTCCTGAGAAGGTTTGCACCCTAAAGCTGAGAACAATGTAACTTGGTTTATCCCATTTAATAACATTTGAATCTTAGAAATGTTTCTTGAACCTGCAAGCAACACTCACTTATCACTTGGGCTATGTGATATTCTTAATCAGAGATATTCATATAAAATCCAATGTTTGATAATAGCATTCTTGTCTTCACTTTGGCTCCAATTCCTGAACGTTTTCAGTAGTAACATCACCATCATGAATATTCCTCAAAATCATTCAAATCAAACTGTGATCACTTCATACAACACCCTTTCTCTCTGAACTTGATCTTTGCCACTCTTCTGAAAGGTCATGCAGGTTTTGTTCAGATTACAAGAAGACTTATCGAATGTCTTTGTTCTGTCTCTATTTCTACACCTTAGGAGTTTGTGCATTACCATCAGCAATTCTGTTTTTTATTTTTTATGAAACAAATTGATCATCCCAGTTCATATACTCTTACACTGTAATCAAATAAGAACATTAATCAAACCCTGAGTTCAACTTTATATCGCAGAATAAACATGACAGCTTTATAATAATTTTCTTACAGACAACAAAATTTTGAACTTTATACAGAATTCATAAATCACTCCCTAACCAAAGCAGTTTGTTATTTTAATAAGGATTTCAGTTTATCTGTAATTAAAACAACTTTCTGATCTATACATTCTCACTTTGATATAAGCAACTCTATTAAATAAATATCAACAACATCTACTACTGGGTAAAGCTAACAACAAAAGTAAGAGATTCAGAATCTTGCACACAAAATTAGGTTAAGTACAGTGTCTGGATAACATTAGAACTAAAGGCAACAAGAAGCTCGAGTTATTTTAGCAACAACTTCAAATGTTTAGACAATAATTAATATCTCATCTTCCTAGTTCAGTTTTGCAAGTTGTAATATGCATGGTTGCTTATCAGTTACTTGAGTATCCACATCAAAAGGTAATTAACAATTTAACCTACTAGAGTGTATTTCACGAATTGTTTATAAACAATCAAAGTTACTTTCTTAATCTAATCCTAGTCAGCTTTGTTTCTCTAGTCTTGTTTAGGAGTAGAAAATATATAGTCAAAATTGAAAACTAGTTAAAGACAATTTGTTCGTGCTATAATGTAAAGATCAGGATTTTGTATGAATTGAAGAACGGATTTGCAAGGAGCACTTTAATCCTTGCTAAAACATTACAGGAATACTGGAAATGTTCTTGAGAAAAACTGAATCATTCAATACAGGAAAAAAATGTAACACAATGTAACACAATGAAGCTGTAATTGTATAGGCCATTCCTATAAACACATATCTTATCACTTCAGAGTTATTTTACATTGATACAGATCATGCTTAAACAATTGAAATACACAAAATTCATTTTTGAACTTAACATCTTTCCTCAATTAATGATCAATCTACAACTGATATGCCATAATTGTTTAAAGTACTCAACAGTACAACCCAGATGATATATATATCAAATTTGAATATGTTTTGTTATAAACTCCCCAAAGATTAACTTCTCTCCAAATTTTGATACCACTATGAATGGATAACTGAAAATCAAGCTTCACATTCTAATAATAGAAATTCTGATTGATAGTAATTCTGATTACAGATGGGAATCTGAGTTTTTATTTCATCTTCTAATATTAGATCCCAAGCTCTCCATTTGACATCTTCAACTTTGTAATTGGGAGCAATGAAACGGACTCATAAATCTTAGTTGAATACAAGAGCTAGAAAGGGACTGAGCAGCGAATTATCAAGTATATATTTAACTATTGAAGTGAAACTTCTGGCAATATCATTGCAAGAAAATTCCAAACTTACCTTTTTGTTGGAAACAAGTACTGAAAAACAGCATTTAATTCAGAAATGGTCTTAATATCTGTACCATATCTAGTTATCGGCGGAAAGAAAAGCCAAATTCCCGTAGTGAAAACAAACATAAGAGTCGTAGGGATTGCAATGAATTTGGGTAATGTTATGTAAGGAGACAAGCTTCTTGTCAAAAAGACCTCAATGGCAACAGATAAGCCGTGGAGAGTAAAGAAAGCCGTAACTTCCCAACTGGGTTGCTTCTCCGTAAGGTGATAGATCATCAATTCATGCATCAGTCCAGAAACCACAAATGAAGAGATAACTGCAAATCCTCTTGCCCAAAGGGGAGGCTTGGCTTCTGTTGCTTGATTTCCCTGACCCCTCTCATGTAACTTTTTGTGGATCATCCAGCAGAAACTCAATACAGGGGTATAAACAGAAGGCCTAAGAATATTTGTTACAATAAGGTTCCATCTTCCACCCCAAAAATCCTTCAAAGAGCTTGCAAGATAAGGCTTGTTGGATTGAGGTTTTAATTGAACCCCAATTAAAGAGCTTAATCTTAACTATTGATAAGATTTGAAAACACAAATATTTGTCTCATAGTGAAAATTCTCACATTTCATTGTTAACATGTACACAGATTATTTGTCTTGTTAAACGATTTGGAATGCTCCTTTTGTCGAAGGTACTAAAAATTTGCTTTCACTAAATGACAAGAAACTCATAAAATGGATTTCTTCACCTTCTTATGTATTTGTTAAGACTGTTTTTTCTCAATAAATTGTCAAATTAAGGTTTAATTGGCTTTTGCTATTTATGTCCAATGATGTAGTATTGTTATTTTCAACCGGGGCATTGTGTTGTATTCCATAACTGGAGTAGTATGCTCTATTTTGTGTTATTTATATTGCTGGCTTTAGAATACTTGTTATACTAGCTACTTACTTACAATTGGATTAATATGTATAAGTTTAGGTGATGCGTATGATGTTGATGGAATTTCACGGTTTTAATTCTTTTCTTCTCGAATCCTTGAATTGCGATGTTGTTCTATTATATCTTTCTTTTAACTTTATTCAATGACAAAAAAAATGCATTTTGACTTCATTTAGAGTCTCGATCTTACAAATATGATCTTGTTTAGGGAGAGGACCGATGGTTGAGCCTGTTTCAATAGTTGAGATAGTAGTTGTTTATATAATGTCTAATAGTTGTGATAGTAGTTGTTTATATAATGCCCAATAGTGGTGACATGACTACCTTAACTTAAACAAAATGTATTCCTTTGATCTAAAAAGCAACCAATCATGTGATGCTACATCAGCGCTCAACTACCCATGATGTGAATGCACAAGTATTAGTAACAGGTTTGTTTTGGGCCTTTTTGGACACCTTGACAAAAAGCATGCTGATTGGCATCACATTTGATGATGTGGCCCTGAAGCGGATTATAAGTAAGGGACTTGCAAGTACATTAGGAAGTGATTTGAAATTTCAAGTAGGTTTTTGGAAAGCGAGAGAATTAGGATGAACTGCGGTCCTCTCTAGAATGTGATCCTCCTACAAATCACTTCTTCATCTTGTGTTTGATACTTGCCTTTCTCGTTTGTATAAGAACGATAAGCTGGGAGGAGTTTGCGCGAGAATCACGATGACCCGCAGGTGGTGAAGGCGTTGTCCCGAGCATTATGGGATATGATATTTCAGCAAGGGCTGCTAAATTATGTTACCATGCATGATCTGTGCGGCATGGCCCCTAAATTAAGCTATTTGAAGTGAGACGGGCTATTTTAAGCAATCCGCGTTTTATCTTTTTTACGTGTATAATACCGACCTCATATCATTAATGCATAGAGATCATTCAGAAGTTATTGCCGCGATTGCACTTTAGGTGTGCAATTGGGTACGTCAAATATGTGGTGAAATAGATAACAATGGACATAATAAGAGTAGGGTAAAATGAATTATTTTGATAAAAATGATTGTTTACCTTAACTGATTTTGTGTAAACTTATTGGTTGTAACATAAGAATTTGTTAGTAACTTATTAAAACAAAACATTTGAAAAATGAAATGGAATTGGTTTTAGAGGAAGGATCAAATTTAGTCATCATTACATTGAAATTTGAACCATACACATGTTGTCCATTGGTAACTTTATGTATTTTATAGTATAAAATGCATAATGATGAAAGATGTAACATTTATAGTTTTAAAACACTTTGTAAATAATACACATTGTACCTATTTTGTAATAAACATAGTAGCTATATTTATATGGTTGATTTATTTACATATTGGAAACGAAAAAACATATTATGGATAGGTTGGTGGCAGCTAGCAAAAGTGACCTCTATATTGCAATTGTCAGGCAAGGTAAATTTACGTATAAATTTGCCCACCATGAGCTCCATACGGATGAATTTTGCATTGTCCTCCTTTTCCCTTGATCGTTCTCTGCTTATTGTCATTACTTTGTCATTGTCTAGTTGAACCTGCTTGTTCTTAAACACAAAGCATCATATTTGTTACTGTAATAGTTGGCAAGTGATTTCAATTTGTTTTATTCTCAAATTGTAGAGTAAATGAGGGTTTGAGAGATTTAGAAGGGAAATACCTTGATGTCGTTGTTTTTAAGGCCTGGCATGTCTATTATGAAGACATAAGAGTTGGGAAACTCTTTGATATCAACAGGTGTGGAAGTCATGGCCTTGCTTTCCATATTTATTTGTTTGTTCAGTGGGGACTCCTAGAAGTTAGTGACCAGTGCTGATGAAGGGCACTATCTCTTCTCACAGTTCTGCATATTTGTTAAATTTCATAAGCATTTCGTTGAAAAAAATTGAAATGATAAATTAACTATAAATGCAAAGGAAGGCATGTTACATTTATGATGTCAAATTTTTTCAAAGAAAATAATATTTCAGTACAGTAATCAAATCTAATCAAAGAATATATTTGAAAACCCTTTTTCCCACGTAAAGGAGCAGTAATTCCATATGGGTTGTGCAAAGAATGGATGTAGTTGAATACATTGGTATAGTGATAATATTTTATTTCGAAAAAAAGTAAAAGAGTAATATAATTTAGAACTAAATTGGAAATTTGGTACAAAAGTAAATTAGAAAATGATGTACCTATAGTAGGCGAAATGCACTTCAACTATTCGTGGAGTTTGAGATTGACATTAATGCCAATCGACTCTCTTCTTTTTCTCGACGTGCAACATATGGGCTTTGTTGCATGCGTGCATATTGTTGGAACGTGAATGCTAGGTGAATGTGAAGACTTTGTAGATTAGGCACTCGTGAGATAGCAGTGAATGTAAGGCCTTGTCTATCAATGTTCCCAATGTCGATTGTGGCCCTTGGAAGTGTTAATCTTTGTGACTTGTGTATTGTCGATGCCCAAGCCATTTTAAGTGGAATTTGGCAGCGAAGTCCATGACTGAGCGGGGTTATGGGGACATTGTGTGGATTGTTATGGTCCCATGGTGGGCCAATGTAATGTTTGAAGTGAACAACAACAAACAAGGGTAGTTGGGGTGGTTTTTCACCTTCATTGTATACAATTTGTTTTACCTGACCAAGTGCACCATTCACGAGCCCTGTTTGAACCCAAATATTAGAACATAACATGACCACTTGGCCAATTGACAACAAAATATGAGCTTAGAGTTGCTCTTCATCTGTATTTGTGCTTATTGATCCCTTGAGTTGCTATGCAGTGGAAAGGGCAACAGGTGTAGCCAAAGACAACAACATACGCTTATTGTGTAGTAAAACCATTTCATTTGTTGCAAAAAGGTGTATTGTAGAGAAAAAAGAAAGTAAATATTGAACAATATAAAATAAATATATATAATACAACAACAATATATATAAATTTAAATAAAGACCTATATAAAATAAATTCAATTTGTACTAGATATAATAAAATATAATAATAAATTTGAGCTAAAAACTTAAAAATAATAATAAAAAATTTTATTATATAATCATATATAATAATATAATAATGAATTTGTAAACAAAAAATATTATTAATCTTATAGTAATCATATGCTCAAAACATATTACATAATAAAATAAAATAAAAAATTTAATGTGTAGTATCATCATCTCCTCTTTCTCACCCTACGCATGCACCTTATACTTTATTAGTTTATTGATTATTTTAAAGTGATCTTAAAACATTTAAAACAATTCAACCTATATAATATTCTAATCTCAAAAAATCAAATTCTTATTTAAAATAAAAATAAATGTATCATTAAAAAATTGGAGACTTCAACTTTAAAACATTTCTTAATAAGATATCCAAACAATTAACATATCGTACTTTTATATAATTAACTAAAGAAATGTAAATAATTAACATTTTGTACCTTTATATAAATGTAACTAACTATACAAATGCAAACAACAATAATTTCCATTGATTTTAATCTTAAATCATAAAGACTAACAATATATATAAATTTAAAAAAAGACATAAAATAAATTCAATTTGTACTATATAATAAAATATAATAGTAAATTACTGGCGATCTAATTATTTTATCATTGCAATGTCTTTTAAGTGTAAAAGTTACTCAATTGATCAAAATACAATGTAAATAACTATTTAATTGGCATAAGTAGCCCATAAAGGGACTCCTTGAATTGCTGCATTAAAGTGAGAGAACAAATGCTGCTATGCTTGTTTTCTATGTCTTGTGAAATTTTGCCATACATAAACACAGATTAATCTGAATAGACAATTACAAATGATAACAAGGGGATTGAATCAAATAAAGAATCTGAATAGACAATATTCTTTAAAGCTAAGGAATCTTCTTGTCTTTATTATATTCTAATTTTAAACTAATACAATTTATTTTTGAAGGAAAGGGATATATTCTCCTTTCCTTAGTTGAAGGAATATATATATATATATATTTCATGAAAATGTGATTTTGACCAAAATCGAAGTCTTTTAATAATTAAAGTGACTTCTTAAAATGTATCAAATTTCCAACGCCCACACCCATAGTATTAAAACAGTTAATTAATTTATTTTAATATTATGTACATTAATTTGATGGTGCAACTATAATACAAAAGTGTGTATACAATGTCAAAAGTTCTTTAATTTTAAAAAGAAAAATAAAAAATAATTAATATTTCCCCTTTCAATAATGAATCTTATCATTCTTAAATAGAAAGTTAACTTCAATGAATAAAATAATATATGGTATCTAATGTTTCTTAATTGTGTTTTGAAAAATATAATGATAATAAAAACCTGAATTTGCTAGTTATTAGGGATCTTGGCCATAATTTTCATTCTAAAAAGCATACTTAGAAAAAAGGTTTATTTTTTACGAAGCATAATTAGTACAAATTCTACACATTTAAACCTGAGTATCACCCAAATATATTTTTGCAATACCCCTACATCTAAAATAAAACATGGATGCAGAATGGCCGATCTTGATCGAAGAAGAGAGGCAAACAGAAAGCATTAAACTAATCATGGAATAACGAACTTAATGGAAGATCAAAGGTCAGTCTTAGGCCAAAGAAATGACAGTTGTATGAATACCGTCATACGTGTTGTAATGCAGCTCCCGTCATTTCAATACGAATTTGACAAGGAATTGATGTCAGAGAAGCTATTTCTGGATTAGATTGTGTAAGCTTTTTTGGATCAACGTTTCGGATCACACTCTGTGATCCATCATCAGGATAGAGAGCTCAAGGAGATGAAAATGGTTTGTTGCAGACCCAACAGATATAAAAAGAGGCAGAAAGATGGTAGAGGGATAGAAGGCACAAGGCCCAAGAGAGACAGGAAATAAATTACAAATAATGAAATTAGAATAAAAATGGAATTAAGAGAGCCAATTGACCATTGGATGAACAATTTCCCATATGAAGAAAAGCCAACCATATGAGAACAGAGGAACAATAATATATTTGTATTAATATATCTTTATTGGTGTGAAAAGAAGATAAAAAATAAAAGAAAGATAAATTAAA
Source organism: Sequoia sempervirens (assembly GCA_007258455.2). NCBI lineage: Eukaryota > Viridiplantae > Streptophyta > Pinopsida > Cupressales > Cupressaceae > Sequoia > Sequoia sempervirens. The sequence continues at coordinate 367,279,266 of VDFB02193867.1, forward strand.
AATTAAGAGAAACAGGCCAAAACATTAGAATAGAATTTTTTATCAATAATAATATATTTAATAAGCTAATATCTTGTAAGCTAATATCTTGATAAAATTAATATATTTAAGAAATTAATAAACAAATATCAACAAAAATTGAATAAAAAGGAGACCAAACACAATAATATGTTAAATATCTTGATGAATGTTTAAGAAGGTTAATATATTAATGAATATTACATTATGTTAAATATATTAATTTTTATACTATATTACATAATGTAATACTATATTTAGGTATTTCTAAATGTAACAAAAGATTAAAAATATTAAAATATTAATATTTTATTATAAAGATGGAAGATAAATTAGATTTATTATATTCCTATTTAAATAATTTAAAAAATTCTATTAAAATTATTTAGATAGATGATTATATTTAAATTATTAAATAGATTGATCTATTTAAATAGATTAATATATTTAAAAGATTTAGAAATAAATTATTATAAAGATGGAAGATGAATTAGATTTATTATGTTCCTATTTAAATAATTCTATTAAAGTTATTTAGTTAGATGATTATATTTAAAAAGATTGATCTATTTAAATTATTAAATAGATTGACCTATTTAAATTATTAAATAGATTAATATATATTAAAAAATTTAAATATATTAATCTATTTAAATAATTTAAATGTATTAATCTATTTAAATAATTTAAATGTATTAATCTATTTAAATAATTTAAATGTATTAATCTATTTAAATAATTTAAATATATTAATCTATTTGAACAATTTAAATATATTAATCTATTTAGATGATTTAAATATATTAACCTATTAAGATAATTTAAGTATATTAATCTATAACGATAAATTAGATTTATTATAAATTAGATTTATTTAAATAGATTAATATATTTAAATGATTTAATTATATTAATCTATTTAAATAATTTAAATATAATTAAATATATTAATCTATTTAGGTAGAAGATTATATTTAAATAGATTGATCTATTTAAATTATTAAATAGATTGATATATTTAAATAGATTAATATAAATTGATCTATTTAAATAGATTGATCTATTGATCTATTTTAAATAGATTGATCTATTTAAATAGATTGATCTATTTAAATAGATTGATCTATTTAAATTATTAAATAGATTGATCTATTTAAATTATTAAATAGATTGATATATTAAATAGATTGATATATTTAAATAGATTAATATATTTAAATGATTTAAATATATTGATCTGTTTAAATAATTTAAATATATTAATCTATTTGAACAATTTAAATATATTAATCTATTTAGATGATTTAAATATATTAATCTATTTAGATAATTTAAGAATATTAATCTATAAAGATAAATTAGATAAATTATAAATTATTTTGAAGATGGAAGATAAGTTAGATTTATTTAAATAGATCAATATATTTAAATGATTTAAATATATTAATCTATTTAAATAATTTAAATATATTAATCTATCAGGATGATTTAAATGAATTAATCTATTTAAATGTATGCCGAACTATCAATGTGTTGAAATATATTAAAATATTTATATATATTTAATGAATTAATGTATTAGAAATGAAGCTATATTACCAAGGAGTATGTAAAGACAAACAAAAAATGAAGAACACTAAAAAGAAAGAGAGCTTTAAAAAACACAAGGAGAGGAGGACCAAGCAAGTGAAGGCGATCACAATCCTCGAAGAAAGAGTGACGAGGGGGAGGAATGAGAAGACACAAAGTACAAGGGAGGGGGGAGGAGAAAGGATGGAAGAAACGAAATGGCAAAGAGGAAGAAAAGGAGGAACCAAACAAAAGCAAGCGACCACAGAGCCCAAAAGATGGGAGGAAGGGAAAAAAAGGATGGGGGAGGGGGAACAAGATCGAGGGAGATAAGATCGAGGGAGAGAGGGTCAAGATCGAGGGGGATGGTGGTTTTTAAGCAACGACAAAAGAGGCTTCCAAGAGAGGCTTAAACTCCACCCTTCATCGCGATTGAGGTTGTTGGGGTGATTGATGTTTTGAATGGCTTCTTTGAGTTTCCTCTTGCGGAAGTTATCTTCAACGAACAAGATTTGAGTGTTTTCTAAACAGATATGGTGTTTGGTTGAAGAGGAGTGTTCAGCTAGGGCTGATTTTGAGACACGCTCATGATTGATGTCAGCACCATGCTCTCTGATTCTTGTGTTGAATGCGCGACCCGTTTCACCAATGTACGGAGTGCCACAAGAGCAAACAACTTTGTAGACTCCTGAGTTTTGATATATGTTTTTAGGGTCTTTGAGAGGCAGGATGCAGTTTCTAAGTGTTGAAAGGGGCTTGAAAGCACAACGCAGGCCTTTTTTAAGAAGGATTTTTGAGATTTTATGTGAGATGCCTTCCACAAAGGGCAAGGAGGCACTGGGGAAACAGGTAGGTTGGGAAGAGGAGTTGGAATTGGAAGAGAAAGAAGAGAAGAAACAACGTTTGGAATGGTTGAGGGCTCTGGAGATTTGTTTATTGGTGTAACCATTTAGCCTAAAGGCCAGGCGAAGATGTTCCAATTCTTGGGTTAAGTTTTCTTCATCTCCTTGAGCTCTCTATCCTGATGATGGATCACGGAGTGTGATCCGAAACGTTGATCCAAAAAAGCTTACACAATCTAATCCAGAAATAGCTTCTCTGATATAATAAATCTAATTCATCTTCCATCTTTATAATAATTTATTTCTAAATCTTTTAAATATATTAATCTATTTAAATAGATCAATCTATTTAATAATTTAAATATAATCATCTATCTAAATAATTTTAATAGAATTTTTTAAATTATTTAAATAGGAATATAATAAATCTAATTTATCTTCCATCTTTATAATAAAATATTAATATTTTAATATTTTTAATCTTTTGTTACATTTAGAAATACCTAAATATAGTATTACATTATGTAATATAGTATAAAAATTAATATATTTAACATAATGTAATATTCATTAATATACTTAACCTTCTTAAACATTCATCAAGATATTTAACATATTATTGTGTTTGGTCTCCTTTTTATTCAATTTTTGTTGATATTTGTTTATTAATTTCTTAAATATATTAATTTTATCAAGATATTAGCTTACAAGATATTAGCTTATTAAATATATTATTATTGATAAAAAATTCTATTCTAATGTTTTGGCCTGTTTCTCTTAATTTTTAATTTATCTTTCTTTTATTTTTTATCTTCTTTTCACACCAATAAAGATATATTAATACAAATATATTATTGTTCTTCTGTTCTCATATGGTTGGCTTTTCTTCATATGGGAAATTGTTCATCCAATGGTCAATTGGCTCTCTTAATTCCATTTTTATTCTAATTTCATTATTTGTAATTTATTTCCTGTCTCTCTTGGGCCTTGTGCCTTCTATCCCTCTACCATCTTTCTGCCTCTTTTTATATCTATTGGGTCTGCAACAAACCATTTTCATCTCCTTGAGCTCTCTATCCTGATGATGGATCACGGAGTGTGATCTGAAACGTTGATCCAAAAAAGCTTACACAATCTAATCCAGAAATAACTTCTCTGATATTCTTATGGATTGTGGAAATCTAATAACATTGAAGGAATTGATGTGTCATCAATGTGTAAAAGCAGCTTAAATTTTTTCACGCATTTTAGATGGTTTTTCAGTAAAAGCAAATTTACCGTGCTTATACATACATTGGAATGAGTTGCTTACACAAAAGAATCATTTTAGGTTTTACTGGATGTCCAAATTTAAGTTAATGCAGAGAGTTGGGGAACACGTATTGCATGAAAATACATGATGTCGCTTTCTTTTTCCAGAATGGCATTTATTCATACTCCATTATTATCTAGAAAGTTGCTATTGGTTTCCGTTCCAACAACCACTAAACAACAACATGAGGCAGCCCCAAAATGGCGAGAAATGATGAACGACTAACAATTTTAAGGATTTTAAAACACATGTTTCACAGATATATGTGGCGATAGCAAAAGATTTACTTTCCTGGCCTTATGTATACGTAATGCTCATAGAGTAAACCTAAAATATTAATCCTGGCACGATAGGAGAAAGATCTATCTTTTGAAATCTCTCAAGCCCGCTATCTCCCCCTTTAAGCACTCCATCTTCTCACTCCAGCCATGAAGAAAACGGGTAAGCTTTTCAAGTATATTGATGGAATTCCACTTGCATTTCATTTCATTTTCTTCCTTCTTGGCCTACTGCAGAAATGAATGTAAATCGTCATGTTCTTTGTTTTCAATTACTGTGATAACTCCCTCCAGCCTTCCAAAGCTGCGTATTAAATCGTGCACGCTGAATTCCAAGTCGCCAGCATTGAAATTATTATTGTCATCGTTGATGATGAATTCACCATTGTTTTTGAGGTCAGTGGAGCAGTTTTAAATCAGGCAGAGAAGGCGACCATTTGAATGTACTAAGCCTAATAATATTTGGGTTTCACTAGAATCCATGGAGGAAAGAAGAAAACTGTGGTTTAAAAAAAAGGAAAAACAGTTAATATAAATAGAGATGCAGGTGTAAATACTGAGAAATTTATAGTTTACCCTGTTGTGCATAAATTTCTTTGACTCGCCCTTTGTCATATTAAAATTTTAAGATAATTCTGTACTTCATATTTAAATTGTATCGCATCAAAGCAGAGTAAAATACAATGAACAATGAAACATAAGTGTTGCAATGCATATACCGCCATTCACAATCTATAACCATAGATCATAACATAAACAAGGTACAAAAAATATACCACAAAATTATATGCAGAAGTCCATGAGAAAACCTCACATCAGGTATATAGAAAACCAAAACCTATGAGATAAGCAGTAGAAAAAAAAAGATCCTGGAATGACAAGTCAAATGTGCACTGGTCTCGGCTGATAATAGAGGCCTGTAGATCAACATTCCAGACTCTTGGAAGAGGCCATGCTTTTTTTTTCATATGCACGAACTTCTCATCTTTAAGCTTTGGTTTAAGTGTTTTGGTGTATAATATTCAACATTCTATTTATTGGTCAATTGTCTAAAAATAAATGAAATTTACATCTTCTACCAGTAAATTTTAAAGATGTGTACTAATTTTAATGATATATTACTTTCTGGCAAATGCTGGGAGATGAAATTGGTAAAGCAGCTTATGGGCGTGTCTATAAAGGCTTGGACTTGGAGAATGGAGATTTTGTTGCAATCAAGCAGGTGTCTTTGGAAAATATTCCTCAAAAAATATGCCTTAAGAGGATCTTAATATCATAATGGTTTGTACATATAGAAAGATCTTAGTCTGTTCTGTACTTTAGTAATGTCTGTCATGGAAGAAGTAGATTTTGTATGCTCAATGGTATCTATAGCGTATTCAGCCTTGGGGTATTGTATGGGATAGCTTGTGAATCTCAATGGACTAAATGTAATAGACTTTTGTCTAATCTAAGAAATAAAGTTCATCTTTTCTGGTCAAGAATGATAACTGTCATGAAACATTTACTATATAGTCTAAAAAAAATGAAATTTACATATTTTACTGATATAAGCAAAATGAATAAGATGTCGTAGCTCTGATTTGGACAACTAACAAATAAATATTCAGGTAATTAAGTGGTTGTCCTCTCCTTTAATCTTTGTTTAATTAGGTAACTAACTAAGAATTCTACAGTTTAAATTGTGACAAAAACACAGGTTTACAAAATGGAGTCAAAATGAAAAGGGGCTCTGTGGGTTGAGCTAGGACTGTGAGCTAATTTGTTTAGGTAGAGAAAAAACATAAATAAAGAGAGCTCGGTAGGCCAAAACAGGAGCAACAATTTAGGACAGTTGGGTGGCTGAATTTTAGAATAGCTTGCAAGGTAACAGTAAAAAAAACTATGCAAAGTATTCAAAGTAGATTAAGCATAGAAAGTAAATAAAATACCTATTTTTTCTTCACTGTCGTATTATTTCCACTGTGTTCTTCTGCAATCCTCCTTTTCAGCAAACTCTCTGCAAACTTCTAGATGTAGTAGACTGGCAATATTTGTAATCTTACAATTAGAAATCTATATAGAGAAAACAGGAGGCGGTGAAATGTGGGCAACAATTATTATGCATTAATGAGGTAAAATATCCCATTCAACTACTTCTACGAGTTCGCTGTGAAAATGGGAGTAAAAATATCCTATACCCCATATGACTTAAATGCACTTATTATCTATTTCTCATATGGCAGCGCTGTCATGGAGGACAATCTAAGGAAGATCTTTTTACATAATTAATTCTCACTTTTGGAAAATGCGTAGGTATGACAATGTGACAACTGCAAGCATATTCTAACATTATTTCAATTGATAGCACCTTCTACAATGTAAATATAACCTATGTTTTATGCTATACAAACATTAAATCGAATGTGCCTTTTCAGCCAAAGATGATCAACGGTGCAGTTCATTCCAATCGTTGGCCGACTGTTGTAGACAGAGCTCAACCATGGATTGCAAATTCTAGTTGGTCTCTCTCACATTGGATACGCTTTCGGCGTAAAAAAATCTTACATATCTAGTTGTTATTGAGCATTTCTTGATGGGGAGACGATAAGTGTTAGATAAAAAAACTTACCTAACTACTAGTGAAGGTTCAATCACGCATTTGAGATGACAAGAATGGTAAGTTGGTGATGACTATTTACCCTAGTAGTTATTTAGAGGAGTCCAATTAAAATGTTTCCTAGTTAGTAATGGAGAGAATCCTCCTCGATGGCTATGAGAGTGACACCAACATGAGTTAGAGTGGTTTTACTAGTACCCTTCATTGGAGGATTTGTTAGTAGAAGGTGAAGAGGGACCTTGGTAATAGTGCAAGGAGCATTCCCCATTGATAAAGTAGAATATGTAGATGTTGCTCTTCAAAGGCCACTTTACTAGCTTGAATTTGTATATGCATGAGTATGTTCACAACCACCAACAAGTGTAAGTAGCAACATGAAAATCCACAATAGTATTCATAAAAATAACACAATTATTATCTTCCATATGCAAAAATGATTTCCAACCTAAAAGCATGTCATATCTTATAACAAGCCACCCAATTTAACAATAATATACAAAACAAATTGAAATAACATAAAAATGCCATAACTTTTTTATTTTACTTTTACTAATTCTTTCTTTTTAAATATAAATCATTTACCATATTGATTCCACTTTTCAAAATAAAGATATAGCCATTACATCATTAGATGGAAGTCCATGATACAAGTTTGTAACTAAATACAATTTGGATTAGGACTTATGCCTTACTAATCTATTAAGTTATATCAATGTGCAAATTCTAACCTTTCATTACAAATGAAGTAATCATCAATTACATATTATCTGTTGTAGTTGTCTTATCCAAGTGCAAGCAATAATGGTTATCCAATTGTAGGAGGGAAAGAATCATATGAGAAATTTACCTCCAACCATAAATCAAGTGGTCCTCCACTCAACTTCCCACTAGAAGTGGTGCTACCCTTCAAAAGGGGTTATAGATAAGGATGTCTATAGTAGAAATATAATCAAGAACCAAGTACAAATACAAAAATGTATACACCTACACATGCAACCTATCATGAAATCTCCTAGATCCCCTCTAGCTAACATGATATCTGACTAACATGGGTCTTGTGGTATAATGAATTGACAATGTATATAGTTATAACATCACTTTGGCTAAGACATTCGTTTATTAATTGCATAAATATGGGTAATCTATTCATGTCATTACTATCTCTTGCTCAACTTTTCTTGATGACTACATAACTAGAAAAAAATGTAAATATAAACTAAAATACAAAATATCTTTTGGTTACCAAACTCCTAGCATACTCTACTCTTGATTTGGTCCTACTAATTGTCTACTATATTAGAAAAATATTCATAAGTATAAGTTGGCATAAATATATTAACTATCGAGTTGCCAATATTATTGTATTCCCTACCTTGAGATGGTCTTAGTTTCCTTCATTATAAAATATGATTATTTAATAAAAAACATAAATAAGTTAATCATTGTTTATTAAATATTTGGTGTCCCTTACCTTGAGTTGGCTTTATTTATATCAATAATGTGAGTGTAAGAATAACTATCTTTTCCAACCCTTTGGTATGTCCTTACCCTTGAATTAATTATATCTATACATAATAATCTAATAACTATTATTTCTAATTGATTCCAATATCATGGTATACCCTTACCCTTAAGATGGTTTCATCAATATATCGAGTATAACAATACATGTGGAGATAGGTGCATGGAATACATACTTATTTTCATCAAAGAGAGATATTGATATATTTTACGCCAAATGAAATTACTGATTAACAATATCACATTCCTCCTTATTTTAACAATAAATTACTTTGATTGAACATACACTTAATAGTGAAATAAAATGATCAAATAAACCATGTACCATTCTTAATGGCATACCCCAAATAGAGATCTTAAGATACATGGTATGACTATAAATCACCATTCACATAACATACCTACATACCTTCAACATCTAAGTGTTTTCCTCATCCAAAGAACTTGAGTGCAACAAGATGTTGCTGCTATATATTTAGCCTCTATTGTGGATAGAGAAATTGAAGCCTATTTCTTACTCAACCGAGACACAAGACTATTACCTAGAAATAATGTTCCTCCACTTGTACTCTTTCATAAATATTACCCACCCAATATGCATTAGTGTATATCGCTAGGGTAAAATCTTCACCTATTTGATACTTGCAGTGTTGTAAATTATAATCCCTTTTAGGAGATAGCATAATTTCACACTTAGTTTGGACCTACTTTAGTGACCCTTATATTTATGCATTTTGAACACCCCTTAATTAGGCCTTAATCTCCCAAATTATGCATTATATGGCCTATTTTTGACAATTACCAATGAATTGCAAGCGAAAATGGATGCATTTACCTAATACATTGCCCTCAACACTTAAAATCCTAAAAAATAGGGCAAGGACACTCATGCCCTAAGCGTGAGTGTCCCCTTATTTTGGCTCCAATTTCAAATATGTCGACGCTGAAAAATTATTATTTGTAATTCAATTGTCCAAAGTTGACTATCGGTATCTAATTTATGATAAATTAGATTAGAGGCCTAAAAATACCTAGTCTTTTCACCATTTGAAACTAGAGAAGGCAAGAAAGAGAATTTTGGAGAAAAGAAGCAAGAGACCAATACATTCCGTTAAATATATTTCAATTTGCAGGTTTTCAAATGTCTTTCTATTTGATCAAGTCTTATTGCATGATTGAAGGTTGACGCCAATAGAAAAGCATGATGGATTCTAGATTTGGGAGATGCATTTGGCCATTTCCTTCAACCTAATGACTTATTTCCTAGCGTTCTCATCTTCAAATTCATCCAACTTGTAGCCTAGAGCAAGGTTTCATTATATTTTAGATTTCCTAAGGTTTTTTTGACTTCCTCTTAAGTAGATCTTGTCATTTTCATATAGGATTCCTTCTCTAACACACATGCTTTTTTAGCTCATAACATCCTTAGATGAACTTAAGGTTAGGGGACACACACTGATATCAATATTTCATTAACTATTATAGAGGTACAAATACCAAAAAAGGGGTTTGACTAAGGAAAACTCCTATATAGCCACCCCCACCATCTCTTTTGTAGATTTCTTGTAGGTTCAGATTTGAAGATGGAAGTTTGTAAGGCTAGAATTGAAGAGCAAACAAAGCATCATAGGTCAAAATTTTCAAATCCAGAAAATGCCTACAAGGACACTAACACCTTGGGTGAATGTGTCCTCTAAAATGAGATTCAAGTTTGTAGGGAAGGTGCAAAGAACTTTGTCTTACTCAGATCTATTGTCTGAATTTCTGTTATAGTTTTTCAGTTATCAAAATCTTGCATTAGTCTAGAACGCATAGTTTAAAATGGTTATTTGGGGAGACTCAATTCCAATCAATTTCCAAGATTCAAAAGGTTCAAATTCAGGTATGATTGACTCACCTTTATGGTTGAAAACTTGTAAATCTAATTGCCTTCTTGATTTGTATCCAAATGAAATCCTAGAAAAAGATAGAATTGACCCTAGGTTTTAGACATTAAACTTAAGGGTTCCATTTTCCTATGTTTCAATACAATAAGCCAAAATCCAAAGTGCCCTTTAGATACTAAAAAATATTTTAATTGCTTGTGCATGTGTTTTTTGGAGTTGCCTAAAACTATGCCACCATACCTACTACTTACATAATATCAGATCTTGAAGTTATCACATATAATAAACTCCCAATAATTGACTCATAGAAAGTTTGATTGGATTCAATGTATTCATCCTTACTCAATTTTCATCTAGTGATCATGGGTGTACTCATAGGTTTGCAATCCTCCATATTGAATCTCTTCAACATCTCCTAAATATACTTGGTCTATGAAATAAATATCCCTTTATTGGATTGAGATATTTGTAGGCCAAGGAACAAAGACAATTCACCAAGCATGAACATCTCAAACTCCTTCTACATGTCTATGGAAAACTCTTGACACATTTTATCACTACTTCCACCAAAAATGATATCATCTACATAGACTACAACAATCAACTAATGATCACCTTCAATTTTGATTTAAATATTGCTATCAACAATTCCTCTCTTGAAACCTTGTTGTTGTAGATACTTTTCCAATCTTGAGTACTGAGCCCTGGGGACTTGTTTCAACCTATAAAGTGTCTTCTTAGCTTGCATAAATAATCCTTATTCCTCCATATATACTCCTTCTTCTAAGTTTCCATTCAAAAAGGTTGATTTGACATCCATCTAATAAAATTTGAAATTATTAAAATAAGAAAATGCCAAAAACATCCTTAGAGGCTTCTAGACATGTGATAGGGCCAACTATTTTTCAAAATTAATTCCTTCTACTTGAGCATACCATTTGCATACTAACCTTTCTTTTTTCCTTACAACTTGGCCATCCTCATTGTTTATTTTTGAACACCTAGTTAGTACCAATTATATTTTTGTTTTTAGGCCTTGGGACAAGTTTCCAAGTTTCATTCTTTTCAATTTGGTTCAACTCCTCTTCCATGACACTCACCCAATTCTTGTCTTCAATTTCATAGGTTCTCTTTTAGAAAGCAAGGATAAATTTTCATGTTATGATGCCTTGGCCAATCACCTTCTTGTTTGGATTTCAATATGTTTGTCACCAAGAATGAGATCTTTTGGATGATTTCTTCTAGAATAAAATTATAAGATGGAGTCTTTGTGTCCTTCCATTCACTTACCTCATTTTCAAATTCTTCTTCTACTTCCTATTCTTTTCAATTTGCTTCATGTTGGTAATCAATTTCATGTGCCTTTTCTTTTTGATGTCTTTCTGCATCCACACTTACATTTTCACTTTCAACAATTGTGTGCAATCATTTATTATAGCACATGTAGGCTTCTACCCTTGAAGAGAAACTGAGGAAGATACCTTCATCAAACCTATAGTCAAATTTTCCCAAATCTTCACCATCTCTCCTTATATAGCATTTGCTCCCAAAGACTTTGAAATATTTCACCATTTCATGCCTACCTTTCTAGAGTTCATATGATGTTTACTATGTTTGACTTTGATTTGACCTTGGTTCAAAATGTAGAATACCATATGAATTGCTTCTCTCCATAATGTGTCTAATAGCTTGGACCCATTTAACATGGTTCTTTCCATTTCTTGAACAGTTCTATTCTTTCTTGGTTGTTCTACTCACATCTTCAATTAGTTTCCCTGTCTTCCTAATTTCACATCCTTCAACATGAAATATGAGTGTGTCCTTGGTCACACATTTGAATCACACTTAGGAGATTATGCTTCAACCCTTAAACATATAAATTTTTTTGAGGTAAATCATCTTTCTGATATCTAGGCTAAGAGTACCTTTTCTTGTTATCTTTTCCATAGCATTGTCCCCAAGTTTTACTATGCCTCCATTCACTTCCTTCAAGGTGAGGAATCCGCTCCTATCTCCAATCATGTGGTGTAAGCAACCACTATCAATGTACCATTGATTTCCCTCATTCTAAGCATGAAGAGAAGTTTGCATAAGCATGGATCTCTCCTTATTTTCTTGCTCATGTTTCTTTTTCCATAGTTTTGAATTTTCCTCCTTTTGTTTATCCATAGTATCCTTCTTCTTGTTCTATTTAGGTGGTTCCACAAAACCACTTCTACAAAAGTGTGTTGTGTGTCTAAAGTTGTTTCACTTATAGCATACAACATTATAATCCACTAAAGGAGCTAATGAATCATAATTTCTATTTGAGAACACATAAGGACTCTTGTTCCAAACAAAGTTATTTCTTGTATGTGCCCTATGGCCTATTGTTTTATGACCAACATGATTACACAAAAAACAATAACAAAATAAAAAATGTTGGAACCTAGTCATGTGGGCCTGCTTTAGAGGAAAGGGCCTTTTGAATTTGTCCTTGTTATATTTTGGAGGAGTGCTTATTTTTTGTGCTACTTAATTCTCTTTCTTTTTTCTGATAAGAATTTTGAGAGCATCAATGAAGCTTTTTGTCTTTTTCTTATTTTACTTTTTTGGTGGCTCTTGGTGATCTTCTTTTTTGGCCATTTGATTTTCTTTATATCCAATACTAGTCTTTATAAATGGTGACCTCTTCCAATTGGTGATATCATCTAAGATCTCGGTACACTTCTCAAATTTGAGGTTCTTGTTTAGCTTAGCAATTTTTTTCTCTAATTCTTTCCTCAAGGAAACAATTTCGAACTCAAGCCTCTCACAATTTTCTTCTTTTTCCTTTAATTGAATTCTTACTTCTTCCTCAATTCATTTTGCCTCTTCAATTTGAATTTTTAGATTGATGATCATTTTCTCTAGCTACTCAAGACTTTGTGACACTTTCACTAAGTAGATTCATAGTCCTCTTGAAGCTATAGTTTTTGCTTCAAATTCTTCTTCTTGAGTTTCTTGATTCCATTTAGGGAACAAATAAGCTCATGTTCCAAGTCTACTTCCCCATCCATCTCAACACCATCTTCCCCTCCTGTCTCCTTCTCCACCTTTTCTTCACTTTCTGAGATATCATCTCTTATTTCTATTTCCATGATTATAATCTATTCTCTATGGTTGGAGGAGAAGCTATCTTTGGATGAACTACTTTCCTCCTGGAATAGAAGCTTTTCTTGTTCTTGTAAAAGTTCTTTTTATTATCAAGTTTATCTTATTTGTAGCCCCTTTTTATGTTGATAATATTTGCCACTTTTCTTTATATTGTGCTCTTCTTCTTCTTCACAATTTTTTTTTTTTTGCATACGGGCATTTAACTGCAAAATGTCCTACCTTTCCACATTTAAAAAAATTAAAAGGCAACTTACCTTTGTATTTGTCAAATCCTTTCTTTAGCTTCCTCATAAAATGAGCTTCTTCTTTGTCTGAATCATCATTGGAACTATCACTTGGCTTGAACTTTTTACTCTTCATTTTTTTGAGGCTTTTACGGTTGTATCTCATTTAGATGGTTTCTCCTTTTTGGTCCTCATTTCATATAAAGTGAGGATCCCATGCAACTCATCCATTGTTAGAGTATCTAGATCTTTCATTTCTTTGATGGTGGATACTTTGTCATCGAATCTCAAGGGAAGAGACCTTAGTTCTTTTGCACAATCATTGCAACCTCAACCTTTTCTCCAAAGCCTCTAATAGTGTTAACAATTTCACCCACACAAAGTAGATAGGATACAATGTTTTATTTATCCTTCAATTTTAAACTTTTGAATTGTCTTCTATGTGTTTGAAGCTTAGCTTTCTTTACCTTGTCATCTCCTTCATAACTGCTCTTTATTTTGTCCCAAATCTATTTTGTCGATTCACCGTGCATTACTTTGACAAACTTTGATTTTACTAAACCACACAAAATTGCATCATACCTTTTGCATTATTTTCACTTGTTGTCTTTGTTTCTAGATCCATTGGTGGAGATGATGGAGCTGTATGTTCACTCACAATTGATTGCCAAATATCAAATCCAAGAGTCATTAGGTAAGTGCACATCCTTATGCTCCAAAAGGCATAATTTGTTCCATTGAAAAATGAAGCCTTGTTTGAGAAGAATCCTTCGTGACAGACCATGTGTGCTCTTGAGATCTACCTTTTACTAGTTAGACTATACTTGAGGGAACTAGATTTGATGATACTAATTGATTAGAACACTTTTATTGAGAGGGGGGTGGATCAATATAAGACTATCTTTTAAATTTTCCAAATTAATAGCCACAGTAACTTCAAATACACAACATCAAAAAATAAGAACACAAGATTTACATGGAAACACTTTTGAGAGAAAACCATGGAATAAGGACTACTTGGATCTATTGTCAAAGTCCAGTCACAAATAAAATGCTTCTTTATAAAATTTCGTAGGAACCAACCTACTGGAGAAACCAATCCCCACAACTAAGCACCAACTTAGTAAGATACACAAATCTCTTCAAATTAGAGGCACCAACCTCTTAGACAACAATATCTTTGTCTTCTTGATAATACTTCTTGAAAAATATGCCTTTGAATGATCTTCTATTATATTATTGTCACACATAACTCTTGGTGTATGTATGATATATCTTCTATTCTCACACTTCTTCCCTAGATTCAACACTCACATCTTATATCTTTCACAAAGGAGGCAACCTTTTGGATGGAAACATTGTTTCACATAGGAAGGAAACTCTCTATTAATATGCACCTATTCATAACAAACTTGGGCACTCACCTAAGGGGTCAACCCCTTCAAAAAATATAAATTTATTTAATTTTAATTTCCCAAGTGGGGCGCCTCTATAAGGGGGTCGGCTCCATAATTTTAAAATAATTTAACTTAATTGTAAAATCATAAGGAAGGCCCACAATGGAGGATGTCTACCAACACTAATAAATATGAATTTAATTTAATTTCATCGTTGCCTTGTGAATATAAAATATTCCCTTGGAGTGTTGTGATTAGTGGCCTTTGGCCTTCATACTTTCAAATCCTCATTAGCAATTTCCTTGGTCCTTAATAGTGTCTTTGACATGTCAATGATAATTATGCATATTTTGAAAACTTCCACCAAATGCATGCGTATAAAAATTACCTCACAACATATAAATTCAATTGTTATTGTTGTTTATTACATGATGTGAAGTCTACTTGAGTTCAATTTGATAAAGGGGCTTGCAACTTAAATTAAAGTTGGGACTATGATTGATTAATAAATTCAATGATTATCTGAAGCAAAGTAACCCCTTCAACTTATTTTTGTATTTCAAAAAGATTTTATTTATTGTTTGGTGCCTTTGGTTTCTATAAACTTCATCACTTGTTTAGTGGACTATTTTGTGTGTGCAGGGAACTATGAGGATTTTTGGTAGGTGGTGGTTATGCTCTAATATCATTGGCCTTATCATTGAGTAGAATGGACGAGGCTCGTCAATGCCACTCCCTGAAACCCATGAAACCATATCTTAGTGGGAGAGTCTCATATACAAGCATCTTTGTGCCATGTTTCACTACCCAAAGCTAGCCACTCTTAGGTTTGTGAAAACGAAGGAGGGATTGATTGAAATTGGGGAAGCAAGTCAATCTTGATCAAATGTGATTATCTAGGAGGTCTGTTACAAATTTGGTGATGCCAATTCCTTCTACAATGCGCAAGGTGTGGTTGTGTTTTCCTCTCTTCTCAATTTAGTTTCACAAAATTGAGTGGTGAAGCACAAATTTATTAGGAGTATGGTGTATATTTTTCCTGTTATAGACCCTTAATGGATTGTACACTCATCCACTATATTAGGGCTCAACATTTTTGACAAATTTCCAAGGTATTTAGTTGGCCCATGGTTTTAGTCATACTATTTTTAATACCACTAAGTAGTTTCCTATTGTAATGTGCCTATAAACTAAATGCATAGGAATTAGGGCTATTGTAGGCCAAGAGCATCTTAACAAAATTGAATGTACAAAAATAGAGTTATAAATTTCCTATATCTCTTGTTGAGAGCATCAAACTCTACGTTGTATTATAATCTTATTATTGAGATTAATACATTAGAGTATTTGGATGCTAGATTATTTCTGAATATTTTCCTAATGTATATCTTTTGTTATCACAAAAATGCAAGGATTCACCATATAAATCAATTCACTTAGTCACAATTTGCCAAGATCTTACAAAGATTTTGAAGGTTTCATACTTGATCCACATATATGCACATCCACTAGACCCCTTCTTGTGTGTGAGTTTTACTAACAATACACTCAAGGACATTAAAAAAAAAAGTGTAAAAAAAGTGGTCATTGATGCAAAGAAGAAACCACCACACCTCATTAGAATTGTTTGGACCTTTTTAAGGAAATAATTCATCATACTAGTTCAAATTTGATTTACTTCCTAGTTTATCTACTATGGAGGATATTTGAGTTAAAAGAGCCTTTGCAACTTATGGTTGTGACATAGGAATGTAAAACATGGAGTGAGTCAAAGATAAAGTAGGGGAAGAGCATGAATGAGATTGTGGTGAGTGTATACTTTCGGGCCAAATGTGTAATATATCACATCTTTTGTATATTCTATTTTCATCATATTCAAATTTGGGGATTTTGACAATCCTAGTCATAGGAATGAGCACATTCATACTTAGTTAGATGAATGTTATAACTCATGAGAGAGACCCTCATCATCATCTACAATAAACATATTCATCCCATATTCTAGAAAATGTTGGTGATCCTAAAAACACATCTACACATGGTTGTATATGCAATGAATTCAGTATGTGGATAGACTTTGAAGAGTTGTTTCTATTAATGACCATGTAATGGAGTGAATTTGCACCCCTTGCAATTTCCCCATTTACACCCCTTACCTTAGAAAAATCAAACCCGACGATGCTTTCCCACCTCACCCATTCACTTTCCACCCACTTGGTGGTTGTCTGTAGTGTCAGTGGGGGAATTTTTGTTTGGGATGCTAGCACGACGCGTAGATGTTTGTGCGGCATGTTGCCATCCTAAAATGATTCTCGCCTTTGGAACCTGTAGAGGTGTTACACTTCTCCATTGGCGATGAAGCATAACGCCTCTGCACCCTTGATTGACCTCAAACGACTCTTTTGGGCTTCTATTCATCCCAAAAAGATATTTTTCTTCATTCATTCGATTGGCTACACGTTTCTTGAATCACACTAGCCTCTACACAATTTGTTTTTCACAACATTCTCCATTGTTGAAGCTCCAAGCCAATACTCTGCTAGGTTTTCTCCTCACGTTGTTGTGACAACAGTAACATCTACAAGCTTGCAAGTTCGCATCTCCCTTCATGTGCTTGAGGGCATCTTGTTGGGGAGGTGATATCCATTTTGTTTAGCATCATTATTTGATTTATGTAGCATATTGTTGTTAGCATTGCATGGCATTGCTTTCTTTCCATACTTTCTTTATCACATTATTTCTCTATCGTGGCTATTTTGGTTGTATGTGGAGGTGGGAACACCAAAACAAGGGTTTGACTACGACAAGCCCCAAAACAACCCCAACATTTTTCCCCATTCTACTATGTGTAGGTGTTTGCATTCGTGTGGAGCTTGTGAGAGGTTGGAACAACCGTTAGTTTGATTTTTTCCATCTTTGTTTCTATCAAATTCCATCTTCTGAAGTTAAAGTATTATTCTTGTCATTTTAGTAGTTTACTTCTTTTGTATTTTTTGTTATCGTATAAAACTCCATTCATTAGGTAGTTAGTGAGTTTTCTGTTAAGTCTCGACTGTCCTTCGTACTTTCTATCTGTACAGACGCCAACGCCTGATCGAAACGCCAGTGCGACACACTGTCATCTGTCTCCTACGCTAGAGTCCTCTAGCAGAGAGCTGCCTAGGTTACAGTCTTGACTTGAGAATTTGCTCACTTGATTCTCTAAACCTTTTGGGTTGACGAAAGGATAGTGACAAAGCATTTGTCCTTCCTTTTTCACCCTCTCAAATGCCAAACTTACCTTAAACAATCCTTAGCGTGAGGTAAATTAGGGCAATTGATTATTCTAGACCCTCCCGTGACTTAGGATCCTAAGTAGTCGGCCCCCCTCCTCTACAGACCACAAGCTAAAGAAGGCTTCATCAAAACATTCAATAAAATTTTCAATCCATAAGAAGTTTCATTTATCAAAGTTGAGAAGATAAAATTTATTGAACTAGATAGCTATAAGACTTCAACAAGGATTGACAAGCACACTTTGATGCAAGACAAGCTAATTTATTGGTGGAAATTCTATGGACCTCTCACACTGCTATGCACACTTGTTATTCATCTTCTCTTAGAAATTTCTAATTCCTTCCTTATTTGAAAGTAACTAATTTGCATAAAATTGTATCCTCTCTTAAGAAAAACAAACTTATAATTGAATCCACTCTCTCAACATAAATAAATTTACTTTTATAAAAACAAAAAAGCTTGTCCCATTGATTGTAAGATAACTAAAGTACAATTAAATCTTAGCAAAGAATAAGATGTAGAGCTTGAGAAGCCATATAAGTTAATAATGAGCATTATGTACAAACAAAATTGATTGAGCTCACATTTTAAGATTAGAATATAGTTTATTCTAATAACGAGGAGTTGTGAGTATAACCAATGAATGATAACTAATTTTCAAGCTTGTTTTTCAAACAAAAACCAACTATAGATACATTTTCCAGCTTTCCTATTTTGAAATTTTAATGTTTGTCACTTCTTGTCTCTAATTGGAATTTTCAGCTGCTTCATATTTGATTTGTCAATTATTATTAGCATTTATAATGTCACAATTGACATTTTATCGATTGTGTATTGTATTATCAATTTTAATAGTTTTTTTTGTTGTCATCTTGTACAAATTATAGTTATATACAAAAATATGTATGTGTCTTCCCCTACTAGTCAACGCATTATCCTCCAAAGCTAACAAAATCTTGACCCCCGGAATCCCGTTCCTCAAAAATATTGTTCCCAAAATTTAAGAATTTTTTGCCATCCACATCTAAATTATTTATTAAAAAAAATCTAAAACTTTTGATGTCCCCGAACTCCGAGAAACAATGATTTTAAAAAAACATAATAAAACCAAAAAAAAACAAAAAAAACATTTTATACCCCTGAAACACGCCTTTGGGGATAAAGTAATTGCAAGTAGTTATAGCTTTCAATCTACGTGCCCTGTTCCAATATCGACATTCAAATACAACGCTTTCATGACAACAGATCTTAATTTCAATTTAACAGCCAAATTAGAATTTTGAAAGGCTGTGATTGAATGAATGAGGAATTTTAGTGATGTCCATGAATCAAATGGTCTAGGAAATGTCGGTTTTTTTATTATGAATCTCGATCAAATTCCTCTTATGAATTTTAATGACTGAACGATTGGATGAATTTTAAAGGGATGTGATGGCCCTACATCACCTGTTGCAGGTGAAGGTGATGTTTCTTGCAACTAGGATGTGCAAATCCATACTTATCTTCTACTTAGGCAAATAACAACTACAGTGCTTTAACAGTATCTGCAGACTTTTTATAAACAGTTGCTTAAACAAGATTTTTCCAGTTTTCGAACTTATATCTATATTGAACTTGGAGTGATGGGTCACCCTAATATCTCCTAATCCCAGAAATGTAGATGCTTGAAAGTCTTGGCACCTCTTTCATATAACATAAATAATTCCTTAAAATACTTGTTCTCCTCTAGAAATATATGCATAGTCTGTCACAAATCTTTTAGTCAAGTACTCCTTCCCAAATTGCACAGGCTAGTTTTAATGTCCCAGATTTTTGTCCAAGCCCAAATAGCTGTCCACACATTTGCAGCTAAATTTGTACCGTTAAGAGGAGGGCATTGGATATGAGCCACTTTTAAACTTCTCAAATTAGGGACTACTATTCTTCCTCCTGCAACCAATGTCATAACTGTGGAGCTTTTCTCCAGTTTATGATAGCCAACAAGCCCCAGAACCAGATGCCTGGAACCCAAATGGAAGCTATCAGAAAATGCTACCTGATGTATCACTCTCAGGATAAGCTGAATCATGATTTGCATATTGGTTAAAAGTAGGTTAAGCTTGTTAAACAGGCTTTAGTGGATACCCTTCTGATTATGCAAATTGCATACTCATTTTTTGTTGACAGTTTAAAAGCTCTTCATAATGATAAGAGTTTTATATCTTCAACTCAAACGCCTATCTTATTGTTTTGGATTCTCCATAGAATTTTTCCAATGCTCCTTGTATTTTCTAACTTCCAAAGCAAATGGCACGTCTTTAGCAACTGTAGTACATGGAAAAGCTTCTGTGAATGAAAATACTTTGCCCATGTTAGACAGACACATTTTGACAAATACGCTGCTTTTAGCACAAACAACATTGCACCCTTACGAAAATCAATCCCCTAAAGATATGCTTACTGACAAGCACCATTATATCCTTGCAAGAATCAGCTCCTAGATTACAGAAAAAGTAAAACCATGCATTGTAAGCATTTACCACTGCAATTTTAAAAATGACAATCACAGAGGAGGTGTAGATGGAAATTTTTTAGTGATCATATCAAGCAATCAAAAAGTATAGCATTTATGTACCTTTCAATATAAATACATAAACCTGTTGTGCAATTTATTCACTAATTAAACAACTTCTGTTCTGAACATACTAGATTATTGTGAGTGTGCAGTTGTTTCTAAAAAACTCACCCTCAGGAAACCTTCCCAGAACCTAGGGCCCGCCATTCCTAGCTGGTTTTTGTAATATACTTCATTACTTCTGTCAATTTGGAACAGCACTTAATTTAAGCAGTCCTTAAAAGGTAAGTCCTAAAGCTGAGAACAATGTAACTTGGTTTATCCCATTTAATAACATTTGAATCTTTGAAATGTTTCTTGAACCTGCAAGCAACACTCGCTTATCACTTAGGCTATGTGATATTCTTAATTAGAGATACTATCATATTAATATAAAATCCAGTGTTTGATCATGGCATTCTTGTCTTCACTTTGGCTCCAATCCCTGAACGTTTTCAGCAGTAACATCACCAGCATGAATATTCCTCAAAATCATTCAAATCAAACCGTAGACACTTCATACAACACCCTTTCTCTCTGAACTTGATCTTTGCCACTCTTCTGAAAGGTCATGCAGCTTTTGTTCAGATTAGAAGAAGAATTCTCGAATGTCTTTATTCTGTCTCTATTTCTACACCTACGAGTTTATGCATCAGCAATTCAATTTTTTAATTTTTTATGAAACAAATAGATCATCCCAGTTTATAGACTCTTAGACTATAATCAAATAAGAAAATCAATCAAACACTCAGTTCAACTTTATAATGCAGAATAAACATGACAGCTTTATAGCTATTTTCACACAGACAACAAAATTTTGAAATTTATACAGGATTCATAAATCAATCCCTAACTAAACCAGTTTGTTATTTTAATAAGGATGTCAGTTTATCTGTAATTTAAAAACTTTCTGATCTATTCATTCCCACTTTGATAAAGGCAAGAACAAAAGTAATAGATTCAGAATCTTACACACAAAATTAGGTTCAGTACAGTGTGTAGACAACATTAGAACTAAAGGAAACAAGAAGCTCGTGTTATATTAGCAACAACTTCAAATGTCTAGACCATGATTAATATCCCATCTCCCTATTTCAGTTTTGCAGGTTGTAATATGCATGGTTTGCTTATCAGTTACTTGAGTATCCATATCAAAAGGTAATTAACAAGTTAACCGACTATGGCTGTATTTCAGGAATTGTTTACTAACAATCAAAGTTGCTTTCTTAATCTAATCCTAGTCAACTTCGTTCCTCTAGTCTTGTGTAACAGTACAAAATATATGGTCAGACTGAAAAATAGTTAAAGACAACTTGTCCGTGCTATAATGTAAAGATCTGGATTTTCTGTGAATTAAATAACAGATTCGCAAGGAGCATTTTCAAGTTTAATCCTTGCTAAAACATTACTGGAATACTGGAAATATTCTCAGAGAAAATTTGAATCATTCAATGCAGGGAAAAATGTAACACAATGAAGCTGTAATTATATAGGCCATTCCTATGAAAAACATCTATCTTATCATTTCAGAGTTCTTTTACATTGATAGAGATCATGCTTAAACAATTGAAAGACACAAAATTCATTTCTGAACTGAACATCTTTCCTCAATTAAGGATCAATCTACAACTGGTATGCCATTATTTTTTAAACTTTAAAAGTACTCAACAGTGCAACCCAGATCATATATATATCAAAATTGAATATGTTTTGGTATAAAAACACAAAAGATTATCTTCTTTCCAAATTTCGATATCACTATGGGTGGATAATTGAAAATCTAGCTTTAGATTCTAATATTAAAAATTCTGATTACAGATGGGAATCTGTGTTTTTATTTCAACTTCTAATGTTAGATCCCAAGCTCTCCATGTGACATCTTCAACTTTTTAATTGGGAGCAATGAAGTAAGTATTTAACCACTGAAGTGAAATTTCTGGCAATATCATTGCAAGAAAATTCCAAAATTACATTTTTGTAGGGAACAAGTACTGAAAACCAGCATTTAATTCAGAAATGATCTTAATATCTGTGCCATGTCTAGTTATCGGCGGAAGGAAAAGCCAAACACCCGTAGCGTAAACAAACATAAGAGTCGTAGGGATTGCAATGAATTTGGGTAATGTTATGTAAGGAGACAAGCTTCTTGTTAAACAGACCTCAATAGCAACAGATAAGCCATGGAGAGTAAAGAAAGCCGTAACTTCCCAACTGGGTTGCTTCTCCGTAAGGTAATAGAAAATCAATTCATGCATCAGTCCAGAAACTACAAATGAAGAGATAACTGCAAATCCTCTTGCCCAAAGGGGAGGCTTCGCTTTTGTTGCTTGATTTCCCTGGCTTCTCCCATATAACATTTTGTGGACCATCCAGCAGAAACTCAAAACAGGGCCGTAAACAGAAGGTCTAAGAATATTTGTTACAATAAGGTTCCATCTTGCTCCCCAAAAATCCTTCAATGAGCTTGCAAGATAGGGTTTGTTGGATTGAGGTTTTAATTGAACCCCAATTAAAGAATTTAATAATACTGCAAGGCTTACCAAAACAATATCCTGGGCTAAATACATATGCACACCATAAAGCGCCATAATCAAGCTCTGGGGAATCAAATGCCTGAAAGAGTATGAATATATAACTAGTGCTAAAAGGCATCCTTTTATAATTAAACCCACCCCTAAAATGCATCCCTTTAGAATTACATTATGCCACTTGTTGAATCTGCCTGGGTTTGAAAGAGAATCATTGGGATCAGCCTTAGGTTTGTATTCATCAATCTCAATAGGAAAAGCAGCAACGCCCACAAAATGAAGAAGATTGAACTTTGCCCATGGGTTTGCGAGAGGACCCAAATCAAAACAGAGCATTAAAAGCTTAAAGGAACTAATCCATGTGAAAATAAATGATAAAATTGCTCTCGTGTGCACAGTGGACAGTTGTAATGGAAAAGTTATGTACATACCCACCACAGGACTGACTGCTAAAATGCGTAAAAATCCCTTTGGAAGCTTCGAGAGTACATAGTATGAATAAATTAGCCCACCAAAAAGCGTGCCCACAATGCCGAAGCTGTTCTTCGGTACTTCCTCCATGGTACCCAAGATCTATATCAGAGGTATGCAGAAGTTTTTAGTCAGTCGTGTGTTCTTTCCATACTTCCTCCATGGTACCCAAGATCTATTTCAGAGGGACGCTTAAGTTTTTAGTCAATCCCGTTGTTATGTAGTAAGAAGATTATTAATTTATTGATCATCCATACATGATATCATACTGTGTCTGAAAGGCATGATCACATCTTACAGTCTTAACATTTTTTTTTTACCCGAATTTACGCCGAAGGCGTACCCTATATGAAGATGAGCGAGCTGAATTGGTCGTTCATTTTTATATACAGTCGAAATTTAATTTTTAATGCAGTTTTATCTGCCACCAGTCTATAACCTGTACAGCAGTCTGCTAAAAGCTAAAAGCTACCTCTGATAGCATGTGGATTGCAGAGCATTTATGAGATCGAACTGCAACTTGCATTTTACAGCAAGTTGTATTTAATATGAAGTGGCCACCGTAGCAAAGTTTATACGGCAAATGAATAGTTTCTCCTTAAATGTGGATGGCGCGGGGTTAAAATGGTACCTTATATGCTTTGAGAATGACTATATTTAAAATACAGACGTTACGAAATGCAAGTTGTTCGATAATTTGTGAGTAGCTCTGTAGAAATCGGGTGATAAAATGCTCAAGTTGTTCTCATAATTTAATACTCTGTTTCAAAAGAGACCAAGCACGGGAATTTAAATCATTTGGCAGGTGAAATTTGAAAGCTATGAAATTATTTTAAGTTTATTTTTCAAAAGCGAAAGTGTGAAAAATTGTATTGTCCTGTGCGAATATTTCACTTGTAATTATTTTTTAATGTTTATAAACATGTGGAAAAAAAATTAATAGGGGACTGGGGCCATAACGTAGGTGGGGGCCCTAATGTGTTATGGGATCTGCGCTCGTTGGGGCCCACACATATACGCGAGTCCTCCACAACTTAAAAAAACCCTTGCATAAATAGGCACGACGAGATCAAACATAAATAAGATATTGAATGTTTAGACACCCAACATTGTCCATGTCATAACATTACCTAGTCGATACATGGCCTTGTAAGACATCTTGTAATATTTTACCCTAGGTCATTACATTATCCCACTTATCCCATTTATTCCACTTAATCACCTTATTCCCCTTCACATGTCTCAAAATAATTCAAATTAAATATTTGAATTAATCCCTCACTTATTACCACATTGAAACATATGTCACATGACTACAACTTTTCACATGCACAAATAATTTAAATATTTTTATTGTTTAAATTATGAGATTCTCACTCACATCTCATTCTTAGCCACATTCATTGTGCATCATAGACATCTTTTCTCCCCAAAATAAATAAAAGAATCCCACTTATTCCCACATCCTAATTTTAGCCTCATGTCATAACCCACTTAATGTGCGTCATAAGCACTAAAATCAACTTTTAATCCTACACATCATACAATTGACTTTTAATCTTAACCATCGAATCATATCAGCTCTTGCCTATAAATCTAGCCTTTCATAGACCATTTGGATCCATCTTCTTCTAGTATCCTCACTCTGCCAAAATTCTTCCAAAATTCTCATTTATCTATCTATCCTCTACCATCTATCATCTTCATCTTAATGTTATGCTGAAATAGTGAGCAACCAACATTCCTCCATCAACAATCAAACCTTCAAAATCTTGCGCTCTCATGAGAGGTTGAAAGAGCAATGAAGATAAATCGAGTTTAGCGTGGATTTGGGTTTGCATTCGCTTGTTATTTTGATTTTCATGCTTGCTCGTACTCTATTGTGCTAGTTGGGGTTTTGATATCTTATTGTTTTAGTTTTATATTTGATTTTCCCTAAGTACAAAATGCACACATAATCGTATATATTTGTCAATAAAATAAGTACACGCTGGCAACCAAATATGATGAAGTGTATCCAACTTGTATTTGACAGAACATCGTAGCAATCCAACTTGGAAATTAAACAACCCAAACATAAAATTTTGCACCCTTCCCCATAAACATTGAAACCCAACTGTCGCACCAATCCAGGGATCACTTACATATTAATCACAACTACACAACATAAACAAGGTTCCATGTCAACACAATTCAAACCCATATGACTCATCTTTGACTGAAATGCGAACCCATTACAACCATGTTTCCCACCATAGCATAACCAAACCAACACACAAATGCATATGCCTGCCTCTTCAACCATGAGACTTACAACATGTATCAGCATGAGTTTATCCCATCTTGCCAAGTAGGATGCACACGTATTGGCACCGAACTCAAATATCCCACCTGTATCCATTTTTACAAGCTGTAAGGCCACCATTATTCAAATTTTTTTTATGGAAACATTACAAACAATCCACTAAACCAATCAACTCAAGAATTAATGGTCAAAATCAATCAAATATCCAATTCATAGATCACCTAGAATTCAAATTCAAAATAGGACAACAATTTAATTCGCCACACCAAACAAGCATTAATCATATTCAAATAATTCCCAATTCAAATAGTTGTGAAAACCTTCAAGTATTCACTTATTCTACAGTGAGTGACATAAGAAAAGGAGTGACAAGCACAAAATTGATTGACTTAATAGCAAGGGGAGGCAACAACTCAGATTCCAGTGCACTAGCATCCATATTGTTCTAGGTATTCCTCTGAGAGTTTTCCATTCATGAGCTTCTTATTGTTCTTCATTACAGCCATTATTGTTTTCCAGTCATAAGCTTTATAATAATCTTCACTACAACCATTACAGTCATAGGTTTTTATTTATGTTTCCCTAGGGTTTATATTGCAAATATTATAGTCTTAGGTTAGAATATGTGTTCCCTAAGGTTTATATAGTAAATATTATAGTCATAGTTTACCATATAAAGCTTTCTCTAGGGTTTATATTGCAAATATTACAGTCATATGTTAGCATATGTCTTCCCTAGAGTTTATATTGTAAATGTTACAATCACAATTTACCATTTCTATTTCCCAAAGGTTTATATTGCAAATATTACAGTCATAGTTTACCATTTTTATTTCCCTAGTGTTTATACTAGAAATATTACAATCATAGTTTACCATTTCTATTTCCCTAGGGTTATATTGCAAATATTACAGTCATAGTTTAGCATTTTTGTTTCATAGGTTGTACATTATCATTCACTCTGGTTATCTTATTCTCATAGGTTTTGCATTATCGTTTATATTGTAAATACTATAGTCATAGTTTAACATTTCAGTTTCATAGGTTATGCATTATCATTCTTTGCTTATCTTATTCTCATAGGTTTTGCATAATCGTTTATATTGTAAATATTACAATCATAGTTTAGCATTTATTTTTCATATGTTCTACATTATCATACACTTTTCTTATCTTATTCTCATAGGTTCTGCATTATCATTTATATTGCAAATATTACAGTCATAGTTTAGCATTTTAATTTCATAGGTTTTGCATTATCATTCACTTTGCTTATATTATTCTCATAGGTTATGCATTATCATTCATTCTAGTTATCTTATTCTCATAGCTTTTGCATTATCATTCACTCTAGATATCTTATTCTCATAGGTTCTGAATTATCATTCACTTAGGTTTTCTTCAATGTCAGTCATTAATTTGGGAGTTTCTCTTTTTATTAGGTTTTTTTCATCTTTTTCATAGGTTCTCCTTCATCAATTCACAAAGATTTATGCCTATCAATGAGTTCATCATGCACAAAAGATGTGAGATTTGTTAAACTCTTATTGTTTTTCATTTGTAAGCTTTCTATTGTGTCATAGTTAAAATGTGAGTGTGGTTCTCACTTTGTTGTGCATGGGAATGTTTATGTTGTACATGCTTAAGAGATAATGAGATGTTCTTAAACTCTAACCCCCTTGCATACAATGTAAATATGTGCTTATCATTCCTCTATTTCGTTATGTCACTCACTCCAGAATAAATGTAACTCTCTCAACTGTTAACAATATTTTTGAATTTAAATGCAACAAACTAAAAAGAAAACACATACAAAAACTAATTAATCTTATGTTCAAGCATCACTGTCTTCATACATATAAAGATAACTATTCACACATTTGTGTTTCATAGCTTATCATTTGTGTTTCATAGGTTTTGCATTATCATTCACTTTGGTTATCTTATTCTCATATGTTATGCATTGCAAACTAATTATTCTTGTGTTCAAGCATCACTATCTTCATACATATAAAGATAACTGTTCAAGCATCACTCTTTTGATTGTATTTATTCTGTGTAGATGGCTAAGGGTAATGCAATGGTGACCTGTTCTGGGAATAAAAAAAAGAAAAGAGCCATGACAAGGTTTCCCTCCCACAAACAAGGGGCTAGATTCCCCCCTGAACCAGATCTTGTTGCACAAGTAGAGGAGGTTTCTACTCAAATACCACAGAATGAGGTTACTACACCTCAAATACCACATAAGGTAAAATAAACACAACGGTTGTGGTCTTTGAAGGAAATGAAAAGGGAACTCTATGGCATTGAAGAGAATGACATGTCAATAAGGGGGGCTTCCAAAAAGTGGAAAATCCCAACAACTACACTATCCAAATGGCTAGGGGGTCTAACAAAAAATTCCAAGAAAGGTCCACCAACAGTCCTCACTGAAGAGGAAGAACATCTTATTGTGGAATGGTGCAAGCAAATGGCTGATGTTGGGCATGGTCTTGAGATAGTCAATCTTAAGGCTAAGGTTGCCCAAATTTTTCAGAATAGGCCAAACCCTTTCATTAATGGGTTCCCGGGGAAGTCCCGATGGACAGGCTTCAAGAACAAACATCCTGAACTTGCATTGCGAACTGTTGAAGGCCGAGACAAAGATAGGGAATTCAATATTAGAGCTGATGTTGTAGCTACATTCTACAATACACTATCTACAACATACGAAGCACTGCCATATGGTCCTAATCGCATATGGAATTGTGATGAAACTGGCATCCAGGCAGACAAAAATGGGTCCATGAAGGTGTTAGCCAGAAAAGGTAGCAGGAACACGTCTCTTACATTATCCCAAAGAGACATGAATGGATAACCATTCTATGCTATGGCAATGCCATTGGGCAGAGCATTCCAGGATTCTATTTGTTCAAGGGGAGTACGAACATAGATAATTACACCATAGACTATGAACCAGGTGCTTGCATGGCAGCCCATCCCCATGCATGGATGACTAAAGACTTGTTTATAGATTGGTTTACCCACTTCAAAAACTCAGTTTTAGGCAGTGTCTCACCCACCAACAGGCTCTTTTTGATTTTTGACAGACATGGAAGCCATGTAGCACTCAAAACCATAAGCAAAAGAAATTGGTGTAGATTTGTTAACATTGTCGTCACACACCTCACATAAGCTACAACTGTTGGATGTGAGTTTCTTTGCACCTTTTAAATCTCACTTCAAATTAGAACATGTAGCATTTTTTTTGAGGTTTCCAAACATTGAAGTGAGGAGGAAAAAACTTGCAACATTAGGCAACAAAGCAATGAAAGGAGCTTTGACAGTTGACAACATTAAAGCTGGGTTTAAAAGGATTGGTATATGGTCATTGAATCCTGATGTACTCATGAACAACATGCATCCCAACAACACATTTGTGGTCAGCGAAGATGTTGATGTAGTGGAAAACATTCTCAACCTTTCAGTACTTGCTCTATCAAGTGACGATGTGGCACAATTGTAGTCCACTCTTCCAAATGGACATTTGTAGACTACAATAGAAACACAACAGTCACTTGATAGTTGTCATGTTGAATCAGTTACACAAGTGGTGGCTGATGAACAAACCCCTTCCATGGTGGACAACCCCATTGAACAATTCAATGAAATTTTAGGTCTTCCATTAGAACATAGCCAACCATCCTGGTTGGTTGAGCGAGCAATGAAATTAAGCATTGATTTGTAAGTCCTAGAACATCAAGATACTTATACTTTCCCATCACCACCACTTGACCTTTCTCAAGTTGTGCATTACTATGCTCCTTCTTGCAATTCAAATTTACGAGACAATTAAGATGTAGTAGAGGACTCACAGGAAGTGAAGGAGAACATTGCCTCACAGTTGGATGAGATAGAACAAACACAAACAATTTTGCACATCAACAAGTTCCTCAAGCTGCTTTTGCACACTGTCCATCAAAATAAATCCAAAGGTGGTGCAATTCAAATCAACAGATAGTGTCAGTTGCTCACAACAAATGACTACATGAGGCTATTAATGGAGCACGGGCAAAGGAGGAAAGAGGTTAAGGAGCTAAAATCTAGAAAGAGACAAGAGAATGAGGAGAAAAAGTCAGCAAGAATTATGGGTAGCAGAGTTGAAGGAGAATGACAAAATTGAGGAGATACTGTGAAAAGAAAAAGAGTAGCAGAGATTACAATAGACAAATGATAGAGACGTGAAAAAGGAGCAAGAGAGGCTTCACAAGGAACATGACTGAAAGGAAAGATATATTGAGGAAGCACAAAGGGATTTACAAAGAGAGAGGCAGTTAAGGACCCCTTCTAAACTATTCTCTCAAAGTAATGGAGTCTTTCGTGATATTCTCAACACCAATATCCCTTAGTTCTCGGAAATAATTAATTATTCAAGCCTCTCCCAATCTGACTTCAAGGGCACTCAATATCCATATCAGACTACCACTTAGGATGTGCAAATGTGTTCACCATTTCCCCCAACACATGTCACTTGCACCCAACTTTTCAATCCAAGTCCTAGTCATGTAAGTAGCACTCCTCATCGACTGGAAGGGGATGAGAACATGGCGAGTGGTACCCTAAGCAACCAACATCCATTTCCCTACCACACTAGCTAGATGCAACCTTTTTTTGTTTTCAAATGCAATTCAAGTTTCAGACAGTTTACAAGTTTTGATATTTACAAATGCACCCTAATTGTTGATAGTTTTAAATTTATGAAAGTACAGATGCAACGTTATTGTTTTGATTTGCAAGTATTCTGATCAAATTCCAATGTGTGTTGTATGTAATTTTCAATGTGTGTTATTGTTTTGATTTGCAATGTATGCTTCTTGGTTGACAATTTTAAATTTATGATAAGTACAGATGCAACGCTATTGTTTTGATTTGCAATGTACTCTAATTAGATTGTAATGTGTGTTGTATGTAATTTGCAATGTGTGTTATTGTTTTGATTTGCAATATATGCTTTTGATGTGTTAGATTCTCATTTTCAATTTATATTTTTAATTTAATTTGCCACGTGGGATGACACAAATCTTGATCCAAAAAAATATGTCCAAAAAGAACATGCAACTAAAACGTGCTCACCTGGAATGCCAGTTGTTGCATGAAATGACGTCCAAAGTGGACTACCTTGCCATATCTACTTCTCTCACTCCACCACCCTTACACTCCACTGTGTCACATTAATCACTCGCCGCCCCTTGCTATACTTCTCTACAGTCGTGTTTAATGTACGTCGCGTCCTCTAAGCTCCACGACATCTTGTGTATTTTTTGAGTGATTTGATGTTATGATGTAGGATTGTTGCACGTTCAAATAATAACTTATTACAATGATTAAATTGAAGGTTTTTAAAACGTAATAACGTAGTTGAAATACTTAAATAAACATTACAATGATTAAACAATGAACTAGAATAAGAGAAAGAAGAGAAGACAAGAAACAACAAATTGATAACGGAGTTTACCAAATAGCTACATCTTCGGGTCCCTCTCCAACAGAGTGACTGATCCTTGATTATGCTCCAAACTAATTACAAGGAATCAATAGAATACAGTGTCAAGTCTTCATGAGCTTCAAAGTCTTCCTCTTTCAAGTGCAGCAGAGTAACACTCCTTCAATGCACAGATTCAGACACTTAGACTCTTCATACAAATTCTCTCATAAGTCACCACCTAGTTACCCAAAGTCCTAAACTCCCTCCTTTTTATACATAAAATATGCCCAATATGGTTAATAACCATATGATTTACAAAAATGTGACATATCTCCCTTTACAAGTTAAAACCTTAAACAATATCCCTATTTATAGAGATAATCTTCAAAAATCCCCCCTTTACAACTTAAAAATATTTTAAATCCCCTAAATAATCTTCTAATATCCTTTTTAATTCACTTCAAGCCCTTTTAATTACCCATTCTCGGGCTATACAGTTCATAAATAAATTAGGGATTAACTTGTTTATAGTTTTAGAGGGTTAATCTTTTAATTTAAGGGATATTCAACTATCAAACAGTCTACAAAAGCAACCGATCTCGCAAAATTCACATTGCCATATGATGGTGCATTGGTGGGTGGGAGTTTTGGGGCCGGGGAGGTCGGAGGATCGACCCCCTGACCCACTATTTTTAAAACAAAATTTAAAAACTTTCTTTATCAAAACAAATCGCCGCCATATATATATTGAAGCACATTTGTTGACGCACTAGTAGGCATGTAAAGTGGTAACCAAGACATCATGGGATCGAATCCAATTCAAGATTTTTTGGTGGCAGTTGCGACTGACCAAACCACCATTGGAGTAGACAGCAGGAGTGCCATGTGGCATAATTTAACTTGCTAAGACAAGACACGTGTCAACACGTCACATGTCCACCTCATTTCCCTGCCACATTGGATGCCACCTGTTAGGATATGATAGGTCCATGTCAACTACACCTGTTGATGTCACCTTGCCATGTGTCACGCACTAGTTTTTCCATGTTAGCATGTTGAGCTCCGTTTTTGACTAAATGAGCGGCATTGGGATCATGGAGGTGAGCTCTTCATTTTGATGCCACTTTTGAAAAATTCTAAGATGATCATTTTTTTCCTTTTTGACTGGCCCCTGATACTAGTTTGACCCAACTTTGACTGAGCATAACTTGAGTGTACGCGCTCCTTTTGAATCTGTTCAAGTTGCATTGGGTTCATTTTTCCAAGCACTTCAACATGGAAATGAATTATGGATCATATGGAACACTTCAATTTTTGATGACAAGTATCCACTTGGATCAGTCCTCTCCACCGGAGAGCTTTTGGACCTCCAAAAGTTACATTTATTCAGAATTTAAGTGAGCTTCGTTTTTGACAAAATGAGCGGCGTTGGGATCATGGTAGTGAGCTCTTAATTTTGATGCCACTTTCAAAAAAAATTGAGATGAACAATTTTTTCACCTTTTTGACCGACCCCCAGTACTAGTTTGACCCAACTTTGACTGAGCATAACTTGAGCGTACGTGCTCCTTTTGACTCCGTTCAAGTTGCGTTGGGTTCAATTTTTTGAGCACTTCAACATGGCGATGAATTATAGAGCATATGGAACACTTCAATTTTTGATGACAAGTATCCACCTGGATCAGTCCTCCCCACTTGAGAGCTTTTGGACCTCCAAAAGTTACATTTATTCAAAATTTAAGTGAGGGCATGGCCTCCGCACTTTTCCTAGATCATCTATCCATATGCACACCTGGTTCATTACCACAATCAGGATTGCAATAAAATTATTGAACACATACATCATTCTATCACTTCCATAAGCATCTACATCAACTATTGTAGCTATTAACTAGTAACCGCTAACTAATATCAAGTTGAATAAAAATGTAGATACAAAAGAGAATGAATCAACAATATATCTATCTTTCACAATAGGAAAACTTTTACCCAAGGGAACCTCCAAATTCTCAACCATAAGTTGAGGACTTGGACCATCAATGCTTTCATTTACAGTTTCCTCATGCCATACTGTTGGTGTATCCTACGACAACTAATCATGATTATCCTTGATTTCTTCAAGTTAATGTCTAGAACCACCTAAATTGACGGACATAAGAGACAAATCTTTACTTGCATTAATCACCCTTTTCAACTGCCCTGTGCTTGCAAAAGATCTACCAGTCTTGATCTTGTGAGAATGTACATATACCTGATGTCATATTTAAACAAATGATAATGATTAAAATCCCTATAGAAAATAGTCTTTCAATCATAAAAATTTGGGCTACCCAACACTATCCCATAGACATCTAGTGGAACCACATCAAATTGCACCTCATCAACATACTTGTGATTGTGAATCTTAAAGTGCATTGCCTTGTTACTTGTACTTCATTATTTTCGCAAACCCAACTTACTGGATAAGGCCTCTGATGTGGTGTAGTTTTCAATTCCAAATTCCTTTCCTGGATCACGTTCTCAAATTCACCTATGCAAACACTAGTCACAACAAAGCTTTGATACCACTTGATTTGATGTTATGATCTAGGATTATTGCACGCGACTAATAACTTATCACAATGATATTAAAGGTCTTTAAAATGTAATAACGTAATTTAAATACTTAAATAAACATGTTACAATGATTAAACAATGAATTAGAATCAGAGAAAGAAGAGAAGACAAGAAACAACAAGTTGATAACAGAGTTCACCAAACGACTATGTCTCCAGGTCCCTCTCTAATAGAGTGATTGATCCTTGATTATGCTCCAAATTGATTGCAAGGCATCAACAAAATACAGTGTCAAGTCTTCATGAGCTTTAAAGTCTCCCTCTTTCAAGTGCAATAGAGTAATGCTCCTTCGATGCATAGATTTAGACACTCAGACTCTCCATACAAATTCTCTCATAAGTCACCACGTTGTTACCCAAAGTCCTAAATTCCCCCCTTTTTATACATAAAATATGTCGAATATGGTTAATAACCATATGATTTACAAAAATATGACATATCTCCCTTTACAAGTAAAAATCTTAAACACTATCCCTATTTATAGAGACAATCTTCAAAAATCCCCCCCTTTACAACTTAGAAATCTTTTAAATCCCCTAAATAATCTTCTAATATCCTTTTTAATTCACTTCAATCCCTTTTAATTATCCATTCTCGGGCTATACAGTTCATAAATAAATAAGGGATTAACTTGTTTATAGTTTTAGAGGGTTAATCTTTTAATTTAAGGGATATTTAGCTATCAAACAGTCTACAAAAGCAACCGATCCCACTAAACTCACATCACCATATGATGGTGTGTTGGTGGGTGGGATTTTTGGGGCTAGGGAGGTTGGAGGATTGACCCCCTGGCCCACTATTTTTAAAACAAAATTTAAAAACTTTCTTTATCAAAATAAATTACCGCCATATGTATATTGAAGTGCATTTGTTGGTGCACTGGTAGGCATGTAAAGTGGAAACCAAGATGTCATGGGATCAAATACCATTCAATATTTTTTGGTGGTAGTTGCAATTGACCAAACTATCATGGGAGGAGTAGACAACAAGGATGCCACATGGCATAAATATTTAGCTTGTTGAGAAAAGACACACACATCAACACATCATAGGTCCACCTCATTTCCTTGCCACGTTGGATGCCATGTGTCAAGATATGATAGTTCCATTTCAATTGCACCTGCTGACATCACCTTGCCATGTGTCATGCGCCATTTTTTCCACGTTAGCATACTAAGATCGTCACTTGTACTTGGTCAACCCTAAACTTTGACCAGCCATATCTTCATCATACAAGCTCTGTTTTCAACAAAATGAGCAGCGTTGAGATCATGGTGGCGAGCTCTTCATTTTGATGCCACTTTCGACAAATTCTAAGATGATCAATTTTTTCACCTTTTTGACCGACCCCAAGTACCAGTTTGACCCAACTTTGATTGAGCATAACTTGAGCGTTTTTGGCTCTGTTCAAGTTGTGTTGGGTTCAGTTTTCCAAGCACATTGACAAGGCGATGAATTCTGGAGCATATGAAACACTTCAATTTTTGATGACAAGTATCCACTTGGATCATCGAGCCAACCTATACATATGTATACATATACATATGCATACTTTTTGAGCCAACCTACATTCAATGCTCCTAGTGCCTCACACAACTTGCCAACTTTAGAGCCTTTCAATCTAGCAACTTCTCAAATATTCTTCACTTTGATGCCCGAATGTACTCGCTTAAGGTCTCTGCAAGTTCCAAACAATGACCACATCATGTGACACTCAGAGTCCAGCGTCCCTTCCAACTTCTTTATATTGTTACATATACATATATGTATATGTTTATTCATATGTATAGACATATACATATACATATACATATACATAGACATATACAAATGCATACAGATGTATATGTATATATATGTATATGTATACATCTATATCTATATCTATACACATATAAATATACATATATAAATATACATATATACATATACATAAATATATATAAATATATATATATATATATATATATATATATATATATATATATATATATATATATATATATATATACATATATATATATATATACATATACATATATCTTTATCTATCCACATATAAATATACATATATACATATATGTACATATATCTATTTTGCTATTGCTCTTCAATTCAGTCATGCAAATATTGTATCTTTTTTAGGTGCCATTGATTAATTTGGGGGTGTTATCTTTTTCATAGGTTTTGCTTCATCTTCAATTTAATCATATGTCTATTGTAACCAATGTATGCATGTATGTATAAGTATATACTTCTTTATACATATCTATTTCAATACTGCTGGGATTCAATTTAGTTGAATGCAAATGAATGCATGTAAGCATTTGCATATACATCTATGTATATGTATACATATACACATGCATATATGTATATATGTATATTTATACATATACATATACATATACATATAAATAAATGTATACATATACATACATACATACATACATACATATATATATATATATATATATTGCTACAAATTTTCATTTTTGTAACAAATAATATTCTTGGTTGTTTCGATGCCATAGATAAATTTGGAGTTCTCTTTTTCATAGGTTCTGCTTCATCAGTTCAATTAGGTAAGCAATAGAGACAAACATTCTTAGTAAGCAAAATAATGCATGTAAGCAATTCTATATACATATACACATACATATTATATATATATGTATATGTATACATGTATATATATATACATATACATAAATGTATACACATACATGTATATATATATACACATACACATACACATACACATACATATACACAATATTGTTTGTTGTTTCAGTGCCATAGATAAATTTGGGGTTGTTAGCTTTTTCATATATTTTGCTTCATCATTTCAAACAGGTAAGCAATAGAGACATAAATATTCTTGGTAAGCAAAAGAATGCATGTAAGCAATTCTATATACATATACACATACACATACATACATATATCTATATATATATATATCTATCTATATATATATGTATATACACACACATACATATATATGTATGTATGTATACACACACACATATACATATACATATATATAATATTGTTGGTTGTTTCGGTGCCATAGATAAATTTAGGGGTGTTCTCTTTTTCATAGGTTCTGCTTCATCAATTCAGTCACACAAATATGTATCTATATGCTATACAATTATGTTATGTTGTTCTTCAATTTAGTCATATAAATATTGATGTTTTGTTCATGTGGACCATCAAAAAGTGGGCACGTTTTGGCTCCTCTCCCCTATAGAGTCATGGCTATTGTTGCATTCAGTAATGAATTAGAGAGACTTGATTTTATGAACGCTTTTTTGATGGCAACCTATGTTGCACTTGTCCCAATTCCATTTGAATTGTGAAGTGCTGCATAGAGATCCATTAAAGGCCTTCACAAAACCAAGTCCCCCAAGTGATTCAAATACTTATACAGATAGACAATGTGAAAGTGATTCAAATAGTTGTAAACTCAAAGAGATGAATTGCAAAAGCAAAGGGATATGCATTAAACATGACTGTACATAAGAATAGCAAGGGGTGGTGACAAATTAATTTGAGGCAATGCAGTGAAATGGTGGCCAATTTATACAATTCAATGGTGCCATAGATAATTTTGGGGGTGGTTGAATAGTAGACCTTGATGTTGGAACCATCAAAACGATTTTAACTTCCATCCATACAAATATTAAAAACAATTTGTAGTGTGAAAGTTTGTGAAATGATGAACGCAAAAATAGAAGTCTTATTTGTACAAGATATACATGATGTGCATGGATCTAAACATCCATGGTAGATCACGTATATCTCGAACAAATAGACATCTTTCAGTGCCTATCATTGTTTGATGAACACACAATAGTTGTAGGACTGAATTGATGCAAAAGAGAACACATATAAATTAATCAATGGCACCTATGTAAGCTACAATAGTTGTAGCGATGAATTGATGATGCATAACCTATGCAAAAGAGAACACCCCAAAATTAATCAAAGGCACCTAAAAATGATACAATTGTTGCAAGCTGAATTGATGAAGCATAACCTATAAAAAAGAGAACATCCCCAAATGTATCAATGGCACCTAAGAAAGCTGAAATAATGTAGCAAAACCTTTTAAAAAGATAACACTCCCAAATTAATCAATGGCACCTAAAAAAGATACAATAGTTGGAGGATTGAATTGATGTAGCAGAACCTATACAAAAGATAACCCCCACAAATTAATCAATGACACCTAAAAAAGAGAACACCCCCAAATTGATCAATGGCATGTTCGAACAAAGATACATTTGTTGGAGGGTTGAATTGATGAAGCATAAATGATTAAAAAGAGAACACCCCCAAAAATATCAATGGCACCTAAGAAAGCTACAATAGTTGCATGAGTGAATTGATGTAGCATAACCTATTAAAAATAAAACACCCCCAAATTAATATATGTATACCTAAAAAAGATAACTTATGCAAAAGAGAACACCCTCAAATTAATCAATGGCACCTAAAAAAGATACAATTGTTGCAGGGCTGAATTGATGAAGCAAAACCTTTAAAAAAGAGAACACTCCCAAATTAATCAATGGCAAATAAGAAAGCTACAATAATTTCATGAATGAATTGATGCATCAAAACCTATGCAAAAGAGAACACCCCCAAATTAATCAATGACACCTAAAAAAGATACAATTGTTGCAAGGATGAATTGATGAAGTGAAACCTTTAAAAAAGAGAACACCCCCAAATTAATCAATGGAAAATAAGAAAGCTAAAATAGTTGCATGAGTGAATTGATGTATCCGAATCTATGCAAAAGAGAACACCCCCAAATTAATCAATGACACCTAAAAAAGATACAATTGTTGCAGGGCTGAATTGATGAAGCAGGACCTTTAAAAAAGAGAACACCCCCAAATTAATCAATGGAAAATAAGAAAGCTACAATAGTTGCATAAGTGAATTGATGTAGCAAAACCTATTAAAAATATAATACCCCCAAATGTGAGTAATTGAAGGTTTTCATGGCTATTTGAATTGGGAATTATCTGAATTTGATTGATGCTTGTTTGGTGAATCTGATTGATTTCAACCATTAATTCTTGAGTTGATTGGTTTGGTGTATTGTTTGCAATTGTTTTTTTTAATAATGGCTGCCTTACAACTTGTAAAAATGGATGCAGGTATAATTTTTGAGTTCAACACGACTACATGCGCACCCTACTTGGTGAGATGGGATAGACTCCTGCTGATATGTGTTGTAGGTCTCATGTTTGATGAGACAGGCGGATGCATTTTCTTGTTGGTTTGGTTATACTATGGTGGGAAACATGGTTGTAATGGGTTAATATTTCAGTCAAAGATGGGACACATGGGTTTGAATTGTGTTGACGTGGAACCTCTATTTTTTTATGTACATGTGATTAATGTGTAAGCAACACTTAGATTGGTGTGACATTCTTCCAATCTAAGTTCAGGTGCAGATCATATAAAAAAGATAACACCCCCAAATTAATCAATGGCACCTAAAAAAGATATAATTGTTGTAGGACTGAATTGATGAAGCATACACACATATATATATATACATATACATAGACATAGACATATACATATACATATACATAAGCATAAGTGAATTATACACGACTGTAGATAAGTATAGCAAGGGGCAACGAGTTATTAATGCAATGCAGTGGAGTGTAAGAGTGGCAGAGTGAGAAGTAGACGTGGTGGTAAGGTAGTCCACTTAAGACCTCTTCACACATCTATACATACACATACACATATACATTTACATAGACATACACATATACATATACATACACATGCATATACATATACATATACATATACATATACATATACATAAGGCCTTACATAGACATACACATTTACATATACATATACATACGCGCAGACATACACATACACATACATTGCCATCATTGTGAAGAATAAATGATAAGTTGCTAGAATGAAACCTGGTCTAAAGTTGGCAAGGTGTGCGAGGCATTGGGAGCATTAAATGTAGGTTGGCTTGAAGTTTATGCAGGATGTAGTGAAAGTAGTATATGTATATGTAAATGTATATACACATATACATACACATACACATACACATATACATATGTATATACATATACATATACATATATACATATGTATATGTATATACATATGCATATACATATACATATATACATATGTATATGTATATATATATATGTATATGTCTATACATATGCATATACATATATATATATATAAAGACCTTAAGCCAACACATTTTGGCATCAATGTGAAGAAAATTAATCAATGGCACCTAAGAAAGCTACAAGAGTTGCATGAGGGAATTGATGTAGCATAACCTATGCAATAGAGAACACCCCAACATTAATCAATGGCACCAAAAAAGGACACACTTTCAAAACACTTACACTTGTTTGGCTGGCAGCCTTAGCTTGTTTTGTTGACAAATATATACAATTAAACGTGCATTTAATATATGATATGTGTTTGATATCATCATGCTTTTTTATGCAAGAGTTTTTTCCTAACTTGTGGAGGACTGGTGTACCACTATGGGAAATTATTCAATGGTAGAATAAATGATGACTGAACTGATGAAGTGGAACTTACAAACAAGATAACACCCCTAAAATTATCTACAATACCTAAAAAAGATACAATATATGCATGACTGAATTGATGAAGCAGAACCTAAGCAAAATAGAACAACCCCATATATTTCTAAGGCATGAAAAGAAGCTACAACAATTGCATGACTGAATTGATAAATCATCACCTATGCAAAAGAGAACACCCCCAAATTAATCAATGGTGCCTAAAAAAGATACAAAAATTTTCATTACAAATTTAGTGAAGCAGCACATATGATAAACCTAACACCCCATATTTATCAATGGAACTAAAAAAAGGCTACATAGTTGATCACTGAATTGATGAAATGGAACCTATGAAAAACATAGCACCTCACAAATTGCAAATGGCACCCAAAATTGGTAGAATAGATGATGACTAAAATAATGAAGTCAAACTTACAAACAAGGTAATACCCCCAAAATTATCTACGATACCTAAAAAAACTACAATAAAGGCATGACTGAATTGATCAAGCGAAACCTATGAAAAATAGAAGACCCCCAAATATTTCTAATGCACAAAAAAAAGCTACAATAATTGCATGATTAAATTGATGAATCATAACCATTGCAAAAGATAACACCCCCAAATTAATCAATGACACCTAAACAAAAATAACATTACCGAATGAATGAAGCTGCACCTATGTAAAACCTAACACCCCCAATTTTATCAATGACACCTAAAAATGCTACTGAATAACATTAATCGAAACCTAACATTAACCCATGACTGTAATGGCTGTAATGAAGAACAATATAAATCTTACGAATGTAAAACAATAAGAGTTTAACAAATCTCACATATATTAATGATTGAATTGATGGACTAGAACCCATGAAAAAGATAACATCCAAAAATTTATCTATGGCATTGAAACAACATACATTTTTAAAGTCACTGAATAGATGAAGCAAAATCTTAAAAAAAGACAAACCCACAATTTTTTTTTTGGTTTATGAAATAGAGAACACACCCTAAGAGAATGATAATGCAGAACCTATGAGAATATGATAAGCATAGTGAATGGTAATGTAGAACCTATGAGAATACGATAACTAGAGTGAATGATAATGCAAAACCTATGAGAATACGATAACCGGAGTGAATGATAATGCATAACCTATGAGAATACGATAACCAGAGTGAATGAAAATGCATAACCTATGAGAATATG
Source organism: Sequoia sempervirens (assembly GCA_007258455.2). NCBI lineage: Eukaryota > Viridiplantae > Streptophyta > Pinopsida > Cupressales > Cupressaceae > Sequoia > Sequoia sempervirens. The sequence continues at coordinate 367,321,137 of VDFB02193867.1, forward strand.
ATAACCAGAGTAAATGATAATGCAGGACCTATGAAACATAAATGCTAAACTATGATTGTAATATTTGCAAAAATAAACCCTAGTGAATTGGATATGGCTAGCAATTAAGGGTAGTTCCTTCCTTCCGACCTTCTAGATAGAAAGATAGTTTTCTTCATTAATTGAACCTCTAAATGCTAAACTATTATTGTAATATTTGCAATATAAACCCTAGGGAAATAGAAAGAAAACAACCACAGCTTTATCTATGGCACCGAAACAATGAACAATATTATTTGTTACTGTAATGAAAGAAGAAAAAAACCCCATATTTTTCTATGGCACTGAAACAACCAACAATATTATTTGCTACGTTAAAGAAAAAAAAGTAAACCCCATTCAAGAGAGTGCTGCTTGAAAAAAAGATTAATTCCCATAAATTTTTTGTGTTTATGAACACAAATTGGACAATGTTCATAAACATGAAACTTCAAACGAAAAAATCTGATTTCTGCAACACCAAAAACTGAATAAAACAAACACAAAAACTAAATAAAACAAGAAAAAACTGAATATTGGCAAGCCTTAGTGAGCAAGCTCTCTTGGGTTGAATGGCTCAATGCAAGTCGAATGGAGCTTCTTGATGAGCACACTACCGGCCTCACGCGACTTCACCTGCAACAAATCATCAACCAGACCATTTTGACAAGCCGTTGAATAGAAGATAACACATAGTGGTCAGGATTTGTTACCTCCATGAAGACGAAGAACGTGAGAAAACCTTGCATGGCGGAAGTGGAGCTAGTTGTAACGTTCATCAACCAATGTTTATCCATCTCTTAACCGGAGTCTAAGCGTCATAGGTGAAAAGAATCTTATTTTCAAATGAATCCTAATTTTAAATTCTCCAACTCCTTGGGAATGTGCAACAAGACAAATCTTGCCTCTCTAAAAGTCAAATCTTGCCTCTTTTAGAAATCAAATCTTGCCTCCCAATATACTTTTTTTTAAATATCTCCCTTGCTTAAGAGTTCTAATAAATTGTGAGCCCTCCATTCCTCACACCTAGCTCTTACACCTAATGGGATACTTGTCACATGACTTCAACTTCAATCCAACCCTAATCCTCAATCAATCGTAGTCATCCATTAACCAATGCGTCTTGACCCTTGATTTCCCTTTTGGAAAGTCTACAAATTGAAGGCCTCTCATCCCATTTGGGAATCCACTCTTATGTTATCCAAGTAGGCTAATCTATTTTCTATCTAATCCATCTTCATCATATCCTTATGTTATCCATTTGATATCTCATCATCTCAATCCTACTATCATGTTGTTTTCATAAGTAATTGCATTCCATACATCAAAATGAATATATCAAGAGAGTATTTGGTGCAACTCTTCTTCTAACTCAATCCAAGGAGAAGATGATAAACAGGGTAAAAGGTTCCATTCTCATGCATTTGAATACTTAAATTACCCTTTTTTCTTTAGTTTTGCACATTTGGTCTTCTAACCCCATTATTTTTCTTGAGTTTTTATGATTTTTATGGCCTAGGTTCTAGAACAACGCTTTTGCAATATATTTTAGCATTTGTGTTTCTAGAACCATGCTTTTTTTTGTGTGTATTAATTTTTGTGTTTCCAAATATGTGCTTCTACGCTATGGTTTAGTTCTTGTATTTCTAGATCTGTGCTTTCGCATTATGCATTAACACTTGCATCTCAAGATCGACACTTTCATATATGTTTTAACGCTTTCATTTTTAGATCCTCACTTTTGCACAATGTTTAAGTGCTTCTATTTCTAGAATTACACCTTTCCACTATGCTTTAGCAATTACATTTCTAGATCATGCTTCCACACTATGCTTTAGTGCTTTCACTCACATATTAGCACTTCCGCATTCTATTTTAGCACTTCTACCATAGATTATCACTTCCATTTCATAGAATAATTCTTTTATTTCACAGACTAGTGGTTTCATTTCATAGATTAGCGCTTCTTCTTCATAGATTAGCATCTACTTTCTAGATGCAACACATTTTATAAAAAATGGCATAACTTGTGATCTACTTATCATATTTTCAACTTATTATAAGCTTTGAAAAGATGATTCAATGCTCTATACAATATACCAAGTTATTTTTATATAATTTAGAATAAAAATAATGTAAAATCACTTGAAATTCATGCTTATTTTTATAAAAATTAAAAAATTTATAACTATTGAATATGACATCCAATTTTAACAAAAAAAACTAAAATCTATTAGAAAATAACAAGGAATCAATTGGTAGCCTCCATTTTTCTTTTTTTCTTTTTTGATGATTTTATTTGAGTGCAACCATCTTTGTTAATCCAAGACATTTTTGTGAAACTACTAACATATTTGTGTTGCAACTACATTTTTCCAAGGCTTAACATTTTCCACTAGATTTTAGTTGCACTAAAGTTAAAGTAGTGGTGAAATAAAAAAAATTTCTATCTTTGGGTGAGTGGTGTGTTTGCTCTCCTCTTGCACCATTATGTGAACTTGAGGATAAAAAAATCACGTGCTTTATTATTATTATTATTATTATTATTATCCCAAGGAACACAATGTGTGTTTTCTCTCCCCTTACACTTCATGTGATTTGGCTAAGCCCCCAAGAAATTTATACCTTAGGGAAGTGAAGGGGAGAGTGGGTCACCCTCTACTCTCGACTGTTTAAATTATTTATCTTTCATCTATGGATTTGGTCTCACATACACTTGAAGTATTTGGAGGACTCCCTTGTAACCTTGTTCATCCTAGATTACGACCTTTTGGCCATCACTTAGTGTGGTGAAAGGGACACATATCACCCCCTAAAGGTACTTACAATGTACTTATATATGGTGAGATAGAGCTAATTAAGGTAAATCCTTTAGCCACCTTTGGTAATGGATATGACATGTATGTGACTGCCCCTACTATTCATTCACAAATAGATAGATATTAATGGAATATTTTTTATTGTGGACCCATACTAGGTGTCACTCCCACTTGAATAATATATGTTTGTGCACATGCTTGGTGTTTATTTTTATGCAAAAATATTGCATATTTATTAGTCCAAATCCTCGTTAATCTATCTTTTGTTTGGTGTTCTTTCAAATTCTCCCATTAGTCAAGAAAGAAAACCTTCATCCTAAATCAATCATCCAAGCTTGTCCTTTAAATACCTTATTCATTCCCCTATCCAATTCCTAATCCATCCAAATTGCCCCAAATTTATCTAATCCAATTTTCTATTCCAAAACATCAAACCAACTGCTTGATGAGTCCTAAAATTTCCCTCATTTCCTTGTTTTAAATTTCGTGCATTTATCATGACATTTTTTATAGTTTCAAGACATTATCCAAAATTTTCTATTTATCCTAAGTATTAAAGAATTAAGGATCTAGTATATATTATATTGCTAAATGATTGTGTGTATTTGTGAATGGCTATGAAATGTGATAGTACTTTATGTTAATTATGGTTATTAATGATGTAGAGACATGATTTTGAGGGAAACTAATCCCTATGCAATAAAGGACCAGCTGCCCACAACAAATGATGTTTGTCAACTTGCACCCAAAGAAATGATCACCTATAACAAAGAGGTATAGCCACCCACAACTAAAGAAGGTAGTGATCGAATACTATGGAAATGGTTTATCTATGAATCATTCAAGTTTTTTCACTAATGTTGTCACCAGTAATAAAGATAATCATGAAGATAAGAATATATTTGTGATAACCATAGATTGTTGTTCATAATATGAATTGTCTTGTTCTGCACATTTTTAGTTATAACTGCCTTCTTTAGGACATAGAGTTTTAATAAGATTATGATACTTGCACCTTTGCATGATTAGTTTCCCACTTTGTTTAGGATAGGAATAAGTCCTCTCCTTGTGTTTGTGGATGAGTTGACATTTTTTATAAGTTGTTTAGAGTCCAAAATAATCACTCTCTAGATCTTGTATATATAGTAGATCTTGCACAAAGTCGAAGATCTAGTAATAGTAGAATTTTTAGCAACAATTCTATCAATCAATACTTTGTTATTAGTTTGAGTTATCTTTTCAAGAATTCAATAAAGAAAATGGATTCAGTCAATCATATGGAATTCTAAGTTGAGATTTGATTAATATATTGTGAGATCATAGTTACTCAAGTAAGGGCCACTTGAGGTAACACCAATACTCCTTATACTTTAGATTGATTGATAATTATTAGAATATATTATTAAAGTTGTGTTATTCAATTTGAATTACTTTGATAAGTAGAAATCATTTATTTATTAATAGTTAATAATAATTACATGCAAGTAGTTACAATATAGTTGAATCATTCAATATTGTCTCCATAGGAATATCTACTCGTTATAATTGTTATACAGTTAAGTTTTTTTCCAGATGAGTCCACTTTTAGTTAATTTTATTTCTAGATAATGTTTATTTTAGTTAACTATTTTATACGTAATTTCTAGGATAACTTAGAATTCACAAATGCACATACAGTTCCAACATCATCCAATAAATAATGATTCCCTAGTTTATAAATTAAATGTAGTATGTCTAAGTCAATAAGTTGCTTAATAAGGGATCTATTGGTCTATTGAGCTAAATGCATGCCCTCTCCATAGTATTATCCAACCATCTAATCTGACTCCTCCCCATCCAATCTTTGCTAATCCACTTTCATCTATCTCAATCCCATCCAACTCATAAATCTATACCCTACCCCAACAAAAAAAACCATAATCAAGGGTAAACCAATCACTTGTTGGAATATGAAGTCAATTTTATTATTATTCAAGTAGTGATGAATAGTCTGTTGGTGTGAATTGGGTTATTTCCTAACTAGTTATCAGTGAGGGCCTATTCACATTATTATAAGTTTACTTAGGAGTTAAGTTTCTTAGTTGTCATTTCTAGAAGTTAGTTATAATAGGGCCATGTATCATTATTTACTTTTAGTTATCTAGGTTTTTACTAATTCTCTCATGCATTTAATATTTGCATTGAGAATTTAATGCTTGTGTCCTAGGTTGTTATGACTTAGTTGTCTCATGTGATAGGATTAAGACACTTGTCATGATCTTGTCTAATCCTATCTCACTCCTTGCCTGTATAAGCAAGGCTTCATATGTACATTTAATCAATCCAAGCAACTTAGCTGAGATATTTTTTAGTTGTGTAAGTCTAATATATTGTAATCTTGAGTATTGCATATTGGCATATCTTGCATCCATTGTTTCAATTTCATGTTCTTGCTTTTCCCTCTTATGGAAGGTTGTTGGTTTTTGCAGATGATCCTAGAGGCTTGAGTCCTTGAGTGACTCAAACATGTTCTATAACCTATATATCAGCTTCTAACATGGTATCAGAGCTTTAGAGTTGCAAAACCCCTTCTTAGATCTGAGGGTGATTTGAGCTTGAGATTTTTCAATTTGCATATCGGATAAAAAATGGCATATATATTTCACCTTGTGTATTTTCAAGAAAAATGATTTATGGGTTTTGTTCAAAACCACAAAATACCATTTGGGTATCTACTAGATTTTGCAAATAGTGAGCAAATTTTATAGAAATGACTGTCAAATAGCCCAGTGCAACTATTTTTCCTATAGGTGAAGTTTATATTTTTTTTACCAAATTGCATGTTTTGGTTTTTGCATTCAAAAATGTTTTTTGGGTTTTTCTGGGTATCCATTAGTTTTTGCATTCATCTAGCAATTCTTTCAGAAATCAAATCAAAAGGGTCATGTCTGTTGACAATCAGCTGGAAAAATTTACCCCTTTTTAAAAAATATCGATGGAAAGTTAGTTCTAAGCACTTCACAGTGGTGCAAGCCATTCAGATTTTTCCCTCTACATAGATCTAAGGTCATTTTTATTCATGGAGGCCGATGTGAACATTCATTAGTGCATGCACTATTTCCTTTTTTGTGATCATTAGGTTTACATTTTCTCTGCACTTTATTTTTGCTCCAAATCATTTTTCAATCAACTGTTGTTTCATAGATTCAAGGGTTGTGCAATATAGTGGGTGTTCTAGTGTTCCTTGGCATCGAGTCCGCTATTGCTTTATCATGATTCCAACTTGAGTCCTTGAGTGAATCTAATATGGTTTCCAGCAAACATAATTATCTTTCCTTTGCTTGTCGAATTAAGGATTCTAGTGCTACTTCACAGTGTGTTTCTAGTGATTCTTTGTAGCAAGTTATCTCATTATGGGGGTGGCTATATAGTCTCTCTGATCATCCTTTATGTGGATGGAGATTGATTGGATTTGTGATGGATCAATTCATTGATGGGGTGCTAAATGGTCTCTTCTTCTTTATCTCTCTTATGGGGAGGTCTTTTTTCTTGAATGGGCTTTTGTCCTCTTATTTTTTGATGGAGAGCATTATTGTATTTGATCTCTTTTGGGTAGGAGTTTTATCTCACTGAGTTTTCTCCTTTTCTCCATTTGTGAGAGATTGAATTTGCATTTGTACATGGGTACCTAACATGGCCTCGTAGTTGTGACCTATGTTTGTGTCATTTGCATAATAATCTACTCCCTAAGTTGCACTTATGGGGGGTGTTGGTGTGAATGGGGTTATTTCCTAACTAGTTATTAGTGAGGACTTATTAGCATTATTATAAGTTTACTTAGGAGTTAAGTTTCTTAGTTGTCATTTCTATAAGTTAGTTATAATGGGGCCATGTCTCATTATTTACTTTTAGTTATCTAATATCTAGGCATTTAATAATTCTCTCATGCATTTAATATTTGCATTGAGAATTTAATGCTTGTGTCCTAGGTTGTTATGACTTAGTTGTCTCATGTGATAGGATTAAGGCACTTGTCATGATCTTGTCTAATCCTATCTCACTCCTTGCTTATATAAGCAATGATTCATATGTACATTTAATCAATCCAACCAACTCAACTGAGATATTTTTCAGTTGTGTAAGTTCAATATATTATTGTAATCTTGAGTACTGCATATTTGCATATCCTGCATGTCAATTGTTGCAATTTCATGTTCTTTATTTTATCTCTTGTGGAAGGTTGTTGGATTTTATAGATGACCCTGGAGGCTCCAGTCCTTGAGTGACTCAAACATGTTCTATGAGCTATATCTCAGCGCCTACATAGTTGACATTGATATCTATCTAGTGCTTTAGGTATGCACTTGATATGGTCGAAGGCCTTTTATTCAATCAAAGGTTGCAATGAATGAAAGGGAGCTGAGTGTGAAAGATGCTTCCTACACTAATTAAAGTAGGGGAGAGTTACTAATTTTATTTTAAACACCTTAAATAGTTACAATTACAAATAGATGAACATTCAATAACATGTTAAAATATATAATAAATGCAAACCACAACACAGTGATTACATGGGAAAACCCTTTCGAGAAAAAACCCACACTCCAAATATGCAACTCAATTTGTATTATCAGCAACAACAACAATTACAATACAAAATCATAGCAATGCTCTTCAGAAGTCTCATACTACAACAGGATTTTGGAGCAATTTTGATAGTACAACAACGTGTTAACAATATTCAACCTATCATTTGGAAAATACAATAAGGCATTAATTATTTATAGCCTTTCAACATGAAGAGGAGGTGGAAAAGATTTCTAAAACCAAAATACATGCCCACATGTGAACATGAGTTCATTATGACACGTCATAATCAAAACCCATATATTTAGGCATTTTCTATTTCTAAAACTCGTCTCCTTAAATTAGCCACCACAAAACATGTAATGAGCATGTATGCATACAAATTCCTTGCATGTGTAGGCACCTCCATCACATGAGTCCCACCTGTCTTACTATTTATCATACATGACTCTTCCACCATCATAATTAGTCATAAATTGATATAGCAAGTTTTTATAGCCCATTACATAGTAACTTATGACAAATGCCACCAAATTACACACAAATTTAGGTCCTCCAAAGTGGATGCCTACCTCCACTAAAATAGCTTACAAATTGTCCATATCACCTTCCATGTAGGATGCCATCACATGTGTAGGTCCCTCAAAGTCACAACAATTCTAATAGACAATTAACTTAGAAAATTAAATAATTGACATCAAATAATAACAAATTAAATGCTAGGACTCTAAGGTTGAGATACTGTAATCCCAATAATGACAAGGGTCCCAGGGGGCTATTGTAGCCCCCTTGGATGTCGAATGATATTACATCGAAGGAATTTTTGACGAAGTCAATTTTTTTTGGGCTCCCTATTTATGGTAATTTCAAAAAATGTTCAACATGTAGTTGCATGATTCACACTTTCTATTTTTTGAAATTTTTGTTCGATAAGGACTCTGCAACTCAAATTTATTATACTCTTTTGAAGTCATGTTTTCTAAAACTTTTTGAAGGCTGTTGTAATTGTAAATTTCTTGAGAAATAAAATAAATGAAAGATATTTTCTTGTGGTTTTTCCCTAGTATAATTTTACTAGGTTTTCCATGTAAATAGGTCATGTTAAATTTGTGCTTATTATTTTTCTGTTTATTCTGCACTGCAAATTTTCTTACATCACTATGAACACCTTAGATCAAATTAGTTTAAATCAAGCCACTCACAATGATGATGACGGGGCTAGTATTGTTGATCAACTTAAATATGTTCCCAATTATGATAATGAGAGTCTCATGGACCTATTGCACTATTGCACAAATGGTTGTCGTTGCACCAAAAGATCGACCTGTTAATGCCTGATACAACCGCCATATTTATACAAGATACAAGATCCATAGGAGGCGGTTAAGCCATGACATAAACCCAAGTGTTGCAGTGTGCAACACAAGGAGACCAAGGGTGAAACTCTTGCAACAATCCCCCCAATGCAAGTGAGGGGTTCAAACCTGTGACCTTGGCTCTGATACCAATTGTTGCATAGGCGACTGCCATTACACCAAAAAATCAACTTGTTAATGCCTAATGCAACTGCCAGATTTATACAAGATCCAAGATCCACAGGAGGCGGTTACGCCATGTCACGAACCTAAGCGTTGCGCTACACGGAACAAGGAGACCAAGGGTGAAAATATTGCAACAGAACCACCTTGAAGTCATCATCAATAGAAAAATTTCTCCAAGCTTCCACCACTTAGCCAGCCACAATCAAATTCCTTTTGGCTAAGCAATGGCTAGCAAAACCTATCCCATCACACCTCCACACATATCAATTTGTTACACTTATCCTACCTTTAATAAGAGAAATTCATCCTATCTCCCATCCATATCTTCCTTTTCAACTCACTTACACATCCCTCTCACCTAATATCTGCATCTCCATATTCTCCCCTATCCATATCCCAATCTCCATCTTTGTACAACACCCCCATGAACTCCACCCACAATCTAAATCCCTTATCCTAGAATCCTCCAAGCTATAATCCTAATCATCCATTTAATTGCAATCCTCCACCTAATCCTAATAATCCATCTAATCCTAATCCTAATCATTGAATCCTTAATCCTAATCCTCCATCTAAACCTAAACTACATTTATATTTTTTACTCCAAACTTCCTCCAAGGACTCCTAGCAAATAAATCATCACAGAGTTGTTGTAGACACCTAAATTTGACCATTCACTTTTGGTCAATTTTTCTTTATTTTGTCTATTATCCCTTCTCATCTGCATTAATTAAATAATATTTTTATTATTTAATTAATAATATTAATATCTTAAATTCCTCTAAATCCCCAAGGTATTTAATTAAATAATTGAATATCTTGTCCCCTTTGACCCTTTCTCTCTAAATCAAATAAATATACAAATTTAATTAATTTAGTCATTTATCCTATAGGAATTAAATTTAATATTTAATTTTCTCCTAGTCAAATCCTCCATAATTTTGGCCTAATCCTAATCCACTTGCTTAATCTAATTATTAGGATGTGCACATTCGTAATCCATGATTAGGGGGTTTCACATGCTCCAAATTTTACAAGTGGATTCTTAATCCTCATAATTAATCTAATCCCTCACGTAACCCTCTTACATGCACAATCTAATCTCTTAATTAGGACAACCTAATCCCCTTGCCATTTATGGTACTCCATTTACTCAACCCTTTTATAAATGCTTTCTCCTTTTGGAGAAGCAATCCCCATGCCCTTATGGAATTTTTAATTCCATTTTATTTTCCCCATGTCCCTCTTGGGATTTTTAATTCCTTTTTCTTCCCCATTTGTATTAAAAGGGAATTTTTAATTCCCCTTGTCAAATTCCCCCAATGATTTGGGGAGATTGGACAAAAAATACCTTTATGAGGGAGATCTTGCCCATACTCCTAGGGTACTTGCAAAGTACCTCCTCCATCCTCTCACCTCCTCTCATGGTGACAAGTGTCACAACCACAAAGGTTGAGATTCCTCAAGGCTTTTCAACCCTTGATCTCCCCCAAGCCTCCATCCTAGTCATCCATCTTCCTCTCCCCTTGGTAAATGACTACACTTAGTCATTTTTGAAGATTATCCATTACATGCAATCATGCCTTCATGCAATCTTGAGACCAAAATTGAGAAAAATATAAGTGTTATGTTGTCAAAATCAACATTGACCACACATCTATTTGCATCCACGGGGCAATCATGACATCAAGCTCTTCATCGACTCTATTTTCAACCATTTTGGAGCAAGTTTGAGCTTGTTTGCCCCTATCTTGAGTGTTTGTTTTGGTTTTGCATTTTGTCTAGTTTAATTTCTTTTTTTCTTGCATTTTATTTTGCAAAATTTATTGTAAACATTTTTGGCATGCATGGTGAGATCCACGTCATGGGTCTTTTAACCTGTTTCTTGTAGTTTTTATATTATTTTTATAGTTACAGGTTTTAGCTTTACAGGAATATCCACTACACAGGAGGATATGCCTTCCTCTATGGTAGTCATGCCTTCTTCAGGGGTGGATGTACTTAGGGTCCAACCCCTTCTAGAATTAAATAGATTCATACGCAGATTCATATCTTTAGAGGTGGATATGCCACTACACGACGACTATGATACCTTCATAGGTAGACCTGTAGGTGGAAAAACTTGGAATCTTCATAGTCGACTCTGCATTCTTCAAAGGAAGACCTGACATCCTTATAGGTAGATCTGTAGGCTTCAGAGGTGACTTTTCTAGATAGGTGGCTTCACTTCCTTTAGGGGCAACTTTGCTCTGTTCATATGCGACCATGTTGGTAACAATTCTCTTACACTTTTGTTTTAGAATTTTAATTTGTTACCAGTTTATCACTAACCAAATAACTTTTTTTTCTATGTTTGTGAGTGTTTCCTAACCATTTTTAGCCTTGTTAGTTGAAGATCGATGAATAAAAAATACTAACCTTTTTTTTGCAAGATGATTGTTGAATACTTTCATAAGTATATTTGCATTAACTAGGAACCCTTCATTTTCTAAAGGTGTCAATATATTATTTTCTATGTTTGGGAATTCTCATTGGCATATGCTCTCCCCTTGTGTTATGTGCGAGCCTAGGGATTGGAAACCACAAAGTAATCCAAGTCCTTTGTGAGTCACCCCAGATGTGCTATTTTTGCACGTATGCTCTCGCCTTGTGCTACATGCGAGCTTAGGGATTAGAAACACGTAGCATCACCTTCCCTTTAGGAGGCCTTATTGGGGATTTCATCACCCTAAGGGATGACCTCAACTATGTGATTGACGGGGTATAGAAAGGAGGGATAACAAAAGTTGTACCCTAATCCAGTCATGTCACATTTAGTGAAACTTTGATACTTGAGTGATTCCAAGTTAGGAGTGAAAGGTTGGTTTGAGTGACTTAACTAACATTCCCAACCCACACTTGTGACAAGTTGGTGTTCACAGACATGCCTCATACACCCTCTTGGTGTTTAGAGGACACAATAGATCACCTATATTTAGCCTAGCTTAGGACCTTTTAGTTGTTTCCTATCATAGTGCAGGGTATAGTATCATGCCCAAAGCTACTCACCATGTATCCCCTTGAGTAGAGGTAGGATTTCTTCAAGGAAGGTTTCAGGATCTCCAAAGAAAGGGAGAAGGTGAGCTCATTACCACTTTAGGTCTACGCCATTAGATCCCTATCTACTGACTCTCATTGAATGACACTCCTTGCCAATCTCAAGATACTAGACTCACGACTAGGGGACCTATGATAGGTTAACACACCCACTTGACTAATTTAGGTTTGTGCTACTTGTTGTCTTCTTGTTGATACCATTGAGTGTCTTTTGTCCATCCCTATCCATGTATATCCAATTTTTTGAGTCATCTTTTGTCATCAGGGCATTTATCTTCTGATAAGGGATACACATCCTTGAGGGGAAAATCCTCTCTATCGATAGATGATTGCACTCTATTCAAATTCCACTAAGTTTTCCTTGTCTAATCATCCTAGTCGATCAATCCTTTAGAGGCAGATACACTTTATTCAGAGGTGAATCTACTTTGTGCATAGGTGAATCCACTCTCTTCATAGGTGGATATGTTATCCACCCTTTTCGATCATCCATAGTGGATATTCATTCTTGATAGGTGGCTTTTCTTTGTTTAGAGGTAGATCCATTTGTTATTGGGAGGCTCCGTTGGTTAGTAACTAGCTTTCCTCCTTAGGTGGATACAATTTGTCCATAGGTAGATACACTTTACTCAAAGGTAGATCCATTCATAGGTATCTTCAATCTATCTGTAGGAAAATCTACTCTATTCTTAGGTAGATCTATTTCCCATAGAAAAACTTGAGAGTGAACCCCTTTAACTAGAGATAGCCCTCAGTGTTTTGTGTTCAATTTTGTAATCAATTTTTTTAATCACCTCTCAATCTTCTATATCATCCACTTTCATCACATCACATTTCCTAAAGGTCACCAAATCATCTTTCTAATCACCCAAGAACATCCCTAGATGCATTTATTCAACATCCCCATCAAACATTGCAATCTAGCCTCCCAAACATCAATTTGAGAACTTTTGCATCCAAATCAACTAATCAAGCAATGCATATCATTCATCTTTATGTTTTCTTAGGAACCTTGTTTGTCCTGAGTTAGTAATCATCCTCGGCCAAATCAACTTACCTTGAATAAGAGATCTAGTTCAAATTGAAATAATGCGTGCTTGAGAATGTTTCCTATCTCAAGTACTATCCCATCATCATCATCTAGTTTTCTTCAGAACTTAGCCTATGCCAAGTAACAATTGATCCTATCATCATCGAATCAAGTTATCAAATTTAATTGGAGTGCTACATCAATCCATCACCTAATTGATCATCCAATAAACTATCCAATCAATCATCTAACCATCACTATTTAGTCTTTCCCTTGGATTTCATATCATCATCATCCAGTCACACCTTTCATGCCCATTGTCACCTGATTGCAGTTGAAAAGATCATGGAACAATAACAACAACAATCCCATAAATCGCCTTATCCTCCCAATCTACCTACCCATGAAGGATCCCAACAAACCAACATGCAAAGTCATTCAACAGATTCAAAATCATCCTCATGGTTGAGTATCTCTTGAGGAAGGAATGGTGTCACAAACTGAGATAAATCTAGATGAGTATCTTAGTGATCCAACAAATGTGCAAATGACTGATCATCTCCTCATTGAATCTTTAGAGCAAGTTCTTGCTACTTTACTCATGCAAGGCACTATACCTCCACCTAGGTTCGACATGTCACAATATTTAGGAACAATCAAACCTAACACCTCAGGCTTCACTAGGTAAAAGTACAAACTTGTCTCACACTTTATAAAGGAATCAACCAACAACAAAAATAATTCTAAAATTCGACCATATAAAAGTGGTCTTTATGTTTTGAATATCAAAATGATGTAAACTAATGCAATGTAGAAAAATTGATGAAGTTTATACCTATAATTTTTCATATTTTTTAAAAATTGTTTTGATTATTTTTTTATCAATTTAAGAGTAGATTTTGGAATGTTGAAAATTTCAAGAAAAAGTGACATTCACTTGACATCAAGAAACAAATAGAAAAAAGCTTCATTTTCCCCTAATTTTTTTTCTCCAAATAAGTAACTTCAATATGTAGTGCATGACTTTTTTTTTTTGAAATTTTGATGTATATTTGTCTCGTAATAACATTTTAAAGTCAAACATGTCAAAATTTGATAGTTTTCATTTGACACCAACTATTGTCTCTTTTTTTAATCATTTCAAAAAAAAAATTATACCCTTTTGAAGAGGACTCTCTCCTCTAGTGCACCATATATTTTTCAAAATAAATAAATATGTTTTACCTTTTTTAAAATTTCTAATCAACCTCTTTTTTAATTTTAACAATCTACTTGCATTATTTTAAAAATAAAATATATTAAAACTAATCAAAATGTTACAAAACTACATATTTGGATTCACCACTCTGATCTCTACAAAAGGGTATTTTATTATTATTTTTAAATCATTTTGACTAAAGAAATACTTAGTTGAAGTTGAAATTTTCAAGAAAATTTGAAAAAAGTTGAGTTGGCTATGAACTAGGATGCCACATAGACAGTTTTGATAGAAAGGGTTTCAGTAGAAAGGGTTTTGACTGAAACCCTTTCAATCAAAACCCCACACATAAAAGAAGCCACATTTCAATGCGAAAAAGGGAAAAATTTAAATTTTATGATTTCAAATGAAAGGGTTTCACCCAAAACTCTATGTGCCACGTATAAGCCACATGTTTCAGGTGAAATTGGTTCAACCAAAATTGTTTAGTTCAAAAAAGTTTCACTTAGAACTATTTAGTTGGTTGAAAGTGTGACACAAGTTTATTCTTTTACCCTAGAGCCTCCTTAGGTTTCTCAACCTCTGTAAGCTCCTTAGGTCTCTCAAACTCCCCAAGATCCTCTCGAGAATTCTTGGTATCAACCTAAATTCAGAAATGAGGTGGCTATTCAAGTCCCACATTCTCCTCTTTAGATTCTTATTGTGGGGGTCAAACCAAAATCTAGTAATGTTCATGGACCTACACCTGCACCATCTACACAATTCCAAAATTCTATCCTACAAAACATCTAAAACCAACCATCACAAAGATCCACTCATCCCTCACATTTAGGAAGTATGGTGGGCTTTGCACCTAATACTATAGCCTTAATACCCTCACATATTCCTCTTGTAATGAATCAACCACTTTATCACACTTCTTACGCTTCTGCTCCATCTTCATCCTAGGTTCTACCCCTTGGAAATCAAACTCCACAATTTAATCCTAATCATTCCATCCCATCACCTCTTAAAGCACCCTCATAATCTTATCAACAACCACCACCACAATCGTATCAAAAAACTCCATCCTAACCAAGAAATAATCCTTCATCCCAATATCAACCACAACTACCATAATCATATCATAATCCTCCACCCCACCATTTATCTCTACGCTATCATCAACATCCTATATCATCATATTTTGTGGAGCCTTCTATTCAGGATATCTATTATCAACCACCTCCTATCACACCCCACCAACAATACACTTCACATGATTCTGCCTATCAATAATATCAACAACAACAACCACAACAACAATCATACACCAATCCACTTTAATCTCATTCCAATATGCTTCAATTTCACTCTCACCATCAACAACCACCATATCATCCACAACACCCAACCTAAAATTAGCACTCCCCTCTATTAGAACCTCTTGTTCAATCTTATGGAGGTATCCCACAAGTCTCTTCACAATATCCACCCAATCTGCCATGATATACACAACCTCCTCTATTACAACAACCATATTCCAATCCACTCCAACAATAATCTTATCAACTTCAGTCATCACAAAAACCCCACTACATCTAACCACAATCTTCATATCCTAATCCACCACTCAATTCATCTCATCTTTTGCCACCTTCATACAATCAATATGCTCCCCTACCTCAATCCAATCTGGTAGCTTCATTCTCATCTATTTCAATAAACAAAGTGGGAAGATATGAAAGCCACTCTTAGAGACTTACAAGCAAGAACCACCATAATGAAGTCCTTTAAATTTGAGGAAATCTTCCTGTATCCATTTGATCCATCAATTTCCACAACTCCTTTCCCAAAAAAAATTGAAATTCCAAAATTTTATAAGTATAAGGGAAAGGGTGAACAACGTGATCATCTTCAAGAGTTCTACATGCATTGTCAAGAGGTTGTTTACAATGACAACTATCTCCTTCATTTGTTCCCTCGTAGTCTAGGTGGAAAAGCATTAGAATGGTTTTTACACCTCCCTCATGGGTCTATTTTGACATTTTCTGATTTATCAGAGAATTTTGTGGCATGCTTCTCTTATAACCTTGAGAAATAAGTGGATACAATGGATGATGACAAACAAATAATGTCCCATGGAGACCTTTTCTAATTATCTAGAAAGGTGGTGAGCTCAAGCAAGTCATCTTTCATGCCATCTCCCTAAGAAAAAAATAGTCAATATCTTTGTTGAGAATCTTCAAACTGAGCTAGCTTATCAATTATGTCTTCATTGTGCATCTACCTTTGCCAAGGTCAATAACAAGGGTTTCATCATTGAAAAAACACTCATAGCTAAGGGATTAGTCAAAATTTATAAAGAGAACAATGCCAAACCCTCCAGTGCAAAACCTCATTATTGGAATAAAAATAAAAATGTTGTCAATGACTGTGTTACATAAACTAAGTGAAACAAAGAAAAGGGTGATCCTAAGTCTAATGCAAAGAACCTAGGATCAATTGTGGCCTTTTTCTAGGGTTTCATTAAGATGTAGATCAATAAGGTGTGTAGATTGACTTTCAACCATAAATGTAAGCCAATTAGACCTGGATTTGCATCTTATTGAGTCTTATAATGAATTGGAATTGATTTTCCTTAATTAGCCTAATTAGACTATATGCCCTAATATGAAAAGTGTAAACTTTTGAAAACTAACAAACTATAATAGAGATTTATAGGAAAATATGGGAAGGGAAGAGTGTTGTGTACTTTTCCACAAAAATTGATTTCAACCACTATAGGAGGACATAGGCACCTTAGGGCATCCCAATCCTTATAGCCAGGTATCTTGCTCAACTTTTGTAGTCCCGTGATGTCAGATTTGAGATCCCTGTTTCCACTTGCAGTGTTGTCAAATCACTATCGGATAATTTTTTAGGTGATTTTTTGCGAGTTGACAATATTTAGGACTTCAAATTTAAAAAATGAACGAATGATATTCAAATTTCCTCCAATCCTCTCTAAACTTGAAATTTGCACAATCACAAAAAGAAGAAATGTTGTGTCATTTAGGGGCTTGCCTTGGTCAAACCTTGAGTTAGTGTTTCCACTTCCACAATGGAAATGTCAATGATAAAAATGGATAATTGATAGGAAGGAATGATGAATCAACAATGTACTACAACTCGCCACCCTTCAATGACTTCCTTGAAGGATTGAAGTCATGCCCATCACTTCAAGGTATTGGATCTTGCTTGCTTGATTGCTTGAATTTCTTGGAGACCTACAACAAGGGTTATCCTTCACAAACAATGATAACATAAATACACATGAACTCACATAACATTGGACATGATCTTAGGATCTTGAATTGCTGCAATAAAGCTCTTAAATGTTGCTCTTGACAATAGTTATTGCTCATAAATTTTTATAATTTCAAATGGTGTAAAGACTAGGTATTTAGAGGAATTTCTCTAATTTCTTGGAAATTAAATCCCAATCTTGGCCCCATTTTCCAAGACATAAGGTATCAAGGGAAAAAAATTAAATGGATGCATTTGTTCAGTGCTTGTAATTTCTTGGAAAACGTTAAAAATAGGCTATAAAATGCATAATTTAGGAAATTAGGGACCCAATTAGGATTAATAATTTAGGGGGGACAAAAAATAGTGTGAAATTATCAAGCGTGACAATTTATGATGCTAAATTAAGTGCATCCAAGTATCAAAAACATTTCAAGGTCGTGAAACTACACCCACTCTATCTGTAGCCAATGCCATATCTATGCCTTAAGGAGCACAACATCCTCCTAACCAAGGTAATGATAAACATAATTTTACACCTTTAGGAGAACCGCTTGATGTTGTCTTCTAAAATTTAGTCCAAGCTAATGTGGTTACATGTCCAATCACCCATCCATTTGATGAGTCCAAACCAAAGCCTAATTGGTATAAGGATAATGAGTCTTGTGACTATCATATGAGCAAAGGTCACTCTATAAATAAATGTATGAAGCTTAAGAATTATGTCCAAGATCTTATTGATCGAGGGGATATCACTATTGAGGGTAACTAGTCTACCTCTTCCAATTCTCAATTGTAGATATACCAAAATTCCTTCCCTAATCATAATCAAGGAGTTAGTTCATCTAATGCAAATATTGGTTCAAACAATAATCAAAACAATTGAACTAATCATGTGTATTGTACTAAATTTCCTTTAAAATTTATGACAATATGGTTGGTTGTATTATGCAAGTCGATCCACGAGTGTCCATGATTTGAGTGAAGGTTAAGGAACCATAATGTGAAATTACCACTTGACATGTAATCACATATAAGTACCTGGTCCATCAAATTCATCCCAACAACCACCTATAAACCAAAAATACAATATCCTAGATCATCTTGGAAAGACTCCTGCTCAAATCTCCCTTTTGGATTTATTGAAGTCTTCCCATATCCATCAAGAAATCCTTACCAAACATTTATAAGATGCATGTGTACGTAATGACATATATCCTACTTAGTTTCAAGCTCTTGTGGGACATTTATTAACTATGTACAAGTTGGGATTTAGTCAAAAAGATATTCCACCCATTGATCCCACTCATAATCGTTCCTTTCACATAAATTTTTTTATTTCTAAACATAAGGTGAAGCGTGTCTTGCTATATAATGGTTTTTCCCTTAACTTATGTACATTAAATTTCATCAAACAAGTGGGGGATACTCAAAATGATTTCGATAATCAAGTAATTAAAATCAAGGATTATGACAATGCTGAGAGAGATTTTAAAGGAACCTTTTTCCTTCCTATTTAGGAGGGTCTTGCTATGCAATACACTACATGTCATGTCCTTGATCTTGACCTTCCATATAATCTTCGCCTTGGATGCCCATGGCTTAATGCCATGAAAGCCGTCCCCTCCACCTATCACCAGTTCCTTAAGTTCCCCCATAATGGAATTGAGGTCACCATCCATACCGATCTACATCCTTTCAAGTACTGTCATGCTCTTGAGGTATCATTGCCCCATTCTTGACATTGTCTAGGTGTTTAATTTGCACCTTCCAATACAACTCCATCATTCTCCTATATTGATCCCAACACACTCCTTGCATCTTCCACACCATCTTCCTCTCTTGAATCCACCTTTTCCAAGGTCAAGATCATCAAAAAAGGTTGTGGAGAGTATGAAATGAGTACCACACTTAATGTGGGCACCATTCCCCCTCTCCATGCACATATAGATGCCCATCTTCATCTCCAAAATCATAAGAGAAGATAGTTAAAAACATGGGATCAACCACCTTTTATTCTAATGGAAATTTAGCACAAGAACAAATTGAAGAGGATATTAGCCAATAGGTATACCGTGAGGAACCCAAGATTTCTCCTACTCTTTTGGAATATTTTCAAGAAGCATATCCAACTGACCATCAAATGACACAAAAGGTTAACTACCAAGGAGGAGGATTGGGGGTAAATGAACAAAGTATCCTCAAACCTATTGAATTACCAACTCAACTAAAATATCAAAGAATATGATATGATAAGAAACAAAATAATCCTACATCATCACCTAACACATCAAACAACACCAATACAAAATATGTTATCATTGAGGACATCCCTGAAGAAGAATTTGCCAAAATTTCCTATGATGATTTGGATGTCTCCTCCCTCCTTTCCACATCCATCTTTACCATTAACATTTCACCCCACCATCCCAAATTGATTTATTGGGACCAATGATGAACCACACATATTGATGTCTTTCCTAATGATGAGGCATATATACACTTCATGGGTTTGGAGGAGGATTATCCATTAGGCTTTGTCTTTGAGATTGATCAAGGTACTTACTTTTTGGAAGATGAATGCATTAATTGCAAAATTAAGAAACAAGAAAATAAACAAGGGTCTTCTAATGAAAACCTCCTTGAGACACTTTTAGACCAATGAAAATAAAAAACAAAGGGTGCATCCTTTGATGAAAAAATATCCAAGGTGTTAGATGATGAGGACATTCATCTTCCCCTTATGGGTACTCATTTATCTGAGAGATCCTCCATTTTGATTGAAAAGACCAAATAAATTAATCTGAGCACTAAAGCACAACTGAAGATTACATATGTAGCCAAATCTTTATTAGAGGATGAGTATAAGGTATTTTCCAAGCTCCTCTAGAATGGCTCATCAATTTTGCATTGTCCTACTTTGACATGCTAGAACTAGATCATGTAAGTTTGTAGCTCATCATTTGGATGTGCATCCAGATGCAAATCCATTCAAACAAAATCTTCGTAAAATGCATCCAAAAGTTGCTTTACTTTTCAAAGTCAAGTTTTGAATAGTTATTGGTTGTTGGATTTATACGACCCATCGATTATTCTGATATGATATCTAATATAATTCCTATTGCTAAACCCACTGGGGGTATCTGCATTTTCACTAATTTCTAAGATTTGAATAAATCATGTCCTTAAGATGATTTCACGCTCCCAAATATTGATATCCTTGTTGATATCATAGCAGGTCATGCCATGTTATCTTTAATGAATAGTGTTTTTTTGGATGTAATCAGATCTGAATTGTAGCTAAGGATAAACACAAAACAACATTTACTACTCCCTGGGGTACTTTATGTTATCAAGTTATGCCATTTTGTTTAAAGAGCGTTGGGGCTACATATCCTTGTGCAATGAAAATTATCTTTCATGACCTTATTCATATGATAATGGAAGACTATGTTGATGATTTGTTATGTAAATCTAGAACCCACGAAGAGCATCCTAAGATCCTAGAGAAAAATTTCAACCACTTAGAACAATATCTTCACATTAATCCTATGAAGTGTGTCTTCGACATCACATCATGAAATCTCTTGGGATTTTTTGTATCTAGATGAGGCATAGAAGTTGACCTTGCTAAGGTAAAAGCTATCATGAATATGCCTCCTCCCAAGACCTTAAAATAGTTGAGGAGTTTAAAAGAAAAGCTTCAATCCATTTGATGCTTCATTGCTCAAATTGCAAACAATTGTCATCCATTCACACACCTGCTTCATAAGGATACAAATTTTAAGTGGGATTCATCATGTTAGTAGGGATTCCATAAGATCAAGGAATATCTTGCTAATCCTCCGATTCTTATGCCTCCTATAGTAGGAAAACCATTGTTGCTCTATATTTTGGCTACTTCAATTACACTAGGAGCACTTTTAGCACAACATGATGAGAACAGGAAGGAGAGAGCTATTTATTATATCAATCACACTCTTTTTGGGTATGAAATAAGTTATACTCCAATGGAATAAAATTCCTAGTAGTTTCCTTCAGTTCACAAAAGCTTAGACACTACATGCTCAATCATCCCATCAAGCTCAATCATCCTATCAAGTTCATTTCTAAATTTGATCCACTCAAGTATCTAGTATCTAGAACATCATTAATTGGCCATATGGATAAGTGGGTCATGATTATGAGTGAGTTTGATATCAAGTATGTGGATCATAAAGCAATCAAAGGTTAGGATATTATAGATCAATTAGTTGATGCTCCCTTGGTGGATGCATATCCCTTGGTTGTTGAATTTCCTAATGAGTCAATGTTTTTTGTTTCAGATAATGAGCCTTGAAAGCTTTATTTTGATGGATCATACACACAACATGGTGCAAATATGGTAATATTTTTTGTCACCCCTCAAGGTGACTTCATACCTAATTCCTTCATATTAGATTTTCCATGTACTAATAATATTGCAGAGTATGAAGCTTTAATCACTAGTTTGAGGATCGTTGTTCAATGGAACATTCATTGGTTACATGTTTATGGTGACTCACAACTTATCATCAAACTTTTCAATGACAAATTCCAAACCAAAGATGATAAGCTTCTCCCTTACAAACCTATGGTAGTTGACTTTAAGAAGTACTTTGGCTACATCCAGTTTGAACAAGTGCCTAGATTAAAGTACAAAGCTGTAGATGCAATGGCTACAATTGGATCTTTCCTTGATATGCCTCAAGATAATTTTGAATGCGAGTTCATAGTTGAGAAAATATTGATCCCTGCATATTATCTCCCTGAAATTGAAATGGTGTGTGAATTTTTTGGTCCCCAATCACTTTGGTATCACAACATCTACACCTACCTTCATGACAATGTCCTCCCACCCGACCTTACTGGTAACCAACTTTGATCCTTCATTCAATGATAATCCCATTACACTATCCTTGGAGAAACCCTGTATCATAAAGGATATGATGGTTCTCTTCTATGATGTCTAAATGATACATAATCTAAGTTGGATTTGAAAGAGGTGCATAGTGGCATTTGTGGGGCTCATAATAGTGGAATGGTCCTTGCATATAAGCTTCTCCAGATGGGTTATTATTGGCCTACTATAGATCATGATGCTTGTGAATTTTTCAAGAAATATGTTCCATGTTAACATCATACAAATTTGATACATGCTCACTCACAAGCATTGCAACCGATTGCTTCACAATGGGGTTTGGACTTAATTGGAAAGATACACCCTTCATCCTCCAATGGCCATTCATTCATAATCACCACCACTAAATACTTCACTAATTGGGTGGAAGCTATTCCACTCCCCCTCATTACTGACATCCAAATTTCTAAATTCATCCTATATCATATCATCTATCGATATGGTATTCCCTCCACCATCATCACTAATAATGGAAAACCTTTCAAAAACCAACATGTACATCAATTGTGTTAAAAATCCATATCCAATATCATTGGTCTACTCCCTATTACCCCTAAGGTAATGGCTAGGCTGAGGCAGCTAAAAAAACCTTATTTAAAATCATAAAGAAAGTTGTCACTGAAACTATTCATGATTGGCACCTCTATTTGAATCCCACCATTTTGGCTTACCACACTTCCATCCACACTCCAATCGGAACCACTCCATATTCCCTCATTTATGATGCCAAAGTCATCTTCCCAATAGAGTTTGAACTCCCATCACTCCATATTTCTTTGAAGAATCTAATAAAAGATGAGTATTGTGTTGCATGCTTAAGTCAATTGGAACTTCTTGATGAATGACACCTCAACACCTACCATCACCTCTAAGCTTATCAATGTATTGGTTGAAGAGAAGCTCTGATAAGAAATTTTTTCCCCATCAATTTTATATTAGTGATCTTGTGCTCAAGGAAAATCAACATACCCAAAAGGATCAAGAAAATAAAGGTAAATTTGAGGCAAATTGGTTGGGTCCATATGTCATCACTGCAAAGTATGGTTCAAGAGAATATCAAATAGCTACACCAAAAGGGGAACCATTGGATGAGCCTATGTCTGACGTAGTTGAGCTACCTCACCTTGCAAAAATACCCAAAAAAACAAAAAATTCAAAACATGTCAAAAAAAGTTAATAGTAAAGAGAAATAAATTATCCTATGGTGAAAACCACCCTTGGTGGTACATTGGATAAGTATGTTTGGTGAAAACTTGGAAACAAGTGACATTCATAGAGGGCTTAATCATTATCTACCTTGCATCCCACTTTCCTAAATGTTTACACTCCATCCTATCCATCCCATGTATCCCACCCACACTATCTGTATTACATTTGGTATCCATTTTCAACCCACTACGTATTGTATGGTATATCTTGATTGAGAAATAGATAGATTGGCTCTACTATCCCAATTCTTGAACTTCCTATATTTATTTTGGGATGTACTCACAACATCCTAACATTCCCCTATGCTGTACCATCCTTATATAAATTAGGATTTCATTGGTAATTTTCACTTGTATAGTGTACATACGATTAGTCTTGTGTCCTCATCTAGGTTTTATCATTGTAAATACTTGTCATTAGGTTCCATTTCTGTGTCTAAGGTGTCACCAAGAGTCCCTACCCAGTTCATTCCTATAGGAAATTTCACTATGCACCCAAGGTTTCAATCCATCTTGGGTATTCAGTCTCATATCAATCCTAAAATCTATCCCATCCATCTTTGGTCTTTGCAGGATACATCCTTTCTCACATCAGATCACATCAGTTCATCCACCTATCATCCTCATGGAAAATAATATTTGAGACTTATTGTTATTTATTGGTACTTTTTTAATTTTTTTATCTTTTGATCCTCCTACTATACCAACTTGAGATCGTAACGATCCATCATATCATGGTACATGCTTTGAATAGTAGAAATAGGGGCATATCTTAGTTTTTCATGATCTATTTTACTGGTTGTCCCACATTGTACCTGCCTTGTAGACCTAGTGTGTGTTTCCCATTTTTTCCACCTTGTTATGGGTACACCTTGTAGACCTAGTATGTGTCTCTCATTTTACCTCTTCTTGGGGGATCACCTAGTGAATATCAGACTTCACTATCTAGTGTTTCTCCCAATTTGTGATTCACCTAACAAATAGCAGACTTTTCTATTGTCATGAATGCCTTTTATCATGACCACCTAGAATAATACAACTTTCTCGCCAGTAGAGAAATGTGTTCCATGGGTGATGTGCATGAATTTGGTCCTCATGGAGCATTTTCTTTATTTAATGGATGATGTTTGGTATTTGAGACAATTTAAGACTAATATCTCTTTTCCTTACTAACTCGAATCCTTTTTAGTACTAACCTTGTGTTTTTTTTTTTTTCATGTGTCTTCTTTGTGTTTATAGTGTGTTTACATCGCGTTTGTTTTTATTTCATCGTCATATCTAAGTTCTATGGTGTCATGTGTGTTTTTCATTGTGTGTGCTTCGTGTTTTATGACGTGCATGTTTGTGTATGTTGTTTTGTTGCATTTCACACATGTGTGTTCCTTTTTGCTTATGTTGGTTTTCCATGGGATCATGGATCTTGGGGGCTTGATCACCTCCCTTAATCCTTAGTCATCATATTTCTTCAACATTTTATACATTTGAACTCCTCTTGACATATTTTTCTACTTTAGTATGAGTTTGAGCGTAAGTTCATACTCTCACTAAAGTGGGGGATAAATGTAGTGTCAAAAAATGTCACCCTTAACAATTTCACATTATTTACCCCCCCCCCCTAATTTATTGGATTTAATTAAGCTCCTAATTTTCCAAATTATGCATTCCAAGGCCTAATTTTTATCGGTTTCTAAAGGATTACAAGCATTGAGTAAATGCATCCAATTGTTATTTTGCTTCCAACTAGGTGTGTCCTAGAAAATTGGGCAAGGACCCATTCACCCATGGGAAAATGGGCCCCCCTTCTTAGCCAAGACTTAAATTGAAATATGCTGTTGGCGACATTTTAACATCCAAAATTCAAATTTCAAGTGTCAGCTTTTACAATGTAATTTTTGGGAAATTGGACAATTGCATATAAATACCTAGTCTTTTCATCATTTTCAATCTAAGTGAAAATATATTGGAAAACTTATGATTAAGAGAACTATTGAGCAAGTGAAGAGCAACATTTCAAAGAATTACATCAACAATTCAAGATCCAACATCATGTCAAAGTTTATATGTGTTCATGTTGTCATTACTTTGTGAAGGCTAACTCTTGTTGTAGGTCTCCAAATCATTCAAGCAAAACACGATCCAAATCTTTGAGGTGATGTGCATGACTTCAGTCCTTCAAGGAAGTCATTGAAGGGTGGTGAGTTACAACATATTGTGATTTCATCCTTCCTTCCTTTCCATTATTATTTATCATTGACATTTTTCCATTGTGTAAGTGGAAACACTTACGTGGAGTTTGATTGAGGCAATCCCCTAAATGGCCCAACATCTCTTCTCTTTGTGAATGTGTAGGTTATAGGTTTGAGGAGGATCAATGAAAGTTTGAAGGAAATTCAATCATTGTTGAATTTTTTGTCATCAAAGTTGTTAAGATACAAAAACTCACCTACAAAATTTACTCATGACATTCTCACAACTCTCCAAGTGGAAACGGGGTTCTTAGATTTTCCATTAGAGGAGCCCAAAAGTTGAGAAGGACAACCTATGAAAGACTCATTCTCCATTTGGTGAATAAGTCCTTGTAGGCATAGCCAAACCAATTTTTCTGGGAAGGTATACAACCATCTACACCTTCCAAATCTACTGGAACTTGACTATTTTAGTTTTCCAGTTGTTAGGATCTTACAATTTACATATTAGGGAACATTTTTTAATTAGGATAATCATTCTAAATCAATTCCAATCCAGTCCCATCTTCAATTAGATGTAGATCAAGGTCTGATTGGCTCACCTTTATGGTTGTAAGTCAATCTAATCACCTTGTTGATATACATCTTAATGTAACTTGGAAAAAGGCCCCTTGCATCCTAGGTTATTTGAATTTGAGGACCTAGGATCACCTTTTTCTATATTACAAGTTAATATGGTGTTTTACTATGATTGACTTTGATTTTCACTTAGTTTAGAATGTAGACTACCATAAGAACTTCTTCTCTCCATAATGTGTATGATAGCTTAGACTCATTTAACATGGTTCTTGTCATTTCTTGAATGGTTATATCCTTTCTTCCTAAAACTTCATTTTGTTGTGGATTTATTATGGAAAAAATATGTCTCCTTATACCATGTTGTTCACAGAGTTCTTCAAATTCATTTGATGAGAATTCACCTCCTCTATATGATCTTAGGCATTTGATTTTTAGGTCAATTTCATTCTCAACTAAGGCTTTGAATGCCTTAAGATTCTCAAATTCTTCAAAGTTTTCCTTAAAAAATTTAACCCCAATCATTCTAAAATAATAATCAATTATTAGCATTAAATATATCTCACCTTGTAATTTTTTTTTCATGTTGGCCCATAGAGGTTTGTATGGACAAGTTCCAAGAGTTTTGATGTTGAATACTCCTTAAATTTGAAACTCACCCTTGTTTTCTTTCCATGTCGGCACTACTTACAAATCATATTTGAAAGCTTTGCAATCTTTGGCATATCTCTCACCACCTGCTTATTATTGATCTTAAATAGATCATCAAATTTTATATGTCCCATCCTTTTGTGTCATAACCAACTCTCATCTTCTTGTCCCATACCAAAATTTTCACCTTTGATTTCACTAAGGATAAAGATTATTGGTTGTTCTACTCGCATTTGCAATTAGTTTCCTTGTCTTGTTGATTT
This sequence comes from Sequoia sempervirens, assembly GCA_007258455.2. Classification (NCBI taxonomy): domain Eukaryota; kingdom Viridiplantae; phylum Streptophyta; class Pinopsida; order Cupressales; family Cupressaceae; genus Sequoia; species Sequoia sempervirens. The sequence goes on from VDFB02193867.1 coordinate 367,348,495, forward strand.
CACATCCTTCAACATGAAATGTGAGAGTGTGTCAGGATTGGTCACACATTTGAATCATACTTAGGAGATTATGCTTCAACCCTTCAACATATAAAATATTCTTCGTTAAATTGTCTTTCTATTACCCAAGCTAAGAGTACCTTTCCATATTATCTTTGTCATATCATTGTACCCAAATTCCCCTATCCTTCCATTCACTTCCTTCAAGGTGAGGAATTTGCTCCTATCTCTATCCATGTGGTTTAAGCAACCACTATCAATATAGCATTGATTTTCCTCATTTTGAGCATGAAGAGCAGTTTGCACAAGCATGGATCTCTCCTTATTTTCTTGCTCCTTTTTTTTCATACTTTTTAATTTTCCTCCTTTTGTTTAGCCATAGTATCCTTCTTGTTAAGTGGTTGACGAGGTTTTTTTTTTAAACTTATTTTGTGAAATTAAAACCCATTATAGATGATCTTGTCTAGTTTTCAAATATACAATTTTTTTAATGATTGGATTTTTTTCTATTTTTAATCAATTTTTGAGGAAACATGTCCATAAACTTGAAATGTTAGGTTTTCGTATTTTTTAATAACCTTTCATTTGTTAATTTTCTTGTAATTTTTTTTATATGGCATCAATCTACAAACAATTATTTACACAATAAAAAACTCAAAAAATGATTAGTTTAGATCAAATTATGATGTCCGTCCATGAGAATTTTCAAAAACAACAACTAAGGCCAATAAAAAAGTAATTAAAAAAATATTTAGAAAAAAAATAAAAATTTATTCTCATCAATCTTCGGTATAATACACATATTTCCCTAAAATGAATTAGAAAACTAATTTTATTTAGGTCAAATTATGGTGCTTGTACATGTGCATCCAATATGGTCCTAAAAAAGTGACTTTTAAAAAGTGGTTTTATTCACGCCTATTAAAAAGTATTTTGTATCGTTTGGGTATTATAATAAATTACATATTTGAAAACTAGACTCAAAATACTAAATTTTATATTACTGGAATTTTTTAAGACTCAACGTGTAAGTGCTTCAAGATTTTAGTCTAACTGTGAAATTTTTTGAAAATCAAGAAAAACACTTTCACTTCTTGCACTACCTAGTTATCTTTTGTACATGACCTACAGTCTATTTTTTTATGACTAAAGTGATTACAATAGAAAAAAACAAATAAATAATGTTGGAACCTGGTCATGTGGGTCCACCTTGGAGAAAAGGACCTTTTGAATTTGTCCTTGTTATATTTTGGAGTGCTTGTTTTCTATGGGACTTGTTTCTTTTTCTTTTTATTGATAGGTCTTTTGAGAGCATCAATGAAGCTTTTTGTCTTTTCCTCATTTTCCTTCTTTGGTGACTCTTGGTGATCTTCTTTGTTGGCCATTTGCTTTTCTTTATATCCAATACTAGTCTTTATAAATGGTGACCTCTTCCCATTGATGATGTCATCTAAGATCTCAGTACTCTTCTCAAATTTGAGGCTCTTGTTTAGCTTAGCAATTGTTTTCTCTAATTATTTCCTCAAGGAAACAATTTCGGACTCAAGCCTCTCACAAATTTCTTCTTTTTCCTTTAATTGAATTCTTACCTCTTCCTCAATTCATTTTGCCTCTTCAATTTGAATTTTTAGATCGATGATCATTTTCTCCAACTCCTCAAGACTTTGTGGCATTTTTGCCTTAGATTCACAATCCTCTTGAAGCTATAATTTTGTCTTCAAATTCTTCTTCTTGAATTTCTTGATTTCATTTAGGGAACAAATAAGTTCCTCTTCCAAATCTACTTCTCCATCCATTTAAACATTATCTTTCCCTTATGTTTCCTTTTGTACCTTTTCTTCACTTTCCAATATATCATCTTTTGTTTCTATTGCCATGAATATAATCTATTCTCTATCGTTGGCAGAGAAAATCTCTTTAGATGAACTACTTTCCTCCTTGGAATAAAGGCTTTTCTTGTTCTCAAGTAAAAGCTCTTTTTTCTTTCTCAAATTTGTCTTGTTTGTGGCCCTTTTTATGTTGATAATGTTTGCCACTTTTCTTTATATTATGCTCTTCTTCTTCTTCACTCTTTTTAGTTTTTGCATATGGGAATTTGACTACAAAAATTCTGATCTTTCCATAATTAAATAATTTAAAAGGCAACTTACTTTTATACTTGTTAGATTTTTTTTTTAAGCTTCCTCATAAAATGAGCTGGGTTTGAAGCTTATACTTATTTACCTTGTCGTCTCCTTCATAGATGTTCTTTAGTTTATCCCAAATCTCTTTTGTTGATTCACAATACATTACTTTGACAAAATCTGATTATGATAAACCGTGCACAAAATTGTATTCATAGCTTTTGCATTATCTTCACTAGCCCTCTTTGTTGTTAGATCCATTGGTGGAGATGATGGAGCTACATATTCGCTCACAACTGATTACCAAATATCAAAGCCAAGATCCATTAAGTCAGTGTGCATCCTTATGCTCCAAAATGCATAATTTGTTCCATCAAACAACAAAGCCTTGTTTGGGGAGAATCCTTCTTGATAGACCATGTGTGCTCTTGAGATCTACCTTTTAGTGGATATACTATACTTGAAGGAACCTTCTTTGATACCAATTGATGGGCACACACTTATATTGAGAGGGGGATGAAACAATATAATAATATATTTTACTTTTTTAAATTAATAACCACAATAACTTCAAATACACAACATCAACAAATAATAATGTAAGATTTACATGGAAACCCTTTCAGGAGTAAACTACGAAATAAGGATTGCTAGGATCTACTATCAAAATCTAATCTCAAATAAAATGCTTCTTTATAAATTTTTGTAGGCAACAACCCACTAGAGACGCCAATCCCCACAACTAAGCACCAACTTAGTAAGAGACACCAATCTCTTCAATTTAGAGGTACCAACCTCTTAGACAATAATACATCTGTCTTCTTGATAATTCTCCTTCAAAAATCTACTTTGAATGATCTTCTACTATATTCTTTTCACACAAAATTGTTGGTTTATGTTTGATATATCTTCTATTCTCACACTTCTTCTCCACATTCAACACTCACGTCTTAAATATCTTTCACAACGGAGACAAGCTTTTCGATGGATACATTGATTGGCATAGGGAGGTAACTCTATATTAATATGTACCCATTCATAACAAACTTGGGCACTCACCACAAGGGGTCGACCCCTTTAACAAAACATAAATTTATTTAATTTTAATTTCCCAATTGGGGCACCTCTATAAGAGGGGTCGGCTCCATAATTTAATTTAATTTTAAAATCATAAGGAGGGCATCACAATAGAGGTCGGCCAACATTAATAAATATGAATTTAATTTAATATAATTGTTGCCTTGTGAAGATAAAATATGGCCTTGAAATATTTGCGATTAGTGGCCTTTGGCCTTCATACTTTCAAATCCTCATTAGAGGTTTCCTTTGTCCTTGACAGTGTCTTTGACATCAATGAAAATCAATCCAACATGTATGTGTATTTTGAAAACTTTCACCAAATGCATGTGTGTCAAAATTACCTCACAAAATATAACTTCAATTGTTGATTGTTGTTTATTGCATGATGTGAAGTCTACTTGAGTTCAATTTGATAAAGTGGCTTGCAACTTAAGTTAAAGTTGGGACTATGACTAATAAATTTAATGATTATCTAAAGCAAAGTAATCCCTTCAACTTGTTTTGTATGTCAAGAAAAAATATATTTATTGTTTGATGCCTTTAGTTTCTATACACTTTATCCCATGTTTAGTGGACTATTTTGTGTGTGTAGGGAACTGTGAGGAATTTTAGTAGGTGGTGGTTGTGGTCTAATCTCATTGGCCTTATCACTAAGTAGAATGGACTAGGCTCATCAAAACCACTCATTGAAACCCATGGAACCCTATCTTAGTGGGAGAGTCTCATATACAAGTACCTTTGTACCATGTTTCACTACCCAAAACTAGCTACTCTTAGGTTTGTGAAAGCAAAGGGATTGATTGAAATTGGGGAAGTAAGAAATTCTTGATCATAGGTGATTATCTAGGAGGATTTTGTTACAAATTTGGTTATGTCAATTCCTTCTACAATGCCCTAGGTGTGGTGGTTGTGTTTTCTTCCCTTCTCAATTTAGTTTCACAAAATTGAGTGGTGAAGCACAAATCTATTAGGAGTTTTTTGTATGTTTTGCTTGATTTAGACCCTTAATGGATTGTACACTCATCCACAATATTAGGGCTCAAAATTGTTGGCAATTTTTCAAGGCATTTAGTTGGCCCATGGTTTGATGCCTATTTTTTTTTAATACCACTAATTAGTTTTCTATTGTAATGAGCCTATAAACTAAATGCACATGAATTAGGGCTATTATAGGCCAAGAGCATCTTAACAAAATTGAATTTACAAAAATAGAGTTATAGACTTCTTATATCTCTTGTTGAGAGTACTCAAACTCTACATTTTATTATAATCTTATTATTGAGATTAATACATTAGAGCGTTTTGGATGCTAGATTCTTTCTGAATATTTTCTTGTACATCTTGTGTTACAAAATGCAAGGATTCACCATATATATCAATTCACTTAGTCACAATTTGCCAACATCTTACAAAGATTTTTAGTGGTTTTTCATCAAAATCATACGTGATCCATATATATGCACATCCACTAGACCCATTCTTGTGTGTGAGTTTTACAAACAATGCACTAAAAAGACATTAAAAAAAAAATAACATGTGTAAAAAAAGTGGCCATGGATGCAAAGAAGGAACCACCACACCTCATTAGAATTGTTTGAACCTTTGTCAGAAAATAATTCATTGTACTAGTTCAAATTTGATTTACTTCCTAGTTTATATACTATGGAGGATGCTTGAGTTGAAAGAGCCTTTGCAACTTATGACTATAACATAGGGACAAAAAATATGGAGTGATTCAAAGACAAAGTAGGTGAAGAGGATGAATGAGATTGTGGTGAATAATACTTTCTGGTCAAATGTGTAATATATCACATCTTTTGAATCTTCTATTTTCATCATATTCAAATTTGGGGATTTTGACAATCCTTTGTATCTTCTAAAGGAGTGACCTAGAAAAAGTGGGTGAGCTAAAAATGCATCTACACATGATTGTATATGTAATGAATTCAAAGTGGTATGTGGATAGACTTTGTATAGTTGCTTCTATTAATGACCACAAACTAAAGAATGACCTCATCAAGACATTTAAGAAAATGCTCAATCAATAAGAAGTTTCATTTATCATAGTTGAGTAGATAAAACTTATTGAAGTAGATAGAGTTATAAGATTTCAACAAAGATTGACAAGCACATGCAAGACAAGCTAGTTAATTGGTGAATTCTATGGACCTCTGATATTGCTATGTACACTTGTCATTCATCTTCTCTTAGAAATTTCTAATTCCTCTCTTCTCATTTGAAAGTATCTGATCCACATAAAATTGTATCCCCACTTAGGAAAAACAAACTTATGACTAAATCTACTCTTTCAACATAAACAAACTTAAACTTATGACTAAATCTACTCTTTCAACATAAACAAACTTACTTTTGTTAAAAAACTTCTTGTTATACATAGTGTCTTGTGTCTCATTGATTGTAAGACACCTACGGTACAATCAAAGCTTAGCAACACAATAAGATGTAGAGCTTGAGAAGCCATATGAAGTTAATAATGAGCATTATGTACAAACAAAATTGACTGGGCTCACATTTTAAGATGAAGATATAGTTCATTTTAATGATGAGTTCTAAAGATATCCAATGAATGACTAGTTTTTAAGCTTGTTACTCAAACAAAAACCAACTATAAATATATTTTCCAGCTTTCCCATTTTGAAATTATAATGTTTGTCACTGGAATTTTCAGCTGCTTTATATTTATGATAGCCAACATGCCCCAGAACCAGACGCCAGGAACCCAAATGGAAGCTACTGGAAAATGTTACTAGATGTATCACTCTCATGATAAGCTGAATCATGATTTGCATATGGGTTAAAGTAGGTTAAGTATGTTAAACAGGTTTTAGTGGATACCCTTTTGATTATGCAAATTGCATACTCATATTTTGTTGACAGTTTAAAAGCTCTTCATAACGATAAGAGTTTTATATCTTCAACTCAAACACCTATCTTACTGTTTTGGATTCTCCATTGAATTTTTCCAATGCTCCATGTATTTTCTATCTTCTAAAGCAAATGGAACGTCCTTAGCAACTGTAGTAGATGGAAAAGCTCCTGTGAATGAAAATACTTTGCCCATATTAGACTGACACATTTTGACAACTACGCGGCTTTTATCACAAATAACATTGCACCCTTACGAAAATCAATCCCTTAAAATATATGCTTACTGACAAGCACCATTGTACCCTCTTGAGAATCAGCTCCTAGATCACAGAAAAAGTAAAACCATGCATTGTAAGCATTTACCACTGTAATTTTAAAAATGACAATCACAGAGGAGGTGTAGATGATTTTTTTTGTAGTGATCATATCATTTGTGTACTTTTCAATATAATTACATAAACCTGTTGTGCAATTTGTTCACTAATTAAACAGCTTCTATTCTAAACATAGTTGATTATTGTTGAGTGTGCAGTTGTTTCTAAAAAACTCACCCTCAGGAAACATTCCCAGAACCTAGAGTCCACCATTTTTAGCCGCCTTTTGTAATATGCTTCATTAATTCTGTTAATTTGGAACAACACTTAATTTAAGCAGTCTTTACAAGGTAAGTCTTGAGCAGGCTTGCAGCCTAAAGCTGAGTACAATGTAACTTGGTTTATCCCATTTGATAACATTTGAATCTTAAAAATGTTTCCTGAATCTTCAAGCAACACTCACTTATCATTTAGGCTATGTGATATTCTTAATTAGAGATATTATCATATTAATATAAAATCCAATGTTTGATCATGTCATTCTTGTCTTCACTTTGGCTCCAATCCCTGAACGTTTTCAGCAGTAACATCACCAGCATGAATATTCCACAGAATCATTCAAATCAAACTGTAAACACTTCATACAAGACCCTTTCTGTCTGAACCTGATCTTTGCCACTCTTCTGAAAGATCATGGAGGTTTTGTTCATATTAAAAGAAGACTTCTCGAATGTCTTTGTTCTGTCTCTATTTCTACACCTTAGGAGTTTGTGCATCAGCAATTTTGTTTTTCATTTTTTATGAAACGAATTGATCATCCTAGTTTATATGCTCTTAGACTGTAATCAAATAAGAACATTAATCAAACCTTCAGTTCAACTTTATATTGCAGAATAAACATGACAGCTATATAGTTATTTTCACACACACAACAAAATTTTGATATTTGTACAGGATTCATAAATCGCTCCCTAACCAAACCAGTCTGTTATTTTAATAAGGATGCCAGTTTATCTGTAATTAAAACAAATTTCTGATCTATTCATTCTCGCTTTGATATAAGCAACCCTGTTAAATAAATAGCAGCAACATTTACTACTGCGTAAAGGCAACAACAAGAGTAATAGATTCAGAATCTTACACAAAAAATTAGGTTAAGTACAGTGTGTGGACAACATTAGAACTAAAGACAACAAGAAGCTCGAGTTATATTAGCAACAACTGCAAATGTCTAGACCATGATTAATATCCCATCTCCCTATTTCAGTTTTGCAGGTTGTAATATGCATGGTTTGCTTGTCAGTTACTTGAGTATCCATATCAAAAGGTAATTAACAAGTTAACTGACAATGGGTGTATTTCAGGAATTGTTTACTAACAATCAAAGTTGCTTTCTTAATCTAATCCTAGTCAGCTCCGTTCCTCTAGTCTTGTGTAACAGTACAGAATATATGGTCAAATTTAAAAATAGTTAAAGACAACTTTTCATGCTATAATGTAAAGATCTGGATTTTCTGAGAATTGAAAAACAGATTTGAAAGGAGCATTTTCAAGTTTAATCCTTGCTAAAACATTACAGGAATACTGGAAATATTCTTGAGAAAATTTAAATCATTCAATGCAGGGAAAAATGTAAAACAATGAAGCTGTAATTATATAGGCCATTCCTATGAAAAACATCTATCTTATCATTTCAGAGTTCTTTTACATTGATGGAGATCATGCTTAAACAACTGAAAGACACAAAATTCATTTCTGAACTGAACATCTTTCCTCAATTAAGGATCAATCTACAACTGATATGCCATAATTGTTTAAAGTACTCAACAGTGCAACCCAGATGATGTATATATCAAGTTTGAATATGTTTTGGTATAAAAACCCAAAATGTTATCTTCTTTCCAAATTTCGATACCACTATGAGTGGATAATTGATAATCCAGCTTTAGATCCTAATATTAGAAATTCCGATTAATAGTAATTCTGATTACAGTGGGAATCTGTGTTTTTATTTCATCTTCTAATGTTAGATCCGAAGCTCTCCATGTGACATCTTCAACATTTTATTTGGGAGCAACAAAAAAAATATTTAACCATTGAAGTGGAATATCTGGCAATATCATTGCAAGAAAATTCCAAAATTACCTTTCCGTAGGAAACAAGTACTGAAAAACAGCATTGTATTCAGAAATGGTCTTAATATCTGTGCCATATCTAGTTACCGGCGGAAAGAAAAGCCAAGCTCCTGTAGCGTAAACAAACATAAGAGTCGTAGGGATCGCAATGAATTTGGGTAATGTTATGTAAGGAGACAAGCTTCTTGTTAAACAGATCTCAATGGCAACAGATAAGCCATGGAGAGTAAAGAAAGCCGTAACTTCCCAACTGGGTTGCTTCTCCGTAAGGTAATAGAAAATCAATTCATGCATCAGTCCAGAAACTACAAATGAAGAGATAACTGCAAATCCTCTTGCCCAAAGGGGAGGCTTGGCTTTTGCTGCTTGATTTCCCTGGCTTCGCTCATATAACTTTTTGTGGACCATCCAGCAGAAACTCAAAACAGGGCCGTAAACAGAAGGCCTAAGAACATTTGTTACAATAAGGTTCCATCTTGTACCCCAAAAATCCTTCAATGAGCTTGCAAGATAGGGTTTGTTGGATTGAGGTTTTAATTGAACCCCAATTAAAGAATTTAATAATACTGCGAGGCTTACCAAAACAATATCCAGAGCTAAATACATATGCACACCATAAAGCACCATAATCAAGCTCTGGGGAATCAAATGCCTGAAAGAATATGAATATATAACTAGTGCTAAAAGAAATCCTTTTATAATTAAATTTACCCCTAAAATACATCCCTTTAGAATTACATTATGCCACTTGTTGAATCTGCCTGGGTTTGAAGGAGAATTATTGGGTTCAGCCTTAGGTTTGTATTCTTTAATCTCAATAGGAAAAGCAGCAACGCCCACAAAATGAAGAAGATTGAACTTTGCCCATGGGTTTGCGAGAGGACCCAAATCAAAACAGAGCATTAAAAGCTTAAAGGAAGTGATCCATGTGAAAACAAATGATAAAATTCCTCTCATGTGCACTGTGGAAAGTTGTAATGGCAAAGTTATGTACATACCCACCACAGGACTGACTGCTAGAATGCGTAAAATCCCTTTGGAAGCTTCGAGACCACATAGTATGAATAAATTAGCCCACCAAAAAGCGTGCCCACAGTGCCAAAGCTGTTCTTCAATACTTCCTCCATGATACCCAAGATCTATATCAGAGGTACACTGAAAAGCTGTTCTTCAGTACTTCCTTCATGGTACCCAAGATCTATGCCAGAGGTATGTTGAACTTTTTAGTCAGTCGTGTTGTTATTTAAGCTTAGTAAGAAGATTATTAATTTATTGATCATCCATATATGATATCATAACTCTGCGACGGATTGAATCTTACAGTCAAAGATATTTTAAAACAAGTGACCAAGCGTCCAGTTCTGCCGAGAGGTAAAAGGCAAGTAGCTATGAGTTAGAAAAAGTATTTAAATAGCAAATAGGAATATAAATGTATTAAAAATAGTTAGAAAAGTTCGAAGTAATTTTTAATAGCGCACTAATGCATGGAATTTTTAGGGTGCATGGGCAATGTGGTCCATAGAGGCATGTGAACAAGTAACACGTGTGGATGGATGCATGGGAAATTTTATTTATGGGTACCATGTATACCTGGATTTTTTTATAGATATACCAATGAATACTTGTTTTTTTATGTGTGCATGTATACATTTGTGAGAAGGAAGATTCTTTATGATCTTAATTAGGAAGCAAGAATGCATTATTAATTTGTATTAATCATTGAATACAAACAATGGGAAACATTTGTAATAATGCTTGAGACATATATGCATACATGTATCCACGTGCACATAATGCATAGAAGAGTGAGAAGCATAGTCGGCATGTGAACGAGTCTTAAAGCAGGAGGAGACTCAGCTTGCATTTACAGTATTAAATGAAAGAAAACATGAGAAATAAACTATTTATGACTAATGCAATGTTTTTAATTTTTAATTTTTTTTTAAAAATTTGATTGAAAAATTCATTAGTCATTTTAAATGGAACAAAGTTTTGATGTAGGGATATTTCTAAAGCATCAAATATCATTTGCAACTATTTACAAAAAACATGTGTGCGGGCAAAAAATGAAAATGCATTTTTTACATGACCCATATTTATATGCATGGTGAAACAAAGTTTACCATATCTTTTTTTTTGCTTCTATGTCTATTTGTAAATAAAATTATGTTTAGTGTACTGTTGTAAAACACATGCTATATTAATTAATACAACTGAGTTATTTTAGTTTATCATATCACAATATGCAAGTGCTAATAGATACAGTAGTGTTAGGTGGAAGATTGATAGGGGTAGCTCATTTGAGTATAAACTTTTGTAAGATTAATCAATCTTTTTTTAATGTAGTATGAAGGTTACTATTATATAAAGCTATTGATTTTATTATAAATAAGATTTAAATCCTATCTATGTAATACGATAAGATATTTTTCGTGTATAGAACAATGTAATTATATTACAATAAATTGTTAGATGAATCACTAGAAAGCTATTGATTTTATTATAAATAAGATTTTAATCTTGTTTATGTAATATGAATAAAAATTTGTGTTTATATAATAAACAATAAGTAATTTGCAAAGATATAATAAATAACCTTACTACCTAAGATTAAATTTGTGTATATATAAAATAAAATGTAATAATTTAACTTATTAAAATGTAATAAGTGGAATAAATATTACGATAAATTCTTAGATAAAACAGTACAAAGGTATTGATTTTATTATAAATTAGATTTGAATGTTGTTAATGTAATACGAATGAATATTTTTTTGTGTATATATTTGAAACAAAAAATAATTTGAAAAGATATAAAGAATCTTATTAGGTAAGATAAAATGTAAGTACAGTAAAATAATTTACATGTTTGTAGCACTTTGCATCCAAATTATTGAGAGAGAAACATTTGTAACAATGCTTGAAGCATTTAAGTATACATGGATGCATGTATACATGTATCGACGTGCACACAATGCATAGAAGAGTGAAAAACATCCTTGGCACCTGAGTAAGCCTGAAAGCATGATGAGACTAAAGTTGCATTTGCAGTATTAAATGAAAGAAAACAAGAGAAATAAACTAGTTAGTATGAATGCATATATGAAAGGAAATCATTAAAATATGGATCCATGTAAACATATATGCATGCACGGATGTGTACATGTGTCCATGTAACTTGGTATGTTAAGAAGAATCTATATATGCCTGCGTCCATAAAGTTAGAAATATTAGAAATAATTTGCATCTTAAACAGAAACTAAAAAAACATTACTGATTGAAACAAAGCAGCAATACATTAGTGTTTGTGGAACAAGTGTATAAAGTATATCTAATAATGCATTTGGATGCATGGATATATGTAAATATTTGTGAAATCTGAATATACATTATAGTCTTCGGGGAATTGTCATATGTGCTTTTAGGAATCTATAAGAAACAAGATTTAGAAAAGACGTTTTGAAAAGAACTCTTGAATACAACTGTATTTTAACAATGAGACTCAATTTGTATTTGCAGTATTAAATGAAAGAAAACAGGGAAAATTAACTATTTATTAGCAATCCATATATCAAAGGAATGCATAAATGTATGGATGAAGGCAAACATTTATGCATCCATTGATGTGTACTTGTGTCCATGTAAGTTGGTAAGTAAACAAGAATCTATATATGCCTATGTGCACAAAGTTAGAAAATGTCAGAAACAATTTGTATTTGAAAAATATAAAAAAATATTTATGATCGAAACAAAAGAATAATACATTATTGTTTTTTGACCAAGTGTATTAAGGATATCCAATGATGCATTTGAATGCATGGATACATGTAAATATTTATGAAATTTGATTATACATTTTAGCCTCCAAGAAACTGTGATATGTGCTCTTAGTTATCTGCAATAAACAAGATTTAGAAAAAATGTTTTGAAAGGAAGTCTTGAATACAACTCTATGTTGTGATAGTTATTTTCAAAGCCCTCAGTGTTTAATTGCATAACCTTGATATTTTCTTCATTTTTTCTTTTGGTATGGTGTGAATTTTGTTCTGATGGATGAAGGTATATTTGAGCTATAGATAGATAAAGATATGTAAGGGTGGTAAAGAAGAATGAGCGATGTAAGTGCAACAAAGAGAAGGAATTGAGAGAATGATGAGATGCAAGTAAGGTATATGAATGCCTTATGGAAAGTATTAGATATGGGAAGCAAGGATATGTGAAACTGGATGTGAGAATGAATAGAATGTAAATGGTATGAATTTATCATTTTCGAGTTTTACACTTAAAATTAAATGCAAGATATAAAAATTTGAATGAGTGAGCTGGATTGAGAGAAAAAGGAATGCAAGACATTGGTGTGATGCAAGAGAAGCATATAAATGGATTTTGAAATGTATTTGATTTGAGAAGAAACGATGTGCACGGGTGGAAATGGAAATGAGTGGATTCGATAGGGTATGAAGTGAACTTTTGTTCCAATAAAGGGTGGAAGAATGTCTATTTTGTTATTGGTTATGCTTTTTAAAATCATCATAGGCCTGAGTGTCTCAATACAAATACAAAAGAAAGACTGATGTCCCATTTCTCACTCTCCTTCAGACTAAACAAAGTTCCAAGATCCTTGAGCTTCCTCGAAATGTGACAAGAGAAGAATAGATATAAAAATATAATGATATTTAAGGATACAAGAGTCAAAAGAGAAACACCAATGAATACTAGTACTTTTACATGGGTGTATGTTTACATTTGCAGTAACAAATTTCCTTTATGATCTTATCCAGGAAGCATAAATGTATTATTATTTTGTTTCAAGTATTAAATGCAAATAATCTTAAACATTTGTAACAATGCTTGAGGCATCTATGTATACATGCATGCATGTATGCATGTATCCATGTGCACACAATGCAAAGAAGAGTGAAAAGCATACATGACATGTGAAAGAGAAATTTGAATGGAAAACACTAAAATTAAGTAGAAATACAAATTTGTCAAAGCACATTGAGGCTCAAGTAGCATTTGCAGTAGTAAGCGAAAGAAAAACAGGGAAAACAAACTATATATCAGCAATGCATATATTGAAGGAATGCATAAATATATGGATCCATGTAAACATTTATGCATGCATGGATGTATAGATGTGTCCATGTAATTTGGTACACAAAGAACAATCTATAAATGCATGTTTGCATAAAGCGAGAAATGTCAGGAACAATTTACATTTGAAACATATACAATATTGTTTTTTGAACAAGTGTATAAAGGATACCTAATGATGCATTTGAATGCATGGAAACATGTAAATATTTGTTAAATCTGATTACACATTATAGGCTTGAAGAAACTGTTATATGTGCTTTTAGGGATCTGTAATAAACAAGGTTTAGAAAAGATATTTTGAAAATAACTCTTGAATACAACTCTATGTTATGAGTGTTATTTTCGAAGCCTTCAATGTTTATTTGCATAACCTTGATATTTTCTTCATCTTTTTCTTTGTTTGGTATGGTGTGAATTTTGTTGTGATGGATGAAGGTATATTTGAGGTGTAGATAGATAAAGATATGTGAGGGTTAAAAAAAAGAATGAGTTATGTGAGTGGAACAAAGAGAGCAAATTGAGAGAATGGTTAGATGCAAATAAGGTGTATGAATAAGTTATGAAAAGTATTTGATATGGGAGGCAAGGATATGGGATGGTGGATATGATAATGAATGGAATGTAAATGGTATGAATTTATCATTTTTAAGTTATATGCTTACAATTAAATGCAAGAAATTAAAATTTCAATGAGAGAGCTGGATTTAATGAAAAAAGGAATGCAACACATTGGTATGATGCAACACAAGCAAATAAATGGATTTTGAAATGTATTTGATTTGAGAAGAAAAGACGTGCAAGGGTGGAAATGGAAATGAATGGAATCAATAGGGTATGAAGTGATTATTTCTTCCAACAAGGGGTGGAAGAATGTCTAGTTTGGTATTGGTTATGCTTTTAAAAATCATCATAGGGCTGAGTCTGTCAATATAAACACAGAAAAAAGACCCATGTTGCATTTTTCACTCTCCTTCGTACTGAACAAGGTACTGAGATCCTTGAGCTTCCTCGAAATGCGACAATAGAAGAGTGGATATAAAAATATAATGATATTTATGGATAGAAGAGTCAAAACAAAAGACAAAGTGGAAGTTCTTATGCATATACTATGAAAAAAATAAATATGGAAGATCATAAAACTGAAAACATGCAAATGCTGATGCAGTGGAGAACATTAAATACATGGAGAGAGAAATACGTAGAGCTATTCATAGATATATGCATGGATGCATCAACAGACACATGTATACACAGAAAACAGAACTACATGGACAGATGGAGATATGAACACATGTATACATGGATGCATGCATATTTGCATATAGGTACAAATGCATATATTACATGGAAGGATGTATTCATATACACATGCAAATATGGATGAAGGCATAGATGCATATATGCATGTATGGACAATATGCATAAATGTATGTCAACATATAACTTTTAATTTTGTTATATTGGAAAACTAGCACTATTTTGATAAATTAATATTGGAAAATTAGCATTTAGTTGTTTCTATTTATTAGAATAGCTTTATAAATCATTGTTGTTATTGAAAATCAATGAAATGCGATCACATAGATTGATTAAATAAATTTAAGCAAAGGCATAGTTTATAAAACTGGCGAGTAGAGATACGTAATCCATGAGTACAAATTAAATGCATTGAAATATCAAGAAAATGCAAACACATGGAGAGGTCAAAATAATTGAAGCAAATGCATTAAATGGCATGTGGCTGGTGGGGAAGGCGCTGAAATTGCTTGGCGGCCATGGGTGGCTAGGATACTTTGGCCATTAGGGGCCATTTGGCCAAAGACAAAGACAAATACATGGGTGCATGAGTCCATACATGCATATATACATGTATCCATGCAAAATATCGATAGATGCATATATAGATGGATGTGTGTATGCAATTCATAGGTGCATGTATGCATAAATCAATGTTTACATGCACCCATAGATACAATCATACATATATAGACAGATGCATGCAAAGATGGCAAGATATGCATAAATCGATATATGCATGGTTGCATCTATGGATTCATAGATACATAATGAAATGGAGAAAAAGACACATTTATATATGCATTTATTTTGGGAGTTTGATTCTGAATCCATATGCATACTTTGATTAAAACTAGTGGCTAAAGGTACATAATTCATTCATACAAAATTAATGCATTGAATGGCATCTGACTAAAGGGGAGACTATTTGGATTGCTAATCAGTCTTTGAATATATAACAATTAAAAGAGATAAGTAAGTATAAGTATCCTTGGTGACATTTCACATTTTGACCTTTCAATCAAAGTCAATTAACAAAGTAGCAGTCAGACTTAAAGAAAGTTCAAGGACTATGCTAATAGAAAACCATATTTTGGACAATGGCTAGACAATCTGTTGAAATTGCTTTAGAAACTTTGAAGCAAATGCATTTTTGCTTCTGTTTACTTTCATTGTACATCTTAAATGGAAGTCGGGTTTTGCATTGCTGCAATGTATTTGTATACTTTGATTATAAAATCATAGTTTAGATCATTTTAAGTGCTATCCATTCAAATCTTTCCTTGAAATACCAAGGATTCCTCTGAGTCTTGGAGGAAATGCACAACTGTCCTATAAAGAGAGCTTTGGAACCAATGATCTATCATATATACATGGGTGCATGAGTCCATAGATGCATATATACATGTATCCATGCAAGATATCGATAGATGCATATATACATGGATGTGTGTATGCAATTCATAGGTGCATATATACATAAATCGAGGTATACATGTACCCATAGATATAGCCATACATATATAGATAGATGCATAAAGAGATGACAAGATATATGCATAAATCGATATATGCATGATTGCATCTATGGATACATAGATACATTATGAAATGAAGAAAAAGACACATTTATATATGCATTTATTTTGAGAGTTTGATTCTAAATCCATATGCATACTTTGATTAAAAGTAGTGGCTGAAAGTACATAATTCATTGATACAAAATTAATGCATTGAATTGCATCTAACTAAAGGGGAGGTTGTTTGGATTGCTAATTAGTCTTTGAATATATAAAAATTAAAAGAGATAAATAAGTATAATTATCCTTGGGAATATTTCACATTTTGACCTTTCAATCAAAGTGAATTAACAAAGTAGCAGTCAGACCTAAAGAAGGTTCAAGGACTATGCTGATAGAAAACCATATTTTGGACAATGGCTAGACAATCTATTGAAATTGCTTTACAAACTTTGAAGCAAATGCATTTTTCGTCCTGTTTACTTTCATTGTACATGTTAAATGGAATTTGGGTTTCACATTGCTGCAATGCATTTGGATACTTTGATTATAAAATCATAGTTTAGATCATTTTTAGTGTTATCCAATTGAATCTTTCCTTGAAATACCAAGGATTCATCTGAGTCTTGGAGGCAATGCACAACTGTGCTATAAAGAGAGCTTTGGAACCAATGAGCTGTCATAAAGGATAGCGGAATATTGTCAAATATTGTGATTATTGTCCTCATAGGCACACATGAAAAGTATGGAACCATATAGAAAGCAAGTGAACTCTTTAATAATCCCATGAAACATAGTCTTTGTATGCATCCATGCATACAGGTTTGCATGTATATATGTGTACATGTAGTTATGTATATATGTTAGACAATATGTATTTGTGCATAGGTGCATGAGGATGGTATGTATCTTTAGATTTTAGATTATGTAGGTAACATGTAGTTCATAGTCATCTAGTTAGGGTAATATGATCACTTTGTGCATATTGGTATTTAATTCTGGAAGTTGATGTTTCCAAAGTTGTTTTTTTTTTTAATTTGGAAAGTGGTATTTAGCTATTTTCTTGATTGTGTTTCAAAGTGAATGCATTAAACATAATGTGGATTTATCATGTAATATAGATTTAAGTGACTAGAGATGCATTGTGATTACTTTGAGCGTTTCATTTTTTGTTATTCTGCAGATCTGTGTAGTCACAAGAGATGTTGTTGCTGTAGAGTCAAGACCTGGAACCGAGCTACTTGATACATGTATCCATAGATACATGGATGTGGACATCTATCATGGTATCCATAGATGCGTAGATACATGTATCTATGGATAGATGTATTCATAGATACATTAACACATATATGGATAGATGCCTGTATACATTTGCACATAGAAACACAGATACATATATGCGTGGATGCATCTATAGGTAGAAGAATACATAGAAACATAGTTGCATGGATAGATAGATAGATGCATAGTTGGATACATAAATGCTTAAATATACATGTATGGAAATATCCATGGATTGCATATGAAGTTGATAGATACATATATCCATGGATGCATGTGTACATAGATGCATGTATTGTAGTACACATGGATGCATGTATATGTGTATCTCTAGGCAAGATGCATGGTTGCATGTGAGCCTTGTAAAGTTTGTATATTTTTGATTACTGCAAAGCGGTCTCATAAAGAGAGGTTTGGAACCAAAATTATGTCAACATGTGCGATAATGAGAGTTTTTTCCTTGAACCTTGTTATATATTCAAAGAGTAAATAGCAATGCAAACAACGTTCCCTTTAGTCATATGCCATTCAATGCATTGAGTTTGCATCAGTGGATTATGTACCTTCAGCCACTAGTTTGAATCAAAGTATGCATATGGATTCAGAATCAAAAGCTCTTTCCTGTGAACCCATTTTTAATTTGCGTATGCATTTGCCCAGAATACTTTTAACCGGCAACATTGGCCAATCACATTTCGCCATTTAACATATTACTTATTTTTTTGTACAGTTTGCATTTGGAGAGCTATTTTATATATTGGAAAATTAACATATATCTATTTTTCTATTCGACTGAGTAGCTTTATAAATCATTTTCGTTTTAAAAACTCAGGAAAATGCGAACGCATAAATTGATTAAATAAATTTAAGCAAAGGCATAGTTTGAAAGTTGGTGGCTAGAGGTACGTAATCCATGAATACAAATTAAATGCATTAGAATATCAGGAAAATGTGAGCGCAATGCATGAATGCAAATTAAATGCATTAAATGACATCTGGCTGGAGGTGAACGCCCTGGAGTGGCTTGGTGACCATGCATGGACAGGGTACTTTGGTCATTTAATATAGAGTTAAGCCACTTGCTATGCATCTTTATTACTTTGTGTGTGTTGTTTTTGTGTTCTGTAAGCCTGTGTTCTCAAAACCTAGATTCTGCAATTGCTTTGAGCTTTTTCGCTATGATGAAAGCATACAGGATAAAGGAATTTTGTGAACTGTTATAGTTAATGTGCTCATAGGCATATTTGCAAAATATGGAAACATATACAAGGGAAGCGAATTGTTCAAAAAAACTCCTCAAAGAAATGTGGTCCCATGGAATGCAATAAGTGTTCACAATGGACACTTTGGTTTTTGCATGTTAACTTTCTCAGATAATGCAATTTGACATGAACAATGTTAAATCCATGACATGAACAATATAACTATTCAACATTGAACTCTATGCTTGTAATAATTATTGGAAAAGCTGTAAATGCCATAGATGAAATAATATGAATAAAATTCTAGTTTCTGGTTTTCTTGAAATGCAATGAAAAAACTGCTATAAAGGCATAAGACAAGGTTGTGTAACATATTGCCATTCCTGTATCTAATTTCTTTGGACATGAATGCTTTACACATTTGATTGCAATAGTAACATGTCTACGAAAATGGAACAATAGAGATCATAATTCAGTAGTTTTTAGTGTGAGTATATATGTATCCTGATACATATAAGCTCGATCTGGCATTTATGAAAACAACTTCTATGTACGGTGAAAGAGCTAATTAGTGTTACTATATGTGATATCCATATAACATAATAAATTGGTACAAGGTTAGAGTGGCACATCCATAAATACATGGACGCATGTATACGCAGTTGCATACAGGGATACGTAGAAGCTTAGATGAATACATGCATACATGAATATGTGCATATGTGCATATGGACATAGAGGCATATATACATGTAAATATGCATATATGCGGTGAAAGCAACATATGGATTTGTGTATACAGGAGTGTACTTTATACATTAGAATGCATGATGGAAAAGTGACTATAAAGTACAATGCATAAAAGCAGGGGCGAGACTTGGTTGCATTAACAACATAAAATGAAAAAAGCTAGAGGAAAATAAATATTTATTGTCTCAAGTAACTTGTTAATGGGTCTAGAGTGTGCAACCATAACAACTTCTACTTGGTCACCATAAACTCTTGAAAATGTAAGAATCAGAAAGCAAATATTGGAAAAGCTAGGAAGGACAAAATGCAAAAGGAAACATTTAAACTATATAGTTTGAATGGCATTATACATGGAGGGGTAATAATTATTGAACATATATGTTGGACGTACATAGAGAACCATTGTCTTCATAGGTGTAAAAACAAAATTAGAGTTTCAGATGTCCATATTCGAGAAGACTTTAACATAGTAACCTATAAAAGTGTCTAAATGTATAATAGCAATAGAGTATTTTAAAACCAAAGATGTCTTTAACATGTAAAAACCAGTGAAATGTCTTGGAGCATGGAAAGGCGAAAAAGTAAAAGTCTGAACAATGTAAATCTGTGCTCCTGTATTCCTAGTTTACTGAAAAGCCAACAAAATGCTATGTATTAGAAACATAGTTTGTATGGATAGTGATTTGAGGTGCTGGTTCAGAAGAGAAAAAGTTTACATATGAATGACTTTATTACCTTCCGGTGATGTTTCCTGTCTATTTGTCAATGCAAATGGCTTCAACAATGGCATTGTTTTGGTCAAGGCTAAAATGTCCTTCAGCACTGAAGTCCCGTAGGATGAATATCACTGCTGACTTGTCCTTGATATAGTCTTCATAGCTGAGCCTTTGTAGTGTGGGAAATAGATGGTGCATGGTGACCTGGTCAATTGAAGACCGAATTGTTTGATTGTCATAAGTTGTTATGGTAGTTTTAAGTTGTAAACATAATGTATAATTGACTTGCTGGTTGCACTATTTACAATGAGCAGTTTTTTCTTGGAGTGTTCCATAAGCAGCGAATTTGAATTTGCATTTTGGACAACATGCATTAAATGGATTGGAAAATGCATTTGCTACTTTTAGAGTACCAGAAACCTATAGAATATGGTTCAAAATTGTTAGAGGAGACAAAAATACAAGTTTGGATGCACTAGTTTTTTAAAAAATGAGTGTTGTTACCTTGAAAGTTGAATGTAGTAGGCTGTTGAGTTTTTCCAAGCTTCTTTTGTCATTCAAGCTACAGATGAATGTTGATCGGTCCATGTGTGAAATGTGTTCTTTTGATATGTTTTTATTACAACGTTCTTGAAAAGCATTGCAGGTGTTTTATTTGTATGCAACTGGTCTTCGAGTGCAAAGTATTGTTGCTCATATGTTGACCGTAATAGCAGCTGCAATTCAATGAGAGAATTAGATTTTGTTACAGAAATTGTTATAGAGACCACTATAGAACATTAAAAGGTTGAAACTGAAAGAAGAGGTAAAAGTTCTATAGACTGAAATACCTGTGCTCTGTCTATGTTAGTGTGGCCATCTTTGATGTCAACTGCAAATTGGGTACCCATTTTCCTGGCACCAACTACTAGCGCAGCTATTGTGCCAGCTGGGTACTCATTTACAATTGTTAGCAATTGGCTGATAGTCATACTTGGAATGAATTTGTACTCTTGACAGAGGCAGGGGATGTTTTCAGTGGTGGTTATGTCTGTTAAAATCAAAATGCAATCACAATCACCTCTGTCATAATCTGTCCTAGGTGCAACTTGGAAATCTGAGATTGAAATAGCTGACCCCGAGACTATTTTAGGCTCATGTTGATACACAAGGTTTCCAATAACATTTAACGTGATTGTCATTTTTGCTTTGTGATCTATCAGATCAGCACGTAGCATTTCCCATGTTTTGTTGGCCTTATCCAATGTTGCTTTGTAGACAACAAGGACATCACCTTGGAAGGTGTCTCCAACTCTTTTTGCATTTAGCTGTTCGATTGAAACAATCTTAGGTTTCTTGACTCTTGTCCTACAAGGAACAAGGATAATGTCAATTGAATGCTAATTTAATATTAGCAAGTTGGGCAAATGGCGGTACAATGAAGAACCAAGTACTTTACCGTTGTGCTGACTCTTCCTGTGCAATTTGCACCTGTTTTGCTTGTGTTTTTGATACATCTTTTGGTGTCCTGCAAAGAATTGGAACAATGTTATTTGAATATTTGTGATTTGGGTGAATGAGTATGAAGGAATAATACTATGAGCACTTTACCGTTGTGCTGATTCTTCTTGTGTGGTTTGTATTTGCTTTGATTGTCTTTTAGTTTCATCCATAGATCTCCTGCAAATAATGGATATAGCATTGGAAAAGACATTGCAATGCATAAAGGTGATATAAGGCTATAAGTTCTATAAAGTTGAATTTGTCTATTGGGAAACATGCAATTTTAGGAAAATTGGATTGTGATCAGTCCAATATGCTTCTGATATATAGATAGAGCATATATTTGTAGTCGTGTTGGACCAAATGTGATCAATGACTGAGTTGTCCATGTTGTGTTGTTGGTTCAACATAAATTGTATATTGTTCTGCTGCATATAACTGTGAAGCATTTTTTTGCTTTTTCTTTCTGAAGACATGTCGACATTAAAATCGCCTAAAATGTACATGTTTTCTGAATTTGTGGATCCAATAATTATTTGCAAGATTGCGATTACTTCATCTATGGCAAGTGCAGGTCTTGCATAAATATTACAAACATTGAGTTCATTGTTAGATAGCATTACTGTTGATGTGATGGCTTCAATATTTGAGGTTTCATGTTGTGTTGTTTTTGACAGGAGTAAATGTTTCCTGGTTAAAGTTGCTATGCCATGTATGTTATGTACAAAGAAGCTATCAAAATACTGCAACAAGGTATTTAGCTCAGAGGGATGCATATGTGTTTCTTGGAGACACAAGATATCATATTGCATTATGCCATAGTCATTGACAATGTCTTCTGCATGTGCTTTCAAGCTACGAATGTTCAATGTACATAGGAGCATATGTGATTTGTTTTTTGAACATGTGTTTAGATTATCAAGTTATTGTGCACATGTCTGAAGATGAGACATTTCTAGTTGTATTTTGTCTTTAACTTTGAAGTTTTTTGTAGTTAAAGGTTGTAACAGAAATAATGATTATACTAATTTTGTTCATGATAGAGCTATATAGGTTAGTCCATGCTGTCTAATGCCTGTGGGATCAAAAGACAAGGCCTCCATTGTTAATCCTTGGGATCGATGTATGGTTCGTACACATGCTACTTGTACTGGGAATTGTTTTCTAGTTGTAATTTTCTTGTTTATTGTTATTTTCTGGATTGGCCTAGCAATACATTATATAGGCACCCAGTCTTTGTCAATGATAGTAGAATAGCAGTGTGCTAGTTTTGTGCACTGGTGATGTCCAATTGATGGGTCATTAAATTTAATCCAGACAATATCAATATTGTTTTGTGCTATATATGCTTTAAAAATTCCATCTGAACCGTTGACAAGGCCATCTTGAACATTGTAATTTCCTACATAAAGCTCAACAAGAATGTTTGGTTTCAAGCATATTTGTGATGGGAGTGTCATTGTGTGACTGTATACTCATATTGCATTAAGGTCCTCATGAAGTTCATCTATTGCATCTAGCGCAATCATTTGGGTTGGAATGATTGATAGCATTTTGTTGTTATGTGCTTGAACGTCTATTCTCCTATAGAAAAGGTGTGGAAGCAATGGATCTAATGGTACAAGACGAAAGCAAATTTTGTTGATATAGTCTATGTCATTAGTTGTCTGAATGCCTACTTGTAGTATATTAAGGATTGAAATAAATATTTCATCTTTTTGTCTCATGGTAGTCACCAATGAATAGCATTTTATGTGGTCTTTCCAGAAACTATAAGGCATTACTTCAATTGGAGTAGGCCTATTTTCAAAAACCACAGAGTCAAGGACAGGTTGTGCCTGGTAAAGGTCACCACAAAATATGGTATCAAGGTTTCCAAAGTATGCTGTAGGAATTTGCATTATGTCTCGTAGTCTTCTATCAATATATCGTAGAAATGTTGAGCCAACTAATGATATCTCGTCTATAAGAAGTATGCACAATTGATCATAGTGCTTTGACATAGTGTCAAGCACTTTAGTGTTCAGTGGCATGAATTCTGATGTATTAAAAGGTATGTGAAATGCTGAATGTAATGTGAATCCCCCTATGTTATATGTTGCTTTACCTATATATGCAGTTAATAAGCCCTTGGGTTTGTCTGGATTATTGTCAACAGAATTGCTATACATGCGAATGAGAGCTTGGTAGATGGCTTTTGCTGTAAAAGTCTTTCCTGTTCCAGCTCCCCCAGTCAAAAACAAGTGTAATGGCTTTTGTGGATTTTTCATCTTTTTTATGAGAACATCCTTAACAATTACTTGTTGTTCTTTATTTAACATTCGTCTTAACTTGTAGTATTCATTGTTATCCATAATCTGTGGGTGTTTGTAATTTCAAATCCATTGGAGTACATGGTATTTGGGTTAGAATGACCTATGTTTGGAAGGTCTGTTTGTATGTCATATAGTTCTTTCTGGGAAAGCTTTGCTTGCATTGGCAGGTCAATGAGCTTTTCATCTTCAAGAGACTGAAGATCATTTATAGCTTTGTCAATGTCACCCCATACAGAGTTTGTGCCGTGGATGAACTTTACACTGTTTGTTTGAATGGTTTGTCCATGGTACATGTATGCATGTTCCCAAGAGTCAAAGTTTTGTTTGAGTGTATGCTCATTAATGGTAAATGGAACATAGAGAACCAATTGCTCTCTACAATGATTCTCTATATCAAAGTGTTTGTTGAAATTGATAAACCATACCACATTGGGTTTGGCCTTTGGTTCAATTGTAGCATCGTATTTTTTGTATCTTGAAAAAAATTCTGCAAGACATATGTCCACCATTGTTTCAGGATGTTTTAAATAGTAGTCTATAATATATTTCGCAAGAACGTTTTCTGATTCATCTGGCTCATTGCTCAATTGTTTAACAGATTTGAGTATAAATGTGCGATCATTGTCAGATCGTGTATCAATGAATATACATTTTCTTGAACTGTAATTTAATGGCAATGACAGAACAATATGTGCAGCTTGTTGTGATGACATTTGTTGCAAGTTAAGCATGGAATTTCCAAGTTTACTTACCATTCGTATTGCATCAATATTGTCTTGCTTGTGGTCTGTACGTATTCTTTTGAATGCATATGTCATTGACTTGTCTACTTTTGCAATATATGAGCTACAGTACATTGCAGCAGTATATGCATTCAGGACAAATTGTGCATCTGTATTAGCCTTCCAAAGATCTGGAATTTTCCTTGAAAAACTATTGTTCCTTATTTGTGATGGTTTTCTTTATAAGAAAAGCGTAGGCCTGTTTAATGTTGAGCTCAAAGCTTCAATGTATTCATTGTCAGTTAAGTTTAATTCTTTTAAGAGCATTTGAAAAGTGAATGTTTCGTCATAGTTTTCTTTTTGGAGTTTTGAAAAGATGTCAGTGGCATTTGTAGTTATCGCTTCAGTCTTTTGGAGTATTGGTAAAAGTATAGTTGACTTTTGCATTGGTGGGAAAGGAAAATTGTACCTACAAAGTTGTTTTCTTGATCTCTTGCATTTCTTTGTATGATGGTGTTTGTGAAGCATTGCCAAAGGAAGTTCCAAATTTTTAGTGTCGCAAGTAATATACTTATCAACAAAAGCTATGATGTCCGTGTTGTTATTTTCTATGTGGATTGGTGCATTTTTAACCCATATGAGGAAATGATCATGTTCATTTCCTCGATTTTGGAACTCAGTGACTGAGAAGTAATCAATGACATTTCCAAAGAAAGAGTCATCTATAAGTATCAATTTTTTTATTGCATTGATTCTATGTTTATAGTAACGTGCACAAGTGATAGGATCTTTCTTAATTAGTTCAAATTTGTCAATGTGTGTTGGGTGATTAGATTCTTGACGGTTTTGTGCTGATTGGTGTAGATTTTGCAACTCTTGTAATGTTTGAATTAGTGGATCCCAATTTTGCTCAGCACTAGAGAAAGTGATGAAAAATGTCGGTGGTCCTAGTTGTCGAATCATAGCAAATACATTTTTCTTAAGTTGTTGTGAATAGTCTGGAGAGATTCTTATTCTTTTGAAATCAACATATCCAATATCTGATTTAAGAATTTTTTCTAGGTTTGGTTTGTGTTTAACGTCTTTCGCAAATAGCTTTCGCCCTTTTAACTGGCCCTTGCGGATTCTTATTGTCATTGTAGACAGTACTTGTTGTATTAGTACCTTTATAGCTTTGAAAAAAATGTTTGTTGTATGATATGCAAATTGTCTTTGTGACTGTAAGAGCTCCCAGCGTACTATTTTCTGATATGTAAAGTTTTTTACAATGTCATTATCACGTGGTTTGCCAAAGAATAAAGTTGGGAAATTCATTTCTTCAGCATAGATGTCCTTAAATATTCCAATTGGATACTTGTGCTCTGCAGGTGCAATTTCAATAATCTTGTCTTCCATGTTATGGATACTTCTAGACTCAGTGAATCCATGTATCAATGTTTCTGATGGGTTTTCATTTTCCATTTCACTATCTAATTCTGTTTCACTTGTATTTTGTGGACTATTGTCTTCGTTTTCTTCAGTGCATTGGAGAACTTCTTGCCAATCTTGGTTTATGTGGACTTTGTGCATTTTGTATAATGGTGTCCTTGTTAATTGAGTCAAAGCTTGCATGATGACATTTGGGCACACCATGCCTTTTTGAAATGCATTTTTGTATTTTAAGCGTCTTTTCAATGAAACAACAATTGTTTGTGTGTTGTTAATTGATTGTGGTAATGCTCTTTGTACAATGTTCATGTCAACAGGGACATTTATAATAGAACCTGTTAGGCCTATTTGAGACCTTTTGAACCCTAGTTGCCAAATCTGTGCAAATGCAATTCTAAGTGAGACAAGTCGTTCTTCTAGATGAGTTAAATTTTGTACATAGCGCAATGGTCTATTAGTTCTTATTTTCTGTGGCGTAGCATACTTTGGAATAGTGGACTGTTTCAATGCAAAGTAGCATACATGGCATATGAAATCTATGAATGGTAAGGAATCTGATTGTAGTAGATTATAGTATAGTTGTTTTTGTTTTTCTTTGAATATCCTGATGTCCTTGTTCAAACAAAGCACTTGGAAAATTGCACATGGGTATTTTGGTGTATCTTGTATTGCTATTTTATAAATTTCTATTGGTGTCAATGTTTTTTTTTTCTTTGGACTACTAGGTACACTTTCTTTTTGTTTTTTTTTTCTAATCAAGTTCTTCAGGTGATTAAGTCTTACTGTTGATTTATGTTTAAAATTGTTTGCTATGACAAATGGTATCAAATTTTCCTTTTTTTTAGGCAAAGCATGTGGCTTGGTCAAGTAAGTATTTTTGTATTATGGACGATTTCTGATCAACTTTTTTAGTTTGAGTAAGCTTGTTGAGCATTGGCGAGTTAGATTTTGGGCTTTGATTCTTAGAAGCAGCTCAAAATGTCCAGCCAGAGGGTTTGTATCATGGAATAGTATAGAGACTGATTTTGTATATCCAGAATCATTGAAATCTAAGTACTTTCTTGATGTTGTCATTGACCAGAGGCTTATTTGTATTTTTAACCATTTGGATATCCAGTGAATGCAAAACAAGTCACCTCACAATCCACATTTGCTATGGGCTCTGCATGGGCTTGCAAACAATCACATCTTGTGGAAGTATGTTTCTTGATCATGTACTTTGTGCAATGTATATAGAGTATTAGGATTTAGTTCATTGTTATATGATTTAATTGCTTTTTTGTCCCTTTTTTGAAAGCAAGCTAGGAAATAATCTATAGCTCCATTTCGTAATTGAGTTGAGGTGTACTGGTTGTTAAGTAGTACTTGAAGCAAATCAAACAAACAATCACCAGCATTGTATGCAAATGTGCTTAATCTACAAATGCCTTCAGCTCTAAGGACATTGTCAATGTTTGACATTTGAGGATACTTTGTGCATAGTTTTTTTATTTCATGTGAACCTATGGGCTGTTTTGAAGTTACGTTTTGTGTTTCAATTTTTAACAATGGTTCAAAGTGTCCAGTTAAAGAATTCATGTCATGAAATAGTATAGAGACCGATTCTGTGTAATCAGAACTATTGAACTGTAAGTACCTTCTTGCTGTTGTTCTTGACCAAAGGGATATTTGTATATTCAACCATTTGGATATCCAGTGAATGCAATATAGGTCACCCCACAATCCACTTTCTGTGCAATCTGCTTGTGGCTTTGCAGATAATCGCATTCTGTGGAAATATATTTGCGGATCATGTACTTTGTGCAATGTATATAGAGTATCAGGGTCTAGTTCATAGTTGTATGATTTTATTGCTTCTTTGTCCTTGTTTTGAAGGCAAATCAAGAAGTAATCTATAGCTCCGTTTCATAGTTGAATTGATGTGTAACAATTGTTAAGCAATAGTTGTAATGAGTCAAACAAATAATCACCAACATTGTATGCAAAAGCACTCAATCTGCAAAGTCCCTCGCCCTTAAGCATGTAGTCAATGTTTGATATTTGGGGGCACTTTGTTAATTCATAGGTGTCAACATCTATCATTTTCTTTGTTTCTCGTGTATCCTAATGTGTTTGAGAATAGCAAATGTTGTGTATGAATAGCATCAAATGCTATTATCTAGATTACAATATCTATAATTGTTTACATCATCGCCTATGTGCTTTTACTCAATAGCATTCTATAGTATTAATCATGTTGTCGAGCATCTTGGAAGTTAATAATCTCTATATATGTTGGAAAATGGATCTTGAGTAGTAGCAGAAGCCTACGTAACATACCACACAACAAACAATTTAATAGAAGCACAAGGGGAAAATAGTATTAATTCTTCAACCTGACCTTGTTATCCATTGTCCCCCAACAGGATTGTATGTACTTATTCCTGTTACATTGACAAAGTAGATAAATGAGTACAATGCATGATGTATACTTTCAGTGCCACAAACACAAAACAATATTTTTAGGTAGCTTTGTTTACATGCAACAAATGGTTGACAAGAATCTTTTTTGCTCACATTGTCAATCTCAGTCTATGGTATTTAAATGTTTTGTGTAATTGGATTCTTTTGTTTCTATGTACTTCTAAGCGACTAATTTTTTTCAAAGAACAAATGATTTTAAAAGCTATTCAGATAAACATGAATTAAGTGGCATGCAGAGAATAGTTTCACAAATAATTTCTGTTTAAAGAAAATCAGGGAAATGCAAAAGCATTGTTTGATCAAAGAAGATCTATGGCTTTTCTTATTTGTGGGAATAGCTTTTAAAATCATTTGTGTTTTAAAAATTTGAGGAAAATGCAAAGGGATAGGTCCATTAAGTAAAAGTGAAGGCATAGATTGACTAAATAATTAAAAAAAGAGATTGAAACTCAAAGGTGCAGGTGCACAGTGCATACATGCAAAGCAAATGCATTAAATAACATGTGGGTGGATGAGAAACTGCTGGAATGGCTTGGTGGACATGTATAGCCAGGCTGCTTTTATTCATTTGTTATAGACTTAAGTCAGCTGTTAAGCATGACTATTACTTTGCACAAATTGTTTTTCTATTCTACAAGTCTTTGTTCTGGGAGAGTTTATAGCGATTGAGCAGACTTTGTTATAGTTATAATATCCAGAACCAGAACGAGTTACTTGAGGCAATAAATAGGTTCTTTCCTCAGTTTTCTCTTACTTTAGAGGTTTAAAGCACACAGTGAAATTGACAATGTGAGCAAAAAAATTGTGGTTAATGTCATTTTGCATGTAAGCAAGACCAGGGAAAAATATTGCATCATGTCTATGAGTAATGTAGTACATCATTCATTGTACTCATGTGCCATGTTAGCTTTTGAAATTAACTTTGTAGGCTTTTGTTTGCAGTATAGGAAGATTAAACATACGTTAACTTGCACACTACATAGCAACTTGCCATAGATATAAGCAGTCCTATGAAAAAAATTGCCTTAAATACATATAGGTAAAAACCAGTTGACATAAGACAAAGACTTATGACTCTATAGGCTATTTGAAACTGCAAACAGGGTTTAAAAATTACATGCTAGTAGTTCATTCTATTCTATTCATATTGTATAGAGGAAGTATAACTAATTAACACATAAGCAAAACCTGTTCTATTGTCCGAAGACAAATTACTATTGCAATTGTGGAAAATGCATTTTCCTATTTTTATATGTGGAAGCAGCCTTCTAAATCATTTATGTTCAAAGAAATGAGGAATACAAGATGACAAAATGAATACATGGAAATGAACTTTATGCAGTTATTATATTGAAGAATTTCAATTGCATTTCAAGAAAAGTAGAAAGACAATTTGGAAAACTGACCTTGCAATCTGCTATCGAACGATCAAGTATACTTGTAGGAATATACAAATTGTGGCTATTACTATAGGCACAAGCAATTTTTCCTAGTACAATGACAAAATTGAGAAGTGAGCAAACTATAGAAGCATACACTATTTCATCTAGAACCATGGGAAATCTTCCTAGAAGCGCATATTTGGAAAACTTTGCATTGTTTTTTTTTTTTAAAAATAAGGTTAGTATGCTAACCTCATGTTGTAGTTTGTGCGTGATTGTTTAAATACAGTTGAAAGCATTGATCCCTATTACAAGGACAATTTAGACAAATGAGTACAGTGAGTGACATATACTATGCTATTCATAAAAACAAAACAAAATTCTTATGTAGATTCATTTGAACGAGAAACAACCCAAGTAAGAACTTTTGTTTCTTAAAATACAAATTGCATTTTATAATTTTTAAATACTTATTGTTATTTGTGTACCCTATAATATAGAACATTTTTTTGCATATGCATGCACTAGTGTAATTCGGTTATTGCAATGCTGGCATAAGCTCTTTAAGAGCAATCAATGGAATAGATCCCATATTTGCTTAGGTGCCTAAAAAAGTGTAAATAGGCCACGACAACTTGTCAATACTAAGCCAAAAAACAACACAGACTTGTGCTAGCACTATTAAGTTCTGGTAAAAACAATTTCTAGCTATTGTTTAATGCCAAACTAGCCATCACTTAATAGTGAAAGCCAGGTAAATATTGATTTTCTAACTAAATGGGGTCATTTCATTTCCATATGCATAAGTTTATTTTGTACCATTATGTAGCACTTACTATTACTTGTGCAATGAAGCCACATGCAAGTATAATTCATAACTCATGGCATTTAGATACACCCAAGGAGAAATACAAACCAAGGTTGTTGGCATTGTGATAAGAAAGATGATGAGCTACATCCAATTAATGTATACCACAACATCTTATTCAATGAAGATGATTTGGATAGGAACGTTACAAATCAGAATCCTAATTGGTGTGTGAGTAATCCTCTTTTTCAAGACTTTTCAAGGAAATTGCATGCCAATACTATCAGTGAACAAGTGGAATCAGATTTTTTAATTGACTTTGTTTGATGGGTCAAATGTGTACAAGGATAGTTATATTTATTTCTTTGTTTTAATTATTATGTATATAAATACTATTCAACAATTACCTAATTAATTAGATATGAAATGACAGAAGGAAAAAGAAAATTAATTAATTAAGATAATTTGATTCATTAATTAATAAGGTGAATTATCATGTAAAAGTACAAAAATTAGAAGTTGCGAAAAAATCCTCTTTGCTTTATGCTTTAATGACAACGAGAGAGATGAAAGCAATTGTGGAGTTTAGGCTTATATCTATGAATTGCATTTGCCTGATAGTTTGTAAAGTCCTCTCAACACATTGTCCTCATATTGTTTGTAAGGTCCCATTATGGGACATGCTAACAGAACAATGGCTCTAAAGCTTGCACTATGGAACAGTTCTACAGTAATTGAAGATATGCAATCTTTAGAGGACTCATAAGTGCCAAGTTATTGTTAAGCTCTCACATTGTACATTGGACAAAAGACAATTGCTTGTCCAAGGAACTAGTCTCTGAAGAACAGCGTAGGTTGAGCACTGTGAAACCCAATGTGCCTATGGATGTTAAAATAAAAGAAAACTGATGAAAGAAACTATTTATTGCCTGGAGTAGCTTGTTTGCAAGTGTCCTTTTTTGGAACCATGACAACCTTTGCCCTGTCACTGTAAACTCTTTCCTAGAAAAGACATATCGACACACACATATATGTATACATATGTATATATATGTACAAATACATCCATGTAAAGACAGATTAATGCATGTATGGACATAAACATATATGCATCCATATGCTTGCATGCATATACACATAGATGCATCTATACACACATACATATATGCATAAATACATATATGCATAGATATATCTAGAGTCACATGCATACATGCATATATGCATCTACAAATGTCTACATAGATATGCACATAGGTAAATGCATATGCACATAGAGACATGCATACATACATACATGCACTGACACATTAGGCACAAAGTGATAGTGATAGTGAACTAAAGCACTATGAAACACAACTTCATTATGCACTTTAATGGAAAGGAACTGTGGAAAATAACAAATTATCATCTCAAGTAACTCATTTCTAGGTCTGGACCCTGCAACTGTAACATCTCCTGCTCAGTTGCTAAAAACTCTTCCTCAGAACAAGCACTTACAAAACACAAAAACAACACACACAAAGTAATAGAAATGCATAGCAAGTGACTTAACTCTATATTAAATGACCAAAGTACCCTGGCCATGCGTGGCCTCTAAGCCATTCCAGTGCCTTCACCTTGAGCCAAATGCCATTCAATGCATTTAATTTGTATTCATGCATTACATACATCTACCCACCAGTTTTTTAAACTATGCCTTTGCTTAAATTTATTAAATCAATTTATGCGCTCGCATTTTCCTAATATTTTAATGCATTCAATTTGCATTCATGGATTACGTACCTCTAGCCACCAACTTTTAAACTATGCCTTTGCTTAAATTTATTTAATCAATTTATGCGTTTGCATTTTCATGATTTTTTTAAACGAAAATGATTTATAAAGCTACTCGGACAAATAGGAAAATAGATAAATGCTAATTTTCCAACATATAAAATAGCTCTCCAAATTCAAACTATACAAAAAAATAAGTAATATGTTATATGAAAAAATGTGATTGCCCAATGCTGCCAGTTAAAAGCATTTCAACTGAATGCATGAGTATTCTTGCCTTGATGCTAGGAGCCAATAAAATTGTCACTATAAAAAACAGTTTATCCAAGTGAGTGCTATGAGGTTTGTTATCTTCAATTTCAAACTCCTTTGACGTTAATGCATTTTCTTTGGTGGTAGAATATGGAGATTCTTTTTTTACTGAGAGTCCAGAACAAGATGACATATACAAATAAATTTAAGCAAAGACATAGGTTAGAAAACTGACAGCTTTTATCAATAAAAAGGGGACGTTTACAGTGATAGAGCAAAAGCTCTTGTGCTCGTTGAATGAATACCAAGAGACAAGTTACTCAAGGCAAAAAATTGCTACTTTTATTTATTTTGCTTCATTTTATCCCAGAAATGCAAGTTGGGTTTCACAATGCATGAAAACACATTTGTGAAAACAACTCCCAAAATTATAATTGCAATGGATGACAATGATAGTGTAATGGATACTAATAGTCAAAACACCGAAATACACTAGCTAGTTTATTTTTAGATTCAATGGAAACAAGTATCAATTGGAAACAGATTAACCTAGTAGCCTATTTATCATAGGTTCTTGATTTCCAAATGCACAAGTGCGGGCATGGTTCTCTATAGGCTTTTGCTATGCATTTTAACTATATTGCTATTTTGCATCGAGCCTAAAGAACCACTGCAAGTATGGTTTCCAAACAGATTTAAATCAATGAATGTAAGTCAAGAAAGGTTTCCAATTACACTCAATACTTGAACCATGAAGCATCATTGCTTCAAGCTGTAGCAAAAGTGCAGATAGGGACACAAAAGCAAATTCAACAATGACATCATCTAACAAGGATTTGTTTGCTATTACTATGATTAACTATTGAACTCAATTGACTCATTAGTCTAACAACTTGATTGATCACTGACCTAACTTGTTTCAAAGCTATCTTGTTAAGCTGATTAGTTAATTTCATTAATGAGTAAAAGATAGAATTGACTTAATTTGCATGAGTTAAGTGTAAGATTGACTTTTTTGTTAATTGACTTTGATTAATGGTTCAGAGACAAATGAGACAAATTAAATTGTCATGAGCAAAATGTGAGATGGACTTATTAGCTGCTACGCCACATATACTATGACATTTGAGATTTCATGAAATAATAGCGAAAGCAATAGAATAAACAGATGGCTTCAACATAGATGAAGGGATATAATTAATATGGACAGCTATAGCCTGTTGAATATTTGTAGCA
Source organism: Sequoia sempervirens (assembly GCA_007258455.2). Taxonomy (NCBI): domain Eukaryota; kingdom Viridiplantae; phylum Streptophyta; class Pinopsida; order Cupressales; family Cupressaceae; genus Sequoia; species Sequoia sempervirens. Next base: position 367,382,768 of record VDFB02193867.1, read on the forward strand.
TAAGAAATAGAAAGGAAGATGTTGGCGAAGATTTTGCAATTTCGGTTTACACCTAGCAATTGCATTTGCTTCCTTGTCTATAAAGCCTTTTCAAGAAATTCCTTTTTTTGCATATGAATGGCCATGATTGGTTTAATTGATTTGGTGTACAAAGATGTTTTTTAATTAACTATAATTAACTATTCAAGAAAATTGATCTATCAATGAACTAGTTTCATTGATTAGTCAAGTAACTTGATTCACAGTTAACTTGATTAGCTATTTAGTTGATTTGCTTGAATGTTTGCAAAAAGCCTTTTTTGACAAATAATTCTTTGCATAATTTGCAATCACTACACACCAAGAGCCAACATTTCTTCGAGGGATTCTGTCAAATAGTTTAAATGTTTTTGCTTGTGCTTCCATATTTGGTATGCATATTCATGACAGCATTTCAAACCATTATATCTTTTAGAAATCTACGTCTTATGATGCTTAGATGAATGTACATATCTTGTTCTAAAGCTCTTTTTCTATTAAAAGCACGCAAAATGTTTAGAAAGATTGTGTATCTGTGAATGTGAATAAGCAAGATTGATTTAACTGATTTGGAGGATAAAGATGACTAATAATTAGCTATGACTAACCATGGAACACAATTAATTCATCAGCCAATTAACTTGATTGATCGCTGAATTAACTTGTTTGAAAGCTATCATGTTAAGCCAACTAGCTAATACGCCACATATAGTATGACATTTGATATTCAAATAACTCTCATGCACGCAAATCTGTTATCATGTTAAAGCCATGTAAACATTGATGTTCCAATTCCATGGGGTCATTCTATTTCCATTTGTCCAAGTTCATTTCATTCCATTATCAAGAACCAATAATTAAATGTTTAAACTAGGTACATGCAAACAGAAATGCAAGTAGGGTTTCAACAATGACATCATCTAACAAGCATTTGTTTGCTATTACTATGATTAACTATTGAACTCAATTGACTCATCAGTCAAACAGCTTGATTGATCACTGACCTAACTTGTTTCAAAGCTATCTTGTTAAGCTGATTAGTTAATTTCATTAATGAGTAAAAGATAGAATTGACTTAATTTGCATGAGTCAAGTGTAAGATTGACTTGTTTGTTAATTGACTTTGATTGATGGTTCAGAGACAGATGAGACAAATTAAATTGTCATGAGCAAAATGTGAGATGGACTTATTAGCTACTACGCCACATATACTATGACACTTGAGCTTTCATGAAATAATAGCGAAAGCAATAGAATAAACAGATGGCTTCAACATAGACAAAGGGATACAATTAATATGGACAACTATAGCTTGTTGAATATTTGTAGCACAAGAAACAAAAAGGAAGATGATGGCGAGGATTTTGCAATTTCGGTTTACACCTAGCAATTGCATTTGCTTCCTTGTCTATAAAGCCTTTTCAAGAAATTCCTTTTTTTGCATATGAATGGCCATGATTGGTTTAATTGATTTGGTGTACAAAGATGTTTTTTAATTAACTATAATTAACTATTCAAGAAAACTGATCTATTAATGAACTAGTTTCATTGATTAGTCAAGTAACTTGATTCACAGTTAACTTGATCAGCTATTTAGTTGACTTGCTTGAATGCTTGCAAAAAGCTTTTTTCGACAAATAATTATTTGCATAATTTGCAATCACTACACACCAAGAGCCAACATTTCTTCGAGGAATTCTGTCAAACAGTTTAATTTTTATTTATTGTGCTTCTATATTTGGTATGCATATTCATGACAACATTACAAACCATTATATCTGTCAGAAATCTACATCTTATGATGCTTAGATGAATGTACATATCCTGTTCTAAAGCTCTTTTCCTATTAATTTAGCACACAAAATGTTTAGAAAGATTGTGTATCTGTGAATGTGAATAAGCAAGATTGATTTAACTGATTTGGAGGATAAAGATGACTAATAATTAGCTATGACTAACCATGGAACACAATTAATTCATCAGCCAATTAGCTTGATTGATCGCTGAATTAACTTGTTTGAAAGCTATCATGTTAAGCCAACTAGCTAATATGCCACATACACTATGAGATTTGAGATTCAAATAAGTCTCATGCACGCAAATCTGCTATCATGTTAAAGCCATGCAAACATTGATGTTCCAATTCCATGGGGTCATTCTATTTCCATTTGTCCAAGTTCATTTCATTCCATTATCAAGAACCAATAATTAAATGTTTAAACCAGGTACATGCAAACATAAATGCAAGTAGGGTTTCATAGTGCTTTAAGACATTGTTATACTTTGATTATAAATTCATATTTTAAACTACTTTTAGTATTATTTATTCGAGTTTCTTGTTGAAATGCGAAGGTTTCATCTGCGTTTGATAGGAATTATGTAGAAATCCTCTTGTCCATTTTACTTCATGCATGTGAGCTCTGTAAAGTTTGTATATTATTGACTACTGCAAAGTGGTCCCATAAAGAGGGCTTTGGAACCAAAATTATGTCAACATGTGCGATAATGAGAGCTTTTGAACTATGAGTGAATAGTGTGTTGCTTTGAGCTTTTCCGTTGTCATCAAAGCATAAAGGATAGAGGGGTTTTGTTAAAAGTTGTGGTTGTTGTCCTCATAGGCATAAATTCGTATTTTAAACTACTTTTAGTATTATCTATTCAAATTTCTTGTTGAAATGCAAAGGTTTCATCTGCGTTTGATAGGTACTATGTAGAAATCCTCTTGTTCATTTTACTTCATGCATGTGAGCCCTGTAGAGTTTGTATTTTTTTTGATTGCTGCAAAGTGGTCCCATAAAGAGAGCTTTGGAACCAAAATTATAGTCAATCAATTTATCTAATTCTACCTGTTTTCTAATAGTATTGGCATGCAATTTTCTTGACAAGTCTTCAATCAAAAAGAGCATTAGCCACACGCCAATAAGGATTTTCATATGTAACCTACCTAACCAAATCATCTTTATTCAATAAGATGTTGTGACATACATTAATTGGATGTATCTCATCATCTTTCTTATCAGGATGCCAACAACCTTGATTTGTATTTGTCCTTGAATGTATCTGGATGCTATGAATTATGAATTCTACTTGCATATCGCTTGGCTGTACAAGTAATAGTAAGCGCTACATAATGGTAGAAATCACAACTCATAGCATCCATATACACCCATGCACAAATACATGTTATTCAACACATTAACACGCACATGGTTTTCTAGGGCTAGTTTGTTAATTGCCTTTGATTAATAGTTCAAATGTACACAAGGCTAATTGCAATTATTTCTTTCTTTGAATTCCTATGTACTTAAAGGCTAATTAGCAGTTGCCTAATTATTTAGATATGAGACAATACAAGGATGAATGAGGAAATATGAACTTGCCTAAATCATCATGAATGATAGAGCTATTGGGTAAAATGCTACATATACTGTGACATTTAAGCTTCAAAGACTACCAATGAACAACAAAAGCTTCAAAACTCTCAGTTAACATGTAAAGGGCTAAGAAAAATTGATCTGCTAACTGAATGGGGTCATTTTACTTCAATTATCTAGCACTTATTCTTAATTGTTTAATGCAATCACATGCAACCAAAATTCAGAACAATTAGCATCTATACACACCCATGCATAGATACATGCTCTCTAACATATTGATATGCATATGGTTTTCTATCGGCACAATCTTTGAACATTCTCTAGGTATGAGTGCTAGTCTATTAATTGACATTGATTACTGGATAAAATGTATTCATAGACACATAGCTGCACACATGCTTCAATGCATAGATGCATAGATACATGCATGGATCTACACATATATACACGTATACATACATACATGATCACACGCTTACATCTATATATGCGTTCATGTATCCATGGATGCACATATCCATGTATCAATAAATCCCTTAATATATGCACATATTGAAATGACTACATGGGCTTGAGGAATGAATATTTATGTGGCCTTTACATGATAGCAATGAATCCTATAAATATGCATATATGCATGAAAGCACATAGCCATCAATGAACCTATGCATTTGCATTTTCACAAGCATTTTAAAACAATCACGATTCAAAAAGCCACTCCCATGGGTTCCAAAAATAGATAAATGCCAATTTACCAATATGAAATATAACTCATGAAATTGAGTTCATATATCTTAAAAAGCAATATGTACAACAACCACAATATGATTGGATGGCTAGCTGGCGCCATGCACAAAAAAGCATTTAAAGCAAATGCAATAGTAATATGTTATATACACACATACATACATGGCAACATAGATACATGCATTCATATATACATAATTACTTGCACACATATGTACATGCAAACCTGTATGCGTGGATGCATACAAAGACTATATTTCATGGGATTATTAAAGAGTTAACTTGCTTTTTATATGCTTCCATATTTTGCATGTGTGCCTATGAGGACAATAACCACAATATTTGACAATATTCCTCTATCCTTTATGACAGCTCATTGGTTCCAAAGCTCTCTTTATAGGACAGCTGTACATTGCCTACAAGACTCAGATGAATTCTTCGTATTTCAAGGAAATATTTGAATCAATAACACTTAAAATGATCTAAACTATGATTTTACAATCAAAGTATCCAAATTCATTGCAACAATGCGAAACCCAAGTTACATTTAAGATGTACAATGAAAGTAAACAAAAGGGAAAATGCATTTTCTTTAAAGTTTGTAGAGCAATTTCAATAGGTTGTCTAGCCATTGTCCAAAATATGGTTTTCTATCAGCATAGTCCTTCAACCTTCTTTAGGTCTAACTGCTACTTTGTTAATTGACTTTGATTGAAAGGTCAAAATGTGAAATGTGGCCAAGGATAATTATAGATAGCTGTACATTTCCTCTAAGATTCAGATGAATCCTTGGTATTTAAAGGAAAGGTTTGAATCGATAACACTTAAAATGATCTAAACTATGATTTTACAATCAAAGTATCCAAATGCATTGCAACAATGTGAAACCCAACTTCCATTTAAGATGTACAATGAAAGCAAACAGAAGGAAAAATGCATTTGCTTCAAAGTTTGTAAAGCAATTTCAACAAATTGTCTAGCCATTGTCCAAAAGATATTTTTCTACCAGCATAGTCCTTGAACCTTCTTTAGGTCTAACTGCTACTTTGTTAATTGACTTTGATTGAATGGTCAAAATGTGAAATGTGGCCAAGGATAATTATACTTATTTATCTCTTTTAATTGTTATATATTCAAAGACTAATTAGCAATCCAAACAGCCTCGCCTCTAGTCAGATTCCATTAAATGCATTGATTTTGCATCAATGAATTATGCACCTTTAGCCAGTAGTTTTAATCAAAGTATGCATATGGATTCAGAATCAAACTCTCAAAATTAAAAAGGGTAGGTTTAAATTATAAAGTGCAATCAACCACCCAAAAAATTGATTGGATAATTATTGCATTTTTTAGATCATGCCACTGCAATGAAGATCTACTTTTGAACCCCAACTGCTTAATTTTTATGAACCATATAGCATATGCCACTCACAATACCCATTTGCAAAGATTGTCCTTGTAACAAAAAGCAACGATATGATTACAAGTACAATCAATATAGTGAGAATCTTGAATTAACCTTTTTCTCTGTCTACTATATGCAATTGTAAACAAAGGAGAAGGTTCATTCTAGAAACTCACCTTGTACTACTTGCTTGAAGAATTTGCCACAGATGGACTGCTACACTACCTCTTTTCTTCCAACCAAAAGCATTGCACCATGTAAAAAGCTTTGATTAGAAAACAAAAACCATGTGTTTTTTTTTTCTAAAAGAATAGCAATATATAGTACTCCTACTGCGATGGCTACTAATAGTGAAAACCATTAAAACACTAGCAAGCATTTTTCTAGATTCAAGAGACACAAGTATAAATGTAGATTAGATTAACTACACAAACTAATTGCCACAACTTCTTGGACCACAAATCTTCTAGCAGTGAATTTGACTGCTCTTTTGCATGAAGCCTAAAACTATTCTATCAAGCAATATTACTTAACTGCTCTATGGCAACATTGTAATTTGGATTCTACAACATTTTTGACATAGTTTTTTATAACCCCAAGATACAAAAATATTAACGACGACATCTGACAAAAATTTTATGCTTGCTGGCAGGAAAAAGGTTTCTACTGCATTCTTTATGCTCCCATTGTTTGCATTTATGCCTACGAGGACAACAACCACGACTTTTAACAGAATCCCTTTATCCTTTATGCTTTCATGACAACGGAAAAGCTCAAAGCAACACACTGTCAACTCATTGTTGAAAAGCTCTCATTATCACACATGTTGACATAATTTTGGTTCCAAAGCCCTCTTTATGGGACCACTTTGCAACAATAAGAAAAATACAAACTCTACAGGGCTCACATGCATGAAGTAAAATGAACAAGAGGATTTCTACATAATACCTATCAAACGCAGATGAAACCTTCGCATTTCAGCAAGAAATTCAAATAGATAATACTAAAAGTAGTTTAATATATAGATTTATGCCTACGAGGACAACAACCATGACTTTTAATAGAACCACTCTATCCTTTATGCTTTGATGGCAACAGAAAAGCTCAAAGCAACACACTGTCGACTCATTGGTCGAAAGCTCTCATTATCGCACACGTTGACATAATTTTGGTTCGAAAGCCTTCTTTATGGGACCACTTTGCAGTAATAAAAAATATACAAACTTTACAGGGCTCACATGCATGAAGTAAAATGGACAAGAGGATTTCTACATAATTCCTATCAAACGTAGATGAAACCTTCACATTTCAACAAGAAATTTGAATAAACAATACTAAAAGTAGTTTAAAATATGAATTTATAATCAAAGTATACGAATGCCTTAAAGCACTATGAAACCCTACTTGCATTTCTTGTATCAAATAGACAAAAAAAACAAAAAGTTACCTCTTCTGACCTCAAGCAATTTGTCTCTCACTGTCCAGCATGCAACTCTGCAACTACAAAATACCTTGCTCGGCCACACAATAGACCACTATGAAATATAGGTTCTTTATGCACTTTAATGTAACGAAACTCTAAAAATTACCAAATTATCACCTCAAATAACTCGTTTCTGGGTCTGGACTCTGCAACTATAACATCTCTTGCTCAGTTGCTAAAACTCTCCCTCAGAACAGGCGCTCACAGAAGACAAAAACAACACACGCAAAATAATAGAAATGCATAGCAAGTAACTTAACTCTATATTAAATGACCAAAGTACCTTGGCCACGCGTGGCCTCCAAGCCATTCCAACGCCTTCACCTCAAGCCAGATGCCATTCAATGCATTTAATTTATATTCATGCATTACGTACATCTACCCACCAGTTTGATAAACTATGCCTTTGCTTAATTTTAATTAATCAATTTATGCGCTTGCAGTTTCCTGATATTTTAATGCATTTAATTTGCATTCATGGATTACGTACCTCTAGCTGCCAACTTTTAAACTATGCCTTTGCTTAAATTTATTTAATCAATTTATGCGTTCACATTTTCCTGAATTTTTAAAACGAAAATGATTTATAAAGCTACTTGGACGAATAGAAAAATAGATAAATGCTAATTTTCCAATATATAAAATAGCTCTCCAAATTCAAACTATACAAAAAAATAAGCAATATGTTAAATGGTGAACTGTGATTGGTCAATGCTTCCGGTTAAATGCATTCTGGGCGAATGCATAAGTATTCCTGCCTACCGGCAGGAACTAATAATTAAATAGTAAGTGTTATAAAATAAGTATTAGGATGGGAGGTTTCAATTATTAGAGTCATTCTACCCTTCATTATGTAGGTTTTTTCCTCTTCCATTAGCTTTCAATTAGTGGGAGTGGTGTCTTTTTTCTCTAAGCCCATCATACAATAAATTTTTTTATAGTTAGTTTCTTGGTGGAAAGATGACAAGTGACAAACAAAAAAATTTGGCCTAATTACTAGTGGAGGCCCAACCACACTTTTAAGATGACAAGAATGGTAAGTAGGCAATGACCATTAACCCTAGCAACTGTCTAGAGTTTGATTAAAAGATTGTCTAATCGGCATGGAGGAATCCTCGTTAGTGGCTACAAGAGTGACATCAACATGAGTTAAAGCAGTTTTACTACTACCCTTAATTAGGGATATGTCACAAGAAGGTGAAGAGGGACCTTGGTAATAGTGTAAGGAGCATTCCCCCAATGATCAAGTAGAAATGTAGATGTTGCTTGATTCAAAGGCCACTTTTCTGGCTTGAATTTGTATCAGCGCGAGCATATTTGAAACCATTGTAGACACCTAAATTAGTTCATGCCTAATCACACTTGACTTTTCCCTATCCTAGCCAATTAAATAAATTGTTATGATTAATCAATCAATCAATTATACTTCACCTTTATCCCTCACTCTTAATCCTTCATATTTATTCCCCACTTTAATTAAATAAATTTATATTTATTTAATTAATTCTAGTCTTATCCCCCCAAATATTGGACAACTAAATAAATTAATTAATACACAATTATTTGATTGATTGATTTAGGCCAATTAATCCCTAATCATGTGCACATGTGACAAGAATATTATTTTCACATAAATCCCAATTTTAAATTCCCCACCCTCCTTGGGAATGTGCAACGAGACAAATCTTGCCTCTGTAAAAGTCAAATCTTTCCTCTTTTAGAAATCAAATCTTGCCTAACAATATTCTTTTTTTAAATATCCACCTTTCTTTAGAGTTCTAATCAATTGTGAGCCCTCCATTCCTCACGCCTAGCTCTTACACCTAATGGGATACTTTGTTAGACACACAAATATATTGAGAGGGGGGGTGAATCACTATATGCAAAAACTTAGCTTCAAACTAATATATCATTAGCAACATTTTCAGATCTTACTTTAACATAAAAAAATTATCCAAATGATAAGTTCATACAAACACATCCACACAAAGGAACACTAGATATACATGGAAGCCTAGAAAGGAAAAAACCCATAGTGAAAATAACTGCTTGGATCTACTGTCCAAATCCAACCTCACTAATAAATATGAAACTTACAAATGTTTATGAGAACCAACCAACCAGAGACACCAATCCCCTTATACTAAATTTGCAAGCACCAACCTATAGGAGAAACCAATCCCCCAACTCAAGAACTAAGCACCAACTCAGATATGAGGCCTAACCTCAATTTCAATAAGATATGAATCATGTGGACCTTCCAAACTTAGAATGCACCATCAACCAGATCTAATCTACTACATAGCACTCTCTTACTGTGTATGTGATCTCCAACTTGATTCACACACCTTAATATATCTCTGCTAATTGAATAAGCACTTGCACAACTCTTTCGCAATACACATCTCAACATTTTTGGAATGAACCTATATCAACTATATATATGCATTACAATGATGACTAAATTCATATGTTTTCCTATAAGATATTTGCAATATATGTAAGTTGGCCACAAAAAAATTCCTTAATCAAATGTGTAACATAACAAGTCCAAAATCCCACATGTTAAACTTGAAGGGGGACACACTATACATTACCCAACATAGACTTACATGGCCCCAATGAACATTCACATGCTACCTCTAGTTGGCACACGTTACAATCCTCTGGTGCATCAATCTAGAACATCAACCCAGTTGGCCAACTAACATAGTGAACACTTTGCCACTTCTAACTTTCTATCTATTGAAGCTCAACCTCTTAAACTCTGGAATCATATACATCATGAGTAACCTTATTTTAGTTCCAAACCACAAGCCATAACATTCAACTATGACAAAATGTAGAGCCGATCACCATGACAATAATTGCAATCTTTCAGATATCTCGAAATCACTGACAAAACTGACCAACACCTTTGACATCAATGACAACCTTTGCTCAATATACTTGTCACATGACTTCAACTTCAATCCAATCCCTATTCTTCAATCAATCCTAGCTAGATCCATCAACCAATGCATTTTGGCCCTTGATTTCCCTCTCAGAAAGTCTATAAATTGAAGGCCTCTCATCCCATTTGGGCACCCACTCTTATGTTATCGTTAGGCTACTCTATTTTCTATCTAATCCATCTTCATCATATCCTTATGCTATCTATTTGATCTCTCATCATCTCAATCCTACTATCATATTGTTGGTTTCATTAGCAATTGCATTCCAGAAATCAAAATGAATACATCAAGAGAGTATTGGGTGCAACTCTTCTTCTAACTCAATCCACAGAGAAGATGATAAACAAGGTAAAATTTTCCATTCACATGCATTTGAATACTTTATTTACCCTTGTTATTGTTGAAAATGGAAATAATTATGTTGCTTAATACTTTGTAAAACTATATTTACTGTAGATATAAATAAGTGTTCTTTGTTGCAATTTCTTTATGGACGATTATTTGTTTAGATTCATTTTACCCTTTGTAGAAGTAGACAAAAGATTGTAGAAGAATAAGACCAGAAGATAGAAATGACACAACATATACCGTGGAGAAACCCTTTCAGGAAAAAACTCCACCACCAAAATCAATAGTGCTTGTATTATTAAACCTTAGAACAATATTCAAAAATTCTTTATCAATCCTTGCTTGAGAGGCTTCTTTTTCCTTCAAAAAATATTCTTCACAACCTACAATCAAATCTGATATAAACTCTCTTTAACTTGCTTGTGATAAATAGACAATAATCAGCCTTGTAAACTCCAAAGAGTTACAATTACAAAGCTCAAAGCTTATCACCAAAAACCTACACCTATTCCTTGCAAGTAGAGTTCTACCATGAAGAATAATGTCAAATCAAGTGCTTCATCCATTTGGGCATCCCAAATTGAAGTCATAACTCAACCTTGATTCCAAAGATATCTTCAAAGCTTATCCTCAAAGTTGGAGCCCAAGAATGGGCCCACTTAACTCAACCAAGTATAAAATATCTTAACATGAAAAAGTGTTAATTCCAAGAAGCCAACTTGGGTGCCCAAGGTGGGTCCAAGTCAATCTCTATTAACTGAAACATATCTCTTCCACCATTCATGCAAATACCATGCATGATTGATCATCCCCTGTTAACTGAAAGTAGTCACCTATTATCTATCATGCAACTCAAGTCATTAATCATGCATTCCAAGTTAACTGAAGTCTTGACTAGCATTCAATTGAAACTAACTACATGCAATTGAAGATAACTGAACCATAACTGAACTGAACTAAACTAAATTGAACTGATATTGAATTGAATTGAACTGAACTGAATTGAACTGATCTGAACTAAACTGAACTTCATGCATGCAAACATCAATCCCTAACTTCTAGGATCTTTAAATGCATTATAGAAGTGTTATCTTTTTCTCCAAATAGTTAACTAAACTCAAGGTGGGTTCCACCTTCTATATGGGTGCCCCATGTGCTCCTATTATTTAGGAACTCATCTTGGATGCCCTCACATGCTTCTATCATTTAGAATTAATTACAAATGTCAATTAACATAATTATTTCATTCAAAATTAATCTCTTTCTAATCCTAGTGTTGGGGAACACTTTCCAAGGATTTAGGAGATACTTGAAAATGTTTAGGATTGCAATTATAAGGCATCCTATTTCCAACAGTTATCTTTAGTTTGACATGTTTGGTCTTCTAACCCTATTATTTTTTGATTTTTATAGCCTAGGTTCTAGAATAGCACTTTCATAATATGTTTTAGCAATTGTGTTTCCAGAACCATGCTTTTGTCTGCGTGTTAATTCTTGTGTTTCCAAATCCATGCTTTTGCACTATGTTTTAGTGCTTGTGTTTCTAGATCTTCGCTTTCACATTGTGCATTAACACTTGCATTTCAAGATTTGTGCTTTCACATTATGTTTTATCACTTTCATTTTTAGATCCACACTTTTGCACAATGTTTTAGTGCTTCTATTTCTATAACTCCACCTTTGCACTATTCTTTAGCACTTATATTTCCTGATCCACGATTCCACACTATGCTTTATTGCTTCTACTCACATATTAGTACTTCCACATTGTGTTTTACCATAGATTAGCACTTCCGTTTTACAAAATAATTCTTTTATTTCATAGACTAGTGGTTCCATTTCATAGATCAGTGCTTCTTCTTCACAAATTAGCGTCTACTTTCTAGATCAACGCCAATGCACCTAGATCAACATTTTATAAAAAATGGCATAAATTTTGATCTACTTATCATATTTTCAACTTACTATAGGCTTTGGAAAGATGATTGAATGCTCTATTCAATGGACCAAGTTATTTTTATATAATTTGGAATAAAAATCAAGTAAAATCACTTGAAATTCATACTTATTTTTTCAAAACTTAATTTTTTTTTATAACAGTTGCATATGGCATCCAATTTTAGCAAAACAAATAAAATATATTAGAAAATAATAAGGAATCCATTGGTAACCTCCATTTTTCTTTATTTTTTATTGTTGATTTTATTTGAGTGCAACCATCTTTGTTAGTCCAAGGCATTTTTGTGAAACTACTAACATATTTGTGTTGCAAGTACATTTGTCCAAGGCTTAACATTTTCCACTAGATTTTAGTTGTGCACTAAAGTTAGAGTAGTGGGGAAATAATTTGTACTTTTATCTTTGGATGAGTAGCGTGTATGGTCTCCTCTTGCACCATTATGTGAACTTGAGGATAAAAAAATCACTTACTCTCTTTTCTTTTTATTGTTATACCAAGAAACTCAATATTTTTTTTCTCTCCTTACACTTCATGCGATTTGGCTAAACCCCAAAGAAATTTATGCCTTAGGGAAGTGAAGGGGGAGAGTGGGTTACCCTTGCCTCTCGACTGTTTGAAATTTTTCTCTTGAACATCTATGGATTTGGTCTCACATACTCTTGAGGTATTTGGAGGACTCCCTTGTAACCTTGTTCATCCTATATTAAGAAATTTTGGCCATTACTTAGTGTGGTGCAAGGGACACATATCACCCCTAAAGGTACTCACAATGTACTTACATAGGGTGAGATAGAGCTAATTAAGGTAAAGTCTTTAGCCACCTTTGGTAAGGGATATGACATACATACATGACTACCCCTACTAGTCATTCACAAATAGATAGTATTAGTGGAATAATTTTCATTGTGGATCCACACTAGGTGTCACTTCCACTTGAATAATATAGGTTTGTGCAAGTGCTTGGTGTTTATTCTTATGAAAAAATAATGCATATTTATTAGTCCAAATTCTTCTTAATTTATTTTTTTGTTTGGTGTTCTTTCAAATTCTCCCATTAGTCTAGCAACAAATCCTTAATCCTAAATTAATCATCCAAGCTTGTTCTTCAAATACCTTATTCATCCTCCAAATCCAATTCCCAATTCATCCAAATCACTCCAAATTTCTCTAATCAATTCTCTATACCAAAACATCAAACCAACTCCCTAATGGGCCCTCAAATTTCCCTCATTTCCTTGTTTTAAGTTTCACAATTATCATGACATTTCTCATAGTTTCAAGACATTATCCAAACCTTTCTATTTATCCTAAGTATTAAAGCATTAAGGATGGTATATATTATATTGCTAAATGATCGTGTGCATCTATGAATGTCTATGAAATGTGATAGTGCTTTATGTTAATTATGGTTATTAATGATGTAGAGATGCTTTTGAGGGAAACTAACCCCTATGCAACAAAGGACCAACCACCCACAATAAAGGATTTTTTTCAACCTGTAACCAAAGGAATGATCACCTACAACAAAAAGTGCAACCACCCACAACTAAAGGAGTTAGTGGCTGATTACTGTGGAAATAGTTTATCAGATGAACCATTATTTTTTTCACTAATGTTGTCACTATTAATAAAGATAATCATGAAGATAAGAAGATATTTCTAATAGAAGTAGATCATGGTTTATATTTATATGAATTGTGTCTTGTTTTGCATGTTTCCAATTATAACTTCCTTCTTTATGATGTAGAGTTTTAATAAGATTGTGACACTCACACCTCTACATGATTAGTTTCCCACTTCGTTTAAAATAGGAATAAGTCCTCTACCTATGGTTGTGGATGAGTTGAAATTTTTTATATGTTGTTTAGAGTCCAAAATAATGGGTCTCTGGATCTTGTATATATAGCAGACCTTCTATGAAGTCGAAGATCTAGTAGTAGCAATTTTTTTTTAGCAACACTTTTATCAATCAATACTTTGTTATCAGTTCAAGTTTTCTTTTCAAGACTGCAATAAAGAAAATTGATTCAATCAATCATATGGAATTTTGAATTAATATTTGATTAATACATTGTGAGATCACAATTACTCAAGCAAGGATCACTTGAGGTAACAACAATACTCCTTATAGTTTAGATTGATTGATAATTGTTAGAATATGTTATTAAAGTTGTGTTATTCAATTTGAATTACTTTGATAAGTAGAAATCAATTGTTTATTAACAGCTACTTAATAATAGTTACATGCAAGTAGTTACAATAGAATTGAATCCTTCAATTATTGTCCCCATATGAATATCTACCTATAACAATTGTTATACAGTTAAGTTTTTTTCGAGATGAGAATTTTTAGTTAATTTGTTTTCTAGATAAGGTTTATTTTAGTTAAGTCTTTTATACTCAATTTATAGGATAACTTAGAATCCTTAACTATACATAGAGTTCCAAGTACACCATCCAATAAATTATGGTTCCCTGGTTGATAAATTAAATGTAGAACATCTAAGATAGTAAGTTACTTAATAAGGGATCTATTGGTCTATTGATCCGAATGCATGCCCTCTCCATAATATTATCCAACCATCTAATCTAAATCCTCCCCATCTAATCTTTGCTAATCCACTATCATCGATTTCAATCCCATCCAACTCATAAATTCATACCCTACCTAGACAAAGAAAAAAATTATAACCAAGGGTAAACCAATCACTTGTTGCAATATGAAGTCAATTGTATTATTATATAGTAGTGGAAAATGTATACACCTAAAAATGGTCACATCACATAGTCTGGTAATTAATTAAATATTTTTAATATTTAATTAAATCTCCTAATTCTATCTGCGTATAAATAAATTTAAATAATTTATTTAAATTTTTTCATTCTTTTATTTTGATTAAATAAATAAGTTTATTTAATCACTTTTCTTATTCATTTCTTAATTAATTAAATAAACATTACGATTTATTTAAATTAATTATCAAATAATCTTGGCTTGAATATTTTATTCAAATAAAGATTAAATATTCCTTCCTTCTAAATAATTCCTCTAAAAATCCTTTCACAATTAAATATTCCAAAATATTTAATTAAATTCTTCTAATATCCATTCGCAATTAAATATTTAAAAATATTTAATTAAATTCTTATAAAGTCATATCACAATTAAATATTATAAATATTTAATTGAAATCTTCTATAATCCTAAAATCAAAAATCAAACTCAATAAATAAAATTAAATAAATTTATTTATTTAGTAAATTTGGGGATTATCTTCAACAACCATGAAACAAACTGCCAAAACAAAAAATTAAATTCCTCTGTTCCTGTGCGAGTTTGTTCCCGTGGGTTGAAGACAGGATTCCATTCTTCTCTCCAACCTCCCAACCTCTTCCATCTTCTTCTCAACCTCTCCATCTCTCACCATTCAAATCTACTAGACAACCTCACAGCCGTTGATCCTTGCCAGCCAGAATTTTTCCTACAAAAAAACTATAAATAGGACTGCCGGGTCTTTGAAATCATATAGAAGCTTTCAACAAAGAAAATATAGTCAAATAGCTCTCAAGCATCCATAGCATAGTCTTACAACATCCATAGTTTTTAATATCATAGCATATCATGGCTAATCATCCACATAGTTTAGTTTCAATTTACAGCCCCTGTGTATAATCCACAGCCCCTGCACATATTCGTATCAGCATTCTCCACCGACATATAGGATAGAAAACTTCCTTTGCATTCTCATTCTACATATTGCCATTTGGAGAAGCCAAGCTTACACAATCTGAGAGTAGCAGCTTCGAAAAAATCTCTGGAGATAGAGGAAGATGGAACGCCTCTGAAGAATTCCTATTTATTCAATTTCAATTTTAATTTCTTCAGTTTAAAGTTCTATTACTTGTGTTTATTGTTTCAATTTGATTACATATTAACATTACACATTTTTGGCACCCACTGTGGGGCTCTTGCCCCTATTCTAATATCTTTTTGCAGGTTTTTTTGATAGGTTATGGTAAAAAAACAATGGATTAGCACAAGAAACATGCTTCAGCAAAAGTTATACCCAGTATAGCACCTGTGAAGACTTCTGTAGCGCCCATGAATACTTCTGCAGTGCCCATGAATACTTTTGCAGCGCCTGTGAAGACTCCTACAACGCTCTCAAGGAATCCTGAAGCGCCCGTGAAGACTTCTGCAGCGCCCGTAAAGAATCCTGCAGCGCCCGTGAAGACTGTTATAGTGCATTTTTAGAAAACCTGCAAACTATAACTTGTAAGTTGAATACAGTTTAACTGAATCTGACACAACCATAGACAGTTAATAATTTTAAATTGGAATGAAGCAATCCTAGGGTAGACACAAATTAAAATGAAGCAATCCTAGGGTAGACACATAAATTAAAATGAAGCAATCCTAGGGTAGACACTTCATTATTTCACTTTGGGACTAAAATGAACTCTATGTTTGTGTGAAGCAACATCTTCACTTAGCATAGCAAAATTTTATTTTGGGCTTAATATTCAATCCTTGTTTGCTTTGTTTAAATGGTGATAGGCCTATGCTCTCCCCTTAACTAGGTGATCAAAATTCCAAACTCACCTATTTTACTTTATGCAATTTACAGTTCTGTTAAAACCTTGTAGAGAGCCCGCTCTTGTGGGAAAAAGTACTCACCCAAGAGGAACGACTCAAGTGGGTTGAAGCCAAAGCCAGGCTATTCCACCCCACTCTAAAATTTAAAGAAAAATTGGGGAAACCCTCTTTTGACGGTAGTGTGCATTGATAACCATCCCCAAAGCCTTTGTTCTAAAGGTAGGGAGGTCTCTCAAGGGAGTCTATCATTTTCCGCACCGAACAGAAACCCTTACTATGAACCTAGTGTAGTATCTAACTTGTCAGTTTTCGAACGTCATAATAATCACAGTGCAGGGGAGGGAAGAATCTACCCCCAAGATACTCACCATATAACTACCAAGGATTTTTTGCTCAGGGGATCTGGTATCCACTTCCATCACTCTGAGTACGCACCTGGAAAAGACAAAAACATGGGCACCCTTTCAGGGGTGACATGGCTGTGTGAGTCAACGCAGTTCTAAGATGTGGGATGTTGATTACTATGATGACCTACTTGAGTACTAAGAGTGAGTCTGTTTGAAATGTTTATCATGTGTAAAACCCATTAAAACAATTTTTGAAAAACATTTTGATCATACACTCAATGTTTAGCATAGTACTTAAAACAACTACTCTACAAATTGCTTGATGTGTTTTCAATACATTAATTTAATTAAGATCATCCAAAACTCAAGATCACATTGATTACTCCCATGTTACGAGATTGGAAATCCAAAACCTTTGTTAAGAAGTCCGTTCTCAAAAGAATAAAAAAGCCAAAGAAACCCCTTAGCTACAAGAAACTATTGAAGAAAAGACGATTCTTGTATCAAAGCCGAAAAGTTTTACTCAAATATAGAACCTTTCTTCATAGGTATCATGATTGTGTTAGGGGTCTTTCTGATGATTATGCTATAGAACCTTTGTATTCACAAGCTTTCTTTCAAAGAAAAGCCCTTTCTCAAAGGCATAACCATAGTCAACGCATTCGTTTCTGCTATATTCCTCAACCTGCAATTGAATATTCTACTCGTCCAAATCAAATTTTGCAATAGAGAACTCAGATCACATTAGGCATTCATCACAAAATCCATCCCTTTACAAAACTATGATCAAAACTTCATAAAGTGCAAAATCATCATTTTCTTGATCTTTTGCTTAAATTCCCACCAACAGGATTTTCATCCTTTCAATTAGGGAACAACACAAGCTAAAGATTAGAAACCTTCGTAAGTCATAGAATCTTCATTCTATTCTGACTTTCATATCTATCACACAATTGCACTATTTCATTCTTTTGATCAAAAGTGAGTAGAATTTGGAACAAAACCTATGCCTGTCTTCACGAGATCTCAAAAACACATGGAAAAAGACGAGGGAGAAACCACTACAAGCAAAATGGGTGACCATAATGAGAAGAAGAGGAAACATTTAATGTTGACAAATTAACAGAAGAAAAGCTTCAAGAAGCAGAACAAGATCCCCAATTCCATACTCTTATGGAAAGGATTTTAGAATGAAATAGAGAAAGATATTTTCTTTCATTAGCTAATCAAGGAGCTAAGTTATCTCATAATTTTGACATAGAATGGATTAAACAGAATCTTGAAACTCCTCCTAATGACTTTAGTGCCCTTACTCAACAGATAAAGGAATTACAAGGGAAAATAAAAGAGATGCAAGGGGGTACAACAAAGAAGTATGTTTTGGAAGACATATCTCCTTATCCATTTGATAGGAGTCTTCAAATGATTCCTTTTCCAAAACATTGTGAAATCCCTAAATATGATAGGTACAATGGAAAAACTGATCCCATTGACCATGTGAGGGATTTCTGAAATATGAGTCTAGAATTTTCCTATGACGATACCTACTTAATGCGATTATTTCCATGAAGTCTAGGTGTACAATCCATGGAGTGGCTTTCAAAGATCACTCCACCCATCAAAAATTTTGAGGAGTTGATAAATTAGTTTATATCACAATTCTCCTACAACATCCAACATCGGATAACAATGCTTGATCTTTGTAAAGTGAAACAAAAAGTAGGAGAACACTTCACTACATTCTTGCAAAGATGGAGAAGGTTATTTACACGATATTCCCATCCTATTCCTGAAAAGGAAAAGATGGATATCTTCATCAATAGCCTAGATCAAGAATTAAGCTATAGGCTTAATCTTCATTGTCCTCATAACTTTGAAAAGTTGATTGAAAACAAAATCACCATTGAAAGGGCCTTGGTTAAATGAGGAGTGATAAAACTTGATAATCCAAGTACATCCATTTAAAACAACAATGATAAAAAAAGGTTTTGGAACATAAATAAAAATGTTGTCAATGATGGTATAGTAGATGCAAATAATCTATGGACAAGACCATCTATCTTTAATCTATCAAGTGCTCCATGAAACAATCAACAAGCAAATATCAACCAACAAGGAAGCAGCAATCAACAAGGACAAACCTCCAAGCAAGAAAGCATGACCAATCAAAACACCAAGGATAATCATGCTAATTTCAATAAAAATCTTGGCAATACCCAAATATCAAATCCGTCCAGATCTTCATTCTTCTCAAATTGGCAGAATTTTACTACTTTGGGTCAATCTCTTGAGTTTTCTCTCAAGGAGCTTCTTGATAATAAGGTTATCACATTACCACCACAAAGAGATTATGAGCCTCGAGTCAAACCACCATCATGGAATGACTCGTATTATTGCAATTATCATCAATGTAAAGGTCATAGAACGAATAATTGTCAAGCTTTGAAAAATCTAGTACAAGATTTAATTGACAATGGCACTATTACAATTGAAGGACACCATACCAATGATGATCATCAAGCATTCAAAGATCCTTTACCAATATATCAAAAGGGGGAAACATTAGATACAAAAGCCAAAAGCATAAATAATGTTGAAGACAATATAATCCGTCACATCTATGCTAATGATCAACGGGTTAATGTTATCAAAATCAAGGGAAAACATGAATATCAACAGGTTAGTGTGACTACGAGAGGACAAGCAAAGGTTGTTTGAAAAGGTAGTTCATCTAAAACAACTATTTCCCCTCCAAGTCAATATAATATGGTTGATCAATTGAGAAAAACATCAGCTCAAATCCCCATCCTTGAACTTCTCAAAATATCCCCCATACACAAGAATATTTTGGAAGAAGCTCTTGTAAACACAACTATCGACACTGATTTGGATGTAAACAAATTTCAAGCCATGGTGGGACATTTGTCTTCCCCGACTTGTCTTTCATTTTCTGAAAAAGATGATGCCTCCATGACACATCCACATAATTCATCACTCTATCTTGAAGTCATGATCCATAAACACTGAATTAGATATGTCTTAATAGATGGAGGAGCTAGTTTAAACATGTGTACTTTAAATTTAATAAATGCCTTGGGAATATCAGAAAATTCTATTGATCCACGAAGGAAAATAACTATCAAGGCATATGATGATGAAGAAAGAGCTTCTAAAGGACTAATAATGCTACCTATCAGAGTGGGACCTGTTGTGAAAAATACTTTTTGTCAAGTTCTAGATTGTGATCTTTCTTATAACATACTCTTGGGTCATCCATGGATTCATGATATGCAAGCTGTACCATCAATGTATCATCAATGCCTCAAGTTTCCATATGATGGACAGGAAATAGCCATACAAGCTGATTACAATAGCACACAAACTTGTTCAAATCTCCAAGCAACTCAGGATGCCTTTGTGCCACATAATAGGGAAGCTCTTGCTGTTTCTTCGTCCAATCTACAAGCCCAATTGCAAGAAATGACAAAGAATCTTGACACTAAGCTAAATTTTAAAGACAAAGGGGTAGATGAATATTCACTATCTCTTTCTACCTTACCTCCTTCTCCGAGGTCACATGGTCAGCCAACCTTAGCAAATCAAAAGATTGCAACAGCCTCTACATCCCAAGCTTTTGTGCCAATCACAAAGTTTGACGGGAAATTCATTAAAGCCAATACCACTGAAGAAGAAGCTGAAGATAGGGACATACTAAATTGGTTATACAAAGATGAAGACAAATCTCTCTTGCACATTAAGTTACCTACAAAACAATATGGTAAGGGGTATGCTATCATGCAGAAAATGGGCTATGAAGGAAATGGTCCTATAGGAAAAAGAAGAGAAGGAATCATGGAACCAATTCAACCTATTTCAATACATCCAAGTGATAAAACAGGACTTGGATATGGTAAAGATAAAGAAGAATCTACTTCACAGCAAGCACAATCAACTCATGAAGGAGGATCAATGTCAGATAAACCTCATGAATCAGTTTTCCAATTGCAGAATAGTTCAGATACTGATTCTAATGAATATGAATGGGACACCATTTATAATGATGAATTTTGGAGAGACAAACAAGTTGATACTATACACAAATATGCACCTGTTCTTATACAAGGAGAAGGTTCAAGGCCTCCACTTGATTATGTTTTACAAAATGATCATGACTCAAGTGAGGATGATTCAAATTTTAATGAGATTGACGATCAATAGGAGAATACCATCATAGACCTTGTCTACTGTGAAAATGATAACCATATCATGACTTTGACAGCTCAAGACCTTACCCAACCTAATGATCCTAGGCCTTTAGTTTATCCATAACTTATTGATTGGGACAATGACGCGCCTATCCACATCCCTACATTTCATGATGATGAGGACATTATAAGTTTCCTTTGTTCCTCTAATGAAGAAAACAATTGTTTCATCCACGAATTTCATACTCACGATTTTGATAAGGAGGGTGTCAAGTCTCTTAGCTGCAAAATAAATGAAATAAAAGATGGATCTATCGGTGAAAACCAAAAAATGGCAGTGATAGATCATAACAAGAGAAAAATAAAGAGCGAATCCGACAGTGAAAACCTCTTTGAGGCATTGAAGGTTGAGAAACTTAACACTCTTCCCAAGCATTATCATGAAAGATCTTCTATTTTGATCGAACCAACAGAATCAATTAACATAAGTACAACAGAGCAGCCAAAAATCTTGCAACTTGCAGCATCATTAACAATTGAAGAAGTCCTGAAATTCATGGAGTTCTTGAAGGAGAATCAAATCAACTTTGCTTGGTCATATGCTGATATGCCAGGGTTAGATCCTAATCTGATAATGCATCATTTATCTATCAAGGCAGGGGAAAAACCTGTGAAGCAAAAGATCAGAAAAATGCATCCACATGTTGCATTATTGGTCAAAGAGGAATTAAAGAAGCTTTTGGATGTTGGATTCATTCAAACTATTGACTATGCAGAATGGATTTCCAATATTGTACCTGTTTCAAAGCCAGATGGAAGGATTAGAGTTTGTATAGATTTCAGAGATTTAAACAAAGCTTGTCCCAAAGATGACTTTCCTTTGCCAAACATAGACATGATTGTTGATTTAACTGCTAGCCATGCAATGTATTCATTAATGGATGGATTTTAGGATACAAACTGATAAAAATTGCACCAGAGGATCAAGATAAAATAGCTCACATGCCCTTGGGGTACCTATTGCTGGAATGTAATGCCATTTGGGTTAAAGAATGCCAAAGCTACTTATCAAAGAGCAATGACAACCATTTTTCATGACATGATGCATACATTCATGGAAGATTACGTTGATGATTTACTTGCCAAATCTCACACACGAGAAGAACATCTAGAAATCTTGTCAAAAATCTTTAACAGAATGGAGAAGTTCAATGTTCGACTCAATCCAAAGAAATGTGTCTTTGGCATTACCTCTGGAAAACTCCTAGGATACATTGTTTCAGAAAAGGGCATAGAGGTTGATCCAGAAAAAAGTACAAGCTATAATGGACATGCCACCACCATGAAATATCAGTCAGCTTCAATCATTGCAAGGATGACTACTGTCCATTAGAAGGTTTATAGCTCAACTAGCAGACAAAAGCTTGCCATTTACACATTTATTGCATAAAAATGTCCCATTCAAATGGGAAGACAAATGTGAAGCAACTTTCAATTAGATCAAGCAATATCTTATGAACCCACCAGTTTTAATTCCACCCATTCCAGGAAAGCCACTCATACTCTATATTTCAGCCACATAAGTGTCTTTGGGAGCATTACTAGCACAAGAGAATTCTATAGGCAAAGAAAGGGCCATATACTATATCAACAGAACTTTAACAAGTCACGAATTAAACTACACGTTCATTGAAAAAGCTTGCCTTGCAGTGGTGTTTGCTTCTCAAAAGTTGTGACACTATATGTTGGCTCATATAGTTAAGTTGATAACCAAGATTGATCCACTGAAATACCTATTAAGCAGAGCTACTTTAACAGGGAGACTTGCAAAATGGGTAATGATCTTAAGTGAGTTTGACATTCACTATGTAGATCGAAAAGCTATTAAAGGATAGGTTATTGCAGATCAGTTGGCTGAAGCACCTTTACAAGAAGAAAATCCAATGCATATTGAGTTTCCTGATGCAGATGTTTTCATAGCAACAATTCAGAAATCATGGACATTGTACTTTGATGGGTCCTATACGCAACAAGGCTCGGGGGCAGGAATTCTCTTTGTCACCCCTGAAGGAGATAACACACCAAAATCCTATCGATTGATGTTTCCTTGCACAAATAATATAGCTGAATATGAGGCATTGCTTATAGGGATAAAGATAGCTTTGGAATGGCAGATTACAAAGCTGCAAGTCTATGGTGATTCACAACTTTTCATTAATCAAATTAATGATGATTATCAGACTAAAGATGATAAGTTGCTACCTTACAAGAACATGGTGGATGATTATAAAAAGTATTTTGTGTCAATTAATTTTTCACAAATCTCAAGGATTGATAATAAAGCTACAGATGCAATGGCTACAATTGCTTCTTTGTTACAACTGTCAAAAGATAAAAAACAGTATGAATTCTTAGTGGAACAATTTTTTTCTCCTGCCTATGATAATCCTGAGACCCAAGTCATATGTCATTTAACTGGTTCTGATTCACTTTTATATGGCAAGATTTATACCTATTTGAAAGATAACATCTTACCTTTGTATTTATCTCGAAACCAAAAAAGGAACTTCATACGCCAATCATCTCGTCATACTTTGATTGTCGACGTCCTTTACCGATGTGGTCTTGATGGTACACTCCTTAGATGTCTTGAACGTGACGAATATGAAAAAGCCTTACAAGAGGTTCATGGTGGTATTTGTGGAACTCATTCGAGTGGTTTGACCTTAGCCAAGAAACTTGTCAGAATGGGATATTATTGGCCTACCATGGAGAAAGATTCTTTTACTTTATTCAAGAAGTGTTCTAAATGCCAGATTCATGGGAATCTTATTCATGCACTTGCACAGGAATTGCAATCTTTCACTCCGAAATGGCCTTTTTCTCAGTGGGGACTAGATCTTGTTGGAAAAATTCATCCTTCATCATCAAATGAGCATAAATTTATTATCACAGCTACGGAGTATTTTACAAAATGGATTGAAGCTGTTCCTTTGACGACTGTGACTGGTAAACAAATTTCTTCATTCATCTTAAATTACATTATCTGTCGATATGGAATTCCTAATTCTATCATTACTGATAATGGAAGACCTTTCAAGAATTAGGATGTTGATGAACTTTGTGAAAGATTTCACATCCAACACAGGTTCTCTACACCTTATTATCCACAAGGTAATGGTCAAGCAGAAGCTTCCAACAAAGCAATCTTGAAGATCTTGAAGAAGACAGTAAATGATGCCGGTCGCGATTGGCATGCCCAATTAAATCTAGCTTTCTGGGCATACATAACCAGCATTCACACACCAACAGGAGCTACCCCATATTCCTTGGTCTATGGAGCAGAAGTGATCTTACCACTAGAGGTTGAAATACCTTCGCTTAGGGCCTCACTCAAGGGATTGATAAGTGATGAGAACTACAGAGTTTATCGTCTACAAGAGTTAGAACTATTAGATGAAAGACGTCAACATGTAGCTGACCATTTGAAGGGTTATCAACAGATTATGTCTCATAGTTACAATCACAGAGTTAAACCATAGACATTTCAAGTGGGTGACTTAGTCTTGAGAGAAAATCCACGTAATCAGCAAGATAGAGAAAATAAAGGGAAATTTGAACCTAACTGGCTTGGTCTATTTGTCATCATTGCAGCATATGGTTCTGGCGCATATTAGTTATCAACGTCAGAAGGGGACCTATTTGAAGAGCCGATCAATAGCATTCATTTGAAGAAATTCTATGTCTAAATCATAAAAAGTCCTGAAAAAAATCCAAAAAAATCATAAAAAGTCCTGAAAAATCCAAAAAAATCATAAAAAGTCCTTAAAAAAATCCAAAAAAATCATAAAAAGTCCTAAAAAAAAAATCATAAACATTAGAAAAATCCTGAAAAAGTGCAATAAAAACAAGTGGTGAAAACCTAGCAAACAGGCACTACTTGTGATCAAAATAGGTTCCTCCATCTATTATCTTATGTCTTGCATTCACTTTAGACATCATCCATTCATATCTATCATCTGTATATATCTTTCATATCCATATCATATGACAGGGATCCTTATGTTTCATCATGGCTTGATGAAATTTGTACATATCCATACTCTTTAGGTTAATTTTACACTAGAGGCAAAATGCAGAAACATAGACTAAACAAGAAAGGGACAACAAGCTTTTTGAACATCACAAACAGACACAAGATGGTTTTCCAAAACACAACAAACATTTTCGTATCAAATCAACCGCAACATGCTTATTCAATGCCAATTGACATCAAAACAACATGATCCAAACAACTATTGAAATGAGAACATCAATGATGATAACCAAGTTGGATGATCTTAATCTGAATAATGTTTGAAATATTTTAGGCAAGATTTGAATGGTTGTTTGATTTTTCCATCATATCTCTGGAGCAATTCGATGATGTACTGAACTAGAAAAGCAAGGAAGGAGTATGATTTTTATTTGTCTGTTGTTTGTGAGGAAATCATTAGTACTATGCAAATTGGTCGTGAGACATGCTCTACTATGTATCATGGATGACATTTCAGAATTTGCATGGGAAACGGGTTAACTCTTGTCTGTTTATGCAGGCAATACTCAGGTCATCTCGGTTCAATTATACCTAGATGCTTGTATTAACTTGCTATATTAAAAATCATGAAAGCAATACTTAGGTCATCACTGGTGCTAACATACCCTTTGATGCTTGTATTAAATTTCAACATTTCAATGCTCTATGATGATACAAAAAGCACAAATAAGCTATCCAAATGGCAATATTGTATGGATATCTTGCATAGTTAGTATAGATTGCATTCATGTTAGAATCTGCATTTTGCATTTAAAGATTTTTCCAAAAGCTGGCAAAGTATCAAATGATTCATATCTTGTCGCATACATGACTAAGTATATTTTGACATTCACAAAAACATCATTTCATACATGTTTGCATCAGAAAATCATCAAATCAAAAGTGTACATCATAATCAAAACATTTATAAGCATTTATAAATTATATCATCCATCATATTCATATAATCATTCACCAATAGATTTCATTCATCTTATAAATCATGCATACATATACATATTAAGCATAAAATTGACAACCATCATATCATAACACATCATGCATATAGAAAATAGACGCATCATAAATCATCACTGCATTTCATATATCTCAAAAAAAAGAATGTCAAAATGTACAAGGATGTCAACTACACATGATATAACATCATAAAAAATGAGATCATCTCAGGGTGTATACAAATGTCTCAATAAAGTATCACAAAAACATCATGTATAATGCACTAGGCAGTGCTATCCTCTGATGGTGCTGGTCTGGGACCTGTACCACCTACACCTGATGGACCTACTCTGCCTATCCCTGATGGCCCTCCTAGAGGTAATGGCTGTGTCACACCCCTATTGGTAGTCCGAGAGCGACTATGGGTAGACCGTGACTGTGTATAACTCTCCCTTTGCTCAGGTGGAACAACATCATGATATCTAGTCCTGTAAAACTCGACCTCCCAAGTGGCTCTGGTCACCTCTCTCATCATATCACCAGGTAGGGTGCTAGCTGCTACTCTCTGTAGACTATCCACCAAAGTAATGGCCTGCTCACCCCGCTGTCTAGCCATATCCCTCTCAGCAGTAACTGAAGTCAACTATCCCTGAAGCTGTGTGATCAAGGTCTGTGCCTGTGCTAGCTGACTCTGTAAGCTCTGCACTGTACTCTGTAGAGAGGATATTTGACCTGACATCACTGGATCTACAGAAGGTGATGGATCCGTATGTCTCATCTATGGTCTGCCTCTACCACCTCTCCTACCACCTCTATCACCACCCCTACCATCACCACCCCTACCTCCACCCTCCTCATCATCATCTCCCTCCTCATCATCATCTCCTCCACTCTCATCATCATCCCCTCCCTCTGAATCTTCACCCTCTAAAGTTGAATCTCTCTATCATCGTCTCTTTGCAGCAATAGGAGAAATAGGCTCATCAGGATCAAACATACATGGTGCAGGATGCTCTAACACATACTGGCTATACTCTGGTGTCGTCCCTGCATCAAGGACATCAACTCAGTAATCCCACATCACCACTCCTAAACTGGTGAACTCTGCAACTACTACCTCATAGGAAATCCATGGACCCCATACTGCAAGCTCTGGCTATTGCTGTGCATAAATGGCGGAACCCATAGGCATACCCTGAATCCATCCAAACTCCCGACATACTCGTCCAGCAAGAAATCTCTCAATAATCCACGGAGTACGCCCAATCAGATATCTAGACGTACACACATAGGGAATCTCCCTCGCATCCTCTGGCCATGCCTCGCAATCTAAATATGGTCGCCAGCATACTGTATCTAGACCATCCAAGAGACGCTGCTAATGATCCAGTTTTCCTAGTCTTGGCTGAGCAATAATGTCAGCATATCTCCATCTGTACGATCGACTAGCTAGTCATTGTCCTCGAGTCAATGGTCGCATGACAACAAAGTGCTCCCATGCCCATATCTATAGTAAAGAACACCCAACAACAAAACTCTGGCCTCTACCATATACAATATGATGTAACTCATCATATAAGTGAGAAAGCATGCATGTCCCCCATGCATACTGTGTCCCCTACATCACCATACTCTCCAATACATGACCCCACCTGACTGTGAACCCCTTTGACCTATGGTCAGGGCACAACACACCTCCAATGAAACCTACAAGTATAGACGGTAAGGGTGGATATGAATCTACCATCTCGCCCCATGGGATGAAGTATCCAGCAATATGATCATCTCTGAAAATCCTCCTCAAAGCGTCAGTACCTCCAGCCTCTCAGCTATCAAACACCACTATCTCTCCCTTCACTGGGATCCTCAAGATGCGATATACATCCTCAGGGGTCATTGTAATCTCTTTGGTCGATAAATGAAATGTGTTCGTATCACTATGCCACTGCTCTGCAAGTGCTGTCAATAGAGCTCTATTGAGGCGCACCTTAGGCATGTCAAGTAATGAACTCAATCCACATGCCTCGACCACATCCTGATCTGACTGTAACAAGTGTGGAATCAAGCTCCATGTCCTCGGGAATGTCTCCCGTGACTGCAAAATGCCCAATCTCTCCTGCTGACACGTCAACATGTCAAAGCAAAATCAATATCAAATCATCACGACTTATCAATAAAATCTACATATCAATCAAACTATTTGTTTTTCATCATCATGGACAGCGAAGAAGCAAAATCATGTTTATTTTTAACAACTTTAGAAATGAACATATCAATCAAACTATTTGTTTTTCATTTTCATGAAGGAAGATAATCATAAATCACGTTTGTTTTTAACAACCTTAGAGGCAAACATATCAATCAAACTATTTGTTTTTCATCATCATGGAACGCAGATAATCATAAATCACGTTTGTTTTTAACAACTTTAAAAACAAATTTATCAGGTATTATTTGTTTTCCAACAAATTTGGGAACAAATTTAACACTCACAACAACATTCAATCAAGGGCACTACAAAAAACATCATGGGCGCTACAAAAATTCTCATAGGCGCTACAAGATTATTGGCACTACAAAACTAATTAAGGGAGCTATAGAATTCATCATGGGCACTACAGAAACAAATGCACTATGAAAAACATTAAGGGTGCTACAAAAGTTATCAAATGCGCTACAGGATTATATGCGCTATAGAAATTGTCATGGGCGCTATGGAAACTCTTAAGGGCGCTAAAACACAGTTTTCCATAATCAAAACATCGAAGAATGTGCAATGAACGGAAAATTTTCAAAAAGCAGGAGTTTCACGGGGTACATACCGGAGGTCCATAGTGCGCTGGCCGCTGATGTCGTCAGATATGCTCAAAACGGTGCTGGTGAATCGGAAGTGCCATAATTATCAAACCAGAGCTCAAAATTTACAAATTTTACTAGGTTAGAAAGAAAAATGACATGGAAAATGACATTTTTAACCTATTTAAAAGCAAAATTGGGGCATTTTAGCACATTTTAACACAGCAGGGGCAATTTTATTCATCAAATTTTCATTCCACATCTCTTCGGATCAATTTCTTCACATCATTATTTTTGAACGAAGAATCGACATCTTTAAAATCATAAAAATCCACATATTTCAAAAAAATCAAAAATTTCAAAAAAATAATAATTAAAAAAATCAAAATATTATCGATTCATCGTTCGAGGGGGCATATACCTATCAACATTCGACAGTCAACATCTAGGGGAAAATTTGAAAATTCTTTGAAGCAATGCGTAAAACACATCACTTCAAAGAGGGGCAAAATGTATACACCTAAAAATGGTCACATCACATAGTGTGGTAATTAATTAAATATTTTTAATATTTAATTAAATCTCTGAATTCTATCTGCGTATAAATAAATTTAAATAATTTATTTATATTTGTTCATTCTTTTATTTTGATTAAATAAATAAGTTTATTTAATCACTTTTCTTATTCGTTTCTTAATTAATTAAATAAACATTATGATTTATTTAAATTAATTATCAAATAATCTTGGCTTGAATATTTTATTCAAATAAAGATTAAATATTCCTTCCTTCTAAATAATTCCTCTAAAAATCCTTTCACAATTAAATATTCCAAAATATTTAATTAAATTCTTCTAATATCCATTCACAATTAAATATTTAAAAATATTTAATTAAATTCTTCTAAAGTCATATCACAATTAAATATTATAAATATTTAATTGAAATCTTCTATAATCCTAAAATCAAAAATCAAACTCAATAAATAAAATTAAATAAATTTATTTATTTAGTAAATTTGGGGATTATCTTCAATAGCCATGAAACAAACTGCCAAAATAGAAAATTAAATTCCTCTGTTCCTGTGCGAGCTTGTTCCCGTGGGTTGAAGACAGGCTTCCATTCTTCTCTCCAACCTCCCAACCTCTTCCATCTTCTTCTCAACCTCTCCATCTCTCACCATTCAAATCTACTAGACAACCTCACAATCGTTGATCCTTGCCAACTAGGATTTTTCCTACAAAAAAACTATAAATAGGACTGCCGGGTCTTTGAAATCATATAGAAGCTTTCAACAGAGAAACTATAGTCAAATAGCTCTCAAGAATCCATAGCATAGTCTTACAACATCCATAGTTTTTAATATCATAGCATATCATGGCCAATCATCCACATAGTTTAGTTTCAATTTACAGCCCCTATGTATAATCCACAACCCCTGCACATATTCGTATCATCATTCTCCACCAGCATATAGGATAGAGAACTTCCTTTGCATACTTATTCTATAGATTGCAATTTGGAGAATCCAAGCTTACACAATGTGAGAGCAGCAACTTCGAACAAATCTATGGAGATAGAGGAAGATGGAATGCCTCTGAAGAATTCCTATTTATTCAATTTCAATTTTAATTTCTTCAGTTTAAAGTTCTATTACTTGTGTTTATTGTTTCAATTTGATTACATATTAACATTACATAGAAAATAGTGGACATTGATATCTAGCTAGTGCTTTAGGTATACGCCTAATGTGGACAAAGGCTTTCTATTCAATTGAAGGTCAAGAAATGACTGAAAGGAATCCAAGTGCGCATAAGATGCTTCCTACACTAATCTAAGTAGGGGAGAGTTGCAATTTTTTTTTTAAACACATTAAACAATTAAAGTTACGAATAGATGCACATTCAATAACATGTAAAAAACATAAGCAATGCAAACCATACCACAATGATTACATGGGAAAATCCTTTTGAGAAAAAACCCACACTCCAAACATACAACTCAACTTGTATTATCAACAAAAACAATAGTTACTATTATGAATAGATGCACATTCAACATGTAAAACATATAAGAAATGAAAACCATAACACAATGATTATGTGGGAAAACCCTTTTGGGAAAAAACCCACATTCCAAACATGCAACTCGACTTTTATTATTAGCAATAACAGTTACAATACAAGCTCGGAGTAATGCTCTTGAGAGGCTCACACTACAACATGAATTTGAAGCAATTTCAACAATATAATGACATTTGAACAATCTCCAACCTGTCATTTTGAAAATACACTAAGCCATCAAGTATTTATAACCTTTCAACATGAAGAGAAGGTGGAAAAACTTGCCAAAACCAAAATCTATGCCTAAGTGTGAACATCAGTTTATTATGACATGTCATAATTAGAACCCATAAGTTTAGGATTTTTCTATTTCCAAAACATGTTTCCTCAAAATTAGCCACCATAGAGCACGTAATGGGCTTGCATGCACACAAATTACTTGCATGTGTAGGCATCTCCATCACATGGGTCCCACTTGTCACAGTTAATTTACAATTTTTCATACATGACTCTTCCACCATCATAATCAGTCATAAATTGACATAGAAAGTTGTCATAACCTAGTACATAGTAACTTCTAACAAATGCCACCAAATTAGGCATAAATTTAGGTCCTCCAAAGTGGATTCCTATCTCCACTAAAATGGCTTAAAAATTACACATGTCACCTTCCATGTAGGATGCCACCTCACTGATAGGTCCCACAAAGTGATTGATAGACAAATAACTTAGGAAATTAAATAATTAGCATCAAATAATAAAAAATTAAATGCTAGGAATCTAAGGTTGAGATGCCCTAATCCCAACAATGATAGGGGTCCTAGGGGGATATTGTAGCCCCCTAGATGTCGAATGAAATTACATCGAATGATATTACACGGAAGGCATTTCCAACGAAGTTAGATTTTTTTTTTGGGACACCCTATTTATGGTAATTTTGAGAAATGTTCGACATGTAGTTGCATGAATCACACTTTCTATTTTAGAAATTTTTTGTTTAACAAGGACTACAATTTATATTTCTTATAGTCTTTTGAAGTCATGTTTTCTATAAATTTTTGAAGGTTGTTGTAATTGTAAATTTTCCGAGAAATAAAAATACAAAATATCTTTGCTTGTGGTTTTCTTCTTGGTATAATTTTACTAGGTTTTCCATGTAAATACCATGTTAAATTTGTGCTTATTATTTTTCTCTATTTATTCTACACTGTAAATTTTCTTACATCACTATGAGCACCTTAGATCAAATTTGTTTAAATCAAGCCAATCACAATAATGATGATGAGGCTAGTCTTATTGACCAACTTGAATATGTTTCCAATTATGATAATGTGTCTCATGGACCACCTTGAAGTCATCATCAATTGAGAAATTTCTCCAAGCTTCCACCACTTAGCCATCCACAATCAAATTCCTTTTCGCTAATCAATTGATAGAAAAACCTATCCTATTGCACCTCCACACATATCTATTTGTTACACTTATCCTACCTTTGACAAGGGAAATCCATCCCATCCCACATCCATATCTCCCTTTATCTCTCACCTACACATCCCTCTCACCCAACATCTACACTTCCATATTCTTCCCTATCCATATCCCAATCGCCACCTTTGTACAACACCCCCATCAACTCCACCTACAATCAAAATCCCTTATCCTACAATCCTCCAATTTATAATCCTAATCATCCATTTAATTACAATCCTCCACCTAATACTAATATTCATCTAATCCTAATCCTTTAATCCATAATCCTAATCCTTCATCTAAACCTAAACTATTTATAGTTTTTACTCCAAAATTCCTACAAGGACTCCTAGCAAATAAATCATCACAAATTTATAGAGTCATGTTACCCCACTCAACCATCTAAGTTAATTATTAATGAGGCTATCACCACCCAATACCCATCATTCCAATGCCAAATCCTAACACCATCAAACACATCAAACCATCCAACCCAAATCCACTAAATGTCATGAATCTCCCATCTTTCCATCCACCAATTTTGAGAATCTATCCAACACTCCTCCCCCATCACGCCATCCATACAAATCTAAACATTCTAAGAGCTTGTTCCTGAAACATTGAAAATTGTCACTCTATGTTTTGGGAGATAGAACAACAATTTTCATACAAGTTTCATTCAAGTAAACCCTAGAGATCTTAATCTAGAGATGGAAATGAGGGAAAGAGATATGCAATAATGTGTCCTAGAGTGTGATAAAAGACAATAAGAGGGGTTCACCACCAAGCAAGGCTTGGAAAGAAAATAAATGAATGCAA
Organism: Sequoia sempervirens; assembly: GCA_007258455.2. Taxonomy (NCBI): domain Eukaryota; kingdom Viridiplantae; phylum Streptophyta; class Pinopsida; order Cupressales; family Cupressaceae; genus Sequoia; species Sequoia sempervirens. Next base: position 367,416,389 of record VDFB02193867.1, read on the forward strand.
CATGCAAAACCTAACTAGATGACCTAGGAAATGAAATTGAAAATTAGGATAAAAATTTGAGAATGAACAAAGGTGCACCTGGAAGAAAGATGTGATCAAAACAAGCTCTGAAACCCTGAAATATTGTTGTTTGATGCTCACTGGGACTCATACGCTAGTTTGGGAAATTTAGTCGCAAACTAGGGATTTTATACAAAAACTGGAATATTTCATGGACTGTTTTGGATCTTCTGAAATATGGAAAAAGGTAGTACTGAGACTCATACGCCACAAGTGGAAATTTAGTCCCAGTATTAGTGTTTGGTCAAAATTTTGGTATTCTCTTGTGATCTCCTGTAACTTCTATTCTGTCAAATCTCTGAGTTTGAAACATTAAATTATAACCTATAGGTGAATTTCTGTGATCTTGCAATATTGATGATGAATTTGGCAACTTGACGACTCTCTCCAATCTTGCAATTTAGTCTTCAAGAGGTCTTCAAGTCTCAAAACACCTAGATCTGCAATCGCACAACAAAGAGAATAAAAACTTGTTGATTGTTAGGGAATAGGGGCTTGCCTAAGTCAAAACCCATTTAGGTAATTAAACCTTATGATGAAACAATGAAACATGAACATGAAACATGAAACATGAACAATGATTGGAGTGAGGGACCTAGCTTGATTGGCTAAAGCATCCTATTGTAGGAAAGAGGCCACGAGGTATAGTCTCCCCCCAAACCTATGGTACCAGAGGGTGTGTCATGCCAACACCACCGGTCATGTGAAATTTTTTTTACCAGGCACACTACTTTTTATAGGGGGATGGATACTCACCGATTCTTGCAGTCTAAAAAAAAGAAAAGGAAACATGAACAATGATTACCTTGAATGATGTCTTGAAATGTAAGTCAGTAGTTTAACATGAAGTGACCATGTAGAATGTAGATCTTGATATTGAATTGGATATGAAACAATGCTTAACTTAGATCTTGAATACTACATTACAACACTAGCTCAACAACATGCTTGATGCATTATGCCTTTGACATGATGATGAATCTTGACTTGCTGCAACAAATGATGAGGAAATTTTCCCTTGAATGCCTTATAAATGATCTTGAATACTCTATGAAGCTCTTGTGAAGTCTTAGGATGGTTAAATATTGATTTCTTAAGTTGATCTAATGAATGCTTAGGTGAAATAATGATTTGAAACCTTGTTTATATGGGCATTCCATCTAATTTACTATTTATTAGATCCCAAATGCCGACATTCATGAAATTTGAATCCAAAACCATGATTTCTTGCTCAAAACCCTAAAAAGGGGCCAAATGGGACTCATACACCACTTGTGTCATATAGGTCCCATTTGGGTGGGATTCATATGCCCAAGGTGGCATATGGGTCTAACCATGGCTTTTTAGGTTGAGGAAACATCGAGGAGTTGGAAAATTAAGTGTATTTGTTGATTATGTTAGGATCTCAGTTGAAATAAGCCTCAAGATACATAATAAAGGGTCTTAGGGGCCTATTAATGATGGTATGAATGTCATAAATGAAAGAGGGCCTAAAAATTAATGTGAAGGTGTAAATAAATACACTCTACAACATTAAATTAAGGAAAAAATAAGTCTATTTAGCTTAAAAAGGTCCTAAACCTAATGTGAATGTGCAAAACATGTTACAACACTAGATAAAGGCAATATTAGGTTCATTTTAATGTTAATCATTCCAAAATTAAGTGTGAAAATGTAAAGGATGACATTTTTCTACACTAAATTTAGCCCCCACTTTAGTGAGAGGAGGAACTTGCTTCAAACTCACACTAAAATACACATTCAAGAGGGGTCCAAGTGTACCAATGTAGATGGTCTAGGATAAAAAAGATCAAAGAAGGTGGCCAAGCCACTAGGATCCAGTATCCTATGTCAAACCAACATAAGCACAAAGGGACACACATAAGGTGTACAATATGCAACATCAAGATACACAAACTTACAATGTCAATGACCAAAAGAAAAAAAAAAAAAGAAGCAAAAATAAAAAGAGGTGGATCAAGCCTCAACCGTTTGTCTCACAAATTGTGGATTAGATCTAAGCTATTTGTCCAAATAAATTTACAAGTGGAAAGCAATGTCCACTATGCAAACCAACACACGCTCACAAGGGCTAGTGAATCCTTAGGCCATCCACTAGGTGATCCCCCAACAAGACATACACATGTGGCTGGTATGCGCTCACATAGACAAGCAAGTGGCTATGGAAAGTCACGCCTAAGTTTGGCTCCCATATGCACAACCATACCAAAGATATACCTCCTGATAACTTTGATAAGGAACCACATAATAATGAACTTTGAGCTTCATGAGGTAAGTAAGGCTTCGTGTGCTTGATACTCATGAAAAAACAAGATGACTTCACAAGCAAGCAAAGTGTGTTATGCAAGGTGGCCATATAATAGTTATTGTAAATGTAAAAGTGGTATAAAGTACATTAAAATGGATTTTCCTTAGTTCATGTAAGGTCTCTTCTTAGGAAACATCATGCCTAACGTCTTCAAGAGAGGACAAGTCAAAGAAATATCATGCTTTCAGAGGAAATAAAAACCAATGATACCACCAAGAAAGTGACGGATCACAAGAAGAAAGAAAAATAGCACAGTGAAACATGAGTGTCGATGTATCCCCCACTTTAAAGTAGTTGCTAACACCGTTGCTTTGAGCAATTGCTTTAAAGTAGAAGAAGACATGAGAGGTTATTCGAAAAGCCCTATGCCAAGTCACACGTTTCTGAATGAAGCTCCATCATGGATAAGGGGTTTCCCCCAAAATTTAGTACATCACATGCGAGCCAACTTAAGGCATGCCATCCACATCCCAAGCTTGCTCTATATACACATGGAAGGTGGTCAACTAGCCAAAAGAGACAATGATAAGTGTCAAATGAGGACAAGGCTAACCTAACCCCTTGCACCCAGTTGAGTTGAGATGATTGATGAGAGATTTGAAAGTAAACTTATTAATTAGAGGAAATAGGTGCCTCAACACAAGGAAGAGCACCGTAATCCTTAAGATGTTGAATTTTTTTACCCAAAACCTTACATTCATTAGTAGAATGACCATGAACTCTATGATATGCATAAAATGGATTCTTGTAGTAGAATACCTTTCGTGTTCTTGGAGGGAGAGATATCAAATGATCTTAGAGGAGTCTCAACAAGATACATTGTTCATCAATAGTAGAAGATGTTCCTTTATTTTGAAAAAAGGATATCCCTTGCTTAGAACAAGTTGTCATCCTTACACAAGGATCTTTAGATTTCTAGATTTTGTACTCTTCTTTAAAGGAAGGTGTAAAATCTAACAAACTAAAATCATTAGTGTTTTGCATGATGAAATTTATGTTAAGGGAAGATTTCTCTATTTCTCCCATTTCTTTCAAAGGATAATAATCAAGACCACTAGTGTCTATTAGTTTAGGATGCACTAATGTTAAATTTGGCATAGAAGAATCTTTTGTAATAGTGTTTATATTAAGTGAAGGCTTGTTTGATTCTTTCAAGGGACAAAAACCAAGATCATTAGTTGTTCCTTGTGTGTTAGGCTCTATAGGGACACATATACCTTGTTCTCTAGCACCACATCCTTTTCCACATTATCCAAATTGTTTCATAATTTCATAACCTTTTCCATAAAGCTCTTTCATTTCTTTTGGAGTCAGTTGTTGTTCATAATTAGTTTCATCAAAGTTTGTTGTAAAATTTTCTTCTTTGTATAAAGTGGTTGAGGTGGATGCTTTCGAAGGGTCTTCTGAATTTTGTGTTGACATTATCACTTTTTCTTTTTCATTTTTCTTTATTATGATTTTCGATTGCCCATCAAAGCTAGGTGTGAAATCCAAGGAACCCCAATCATCTTTGAATAACTTTTTGACTTCCTCAATATGTTTTTCTTTGTCTTTTTGTTGCACGGGTTCCACTTGTGTAGTTGGTGTCAGTGTTTTCAAAGGATTTTCCTTGCTTTTCTCAATGTTCAAACAACTATTTGGTTCAAGGTCGACATCAATTGTATACACTTTGTTGTTGTAGACATACTTCATTTTACGCTAAAGATTAGAAGGCAGTCCATTCATTCCATGAATCCATGGTCTTCCTAAAAGAAGATTATAGGAAATATTGTGAGGAATAATATGGATTGGTGTTTCTAATGTGGCCTTTCTAGCTATAATAGGCAAAGTGATCACACCAAGCGATTGTTTTCCTACATTGTCAAATCCTCAAATAGAAAAAGATGCAGGTTGAATTTTTGATTTATCCATAGAAAGTCTATCCAAAAGGGTTATACTACACACATTAAGAGTGAAACCATTTTAACAAGGGTTATTTTTATTCCCAACCTATTATAGATAGCTATTATCATGAAAGCGCCATTTTATTTTTGCACTCTCAAAGGGGAGAGCTCACTTTGGTGGAAAACAATGTTAGCATTCATTCCTTGAATCATGGTTGTTATGTCACTTGGTTGCACATTATGAGGGGTATGAAATTGTTGTAAGACACTTTGAATCATGTTATGATAATGACAGGATGCTTGAATAAGGTAACATAATGATATTTTAGTAGGAGTGTTCTTAAGTTGTTTAACAAGGTCAAACTCCTTTCCACTTTGCAGAGGAAAATAAGGAGAACTAGGCAAGGTAGGATTAGGAAATGGGAGGGATGTTGAAGGTGTTTGTTTTTCTTGTGGATTATTTCTCATGTTATATGTATGAGCAATGGTATTATAACTTGGCTGTTGTGAAACATTATTCTTAGGTGCGTAAAGGATAAGTTCAGGTTTGTTTTGAGTTTGTGATTGTTGTGAAGGTGGGTAATGAATTAGAGGATTCTTATGATGTCCTATAGGGTATTTAGGTGGTCCAATAGTCAAGGGGGATCTAACAGACACTTGAAAATTCAATACCTTAGTGGTTTTGGTTTGATGCTTTTCTAATGAAGGGGAGTCTAGTGTCATCTTTTCATCATCATCTAAGGAAGCTACATCACTATTGTTTGTATCAATGCTCTTATTTTCTTCCACCATGATATATTCCCTAATAGGAGAGTTTTTAGGAGAACTACAAACTAGATGTCATGAAATTCAAAGGTCGGTTCTTCTAAAATGACTTCATAGCAAGGGAGTTATCAATGGTTCAATTGTATTATTCAATAAAGTTTTCCCTAGGGGAAGAGAGGAAACTAAGATTCTCATGACTTTCATTGATTGTATTTTCTTAGATCAAAGTATCTTCTTTACAACTAGGAGAGATACTAGGAGAAGAAAAAATGTGATTGTCAAGATTTTCCATAGTTTCATTCCTTTGTCCCATAATGTCTTCCAAAATAGGATAGGTAGGGGAAGAAACATAAAGAGGGTTGTCATAGATCTTAAATATTTGATTATCTAACACCAACATATCCTCATCATTTACAACATTATCACAAGAGGGGAAGATGTTGGGAGATGAATGCAGACTAATTGAAGTGTTATTTAGATAGGTTTCAATGGTCTTATGTTGTGTTATGTGATCATCATGATTACCTATTGTTATGTCTTCTTATTCAGTAATGTATTGCCTAATAAGAGAGGTAGGAGGAGAGAAACAACTTGGGTTCTCAAAACTCTCATCGATCGGTTCTTCTAACACCGAAATATCTTCTTCACAACTAGGAGAGATATTAGGAGAAGAAAAAATATGATTGTTATGATTACCCAAGATTGTATTCTCTCACTAGACTAATCTTATTTATAGGAGGGGTACTAGGAGAGGGATCAATGATGATCAAAAAGAGAGGGGAGAGGACTTCATATTTATATACAGATAACAATAACTTCTTATAGTACTCAACAAGATCTTAAAATAGAACATGAAATATGATAACTATAGATTTTTGCAATGAAAACATGATGTAATTATTGTCTTACAAATTTGAAATGTAACAATGATAGAGAAAACATGCAAAAGGAGAATGCAATTTTCGAATGATAATTGACTAATTATACTATGTAACAATCTAAAAATGAAATGTTGTAAATGCCATTTTGAATTTAAGTAATGCAATCAATGAAGCAAATTAAGCTAGATCCAATGAAATAAATGAAATAGATACTCAATAAACTGAAATAGATAACTAACAGTAGCAAACATAAACCTAGAAATGATATTTTTAATGTTGTAAAAGGTAGTTTTAGGTTTTACCCAAGACTAAATCACCAAAAGGGGCATATGAGTCATAGTTAGGGTTTTTAGAGGGTTCAAATAGTGAAAAACACACCACACAGAATTCTTAGGAATCCAGGAAAAACCCCTATACTGGGACTAAATTTTCCATAGGGGCTTTTGAGTCCCAGTTAGGGTTTTTACATTGAATTCAACAAATTATGAGTGAATGTTAAGGTTTCTAGCTTGTGTATTGATTTGACTATTTGCAATTGCAAAATTTTAGTGAAATTGAATGATCTAAGATGCAAAAATGCAACCTATATGCACTTTCACTAATGCAATATTTTGGAACCGTAGATGCAAATTAACTAATGCAAGACCTAATGAAAAGTTAATGTATGCTAGATAGAGGAATATGATGTACTAAAAATCAAAATAAGGTGTTCTAAAGGCTAGGTTCACCAAAATGAAACGTCAAAAAATTGTTGCTCTATGTTTTGGGAGATAGAACAACAATTTTCATACAAGTTTCATTCAAGGAAACCCTAGAGATCTCAATCTAGAGATGGAAATGAGGGAAAGAGATCTGCAATAAGGTGTCATAGGGTGTGATAGAGTACAATAAGAGGGGTTCACCACCAAGCAAGGCTTGGAAAGACAAGAAATGAATGCGACATGCAAAACCTAACTAGATGACCTAGGAAATGAAACTAAAAATCAGGATAACAAACTAAGAATGAACAAAGGTGCACCTAGAAGAAATATGTGATAAAAAAAATATTTGAAACCCTAAAATCCTACTATTTGATGCTCACTAGGACTCATACGCCAGTATGGGTGATTTAGTCGCAGACTAGGGTTTCTGTACAAAAACTAGAATCTTTCTGGGATTGTTGTGGATCTTCTAAAATCTAGAAAAAGGAAATACTAGGACTCATACGCCACAAGTGGTGATTTAGTCCTAGTATTAGGGTTTGGCCAAAATTTTGGTATTCTCTAGTGATCTCTTACAGTAACTTCTCTCCTATCAAATCTTTGAGTCTAAAACATTGAATTGCAACATGTAGGTGACTTTTCGTGATCTTGCAATGTAGATGACGACTTTGGCAACTTGAAAACTCTTCTCCAATCTTGAAATTTAAACTTCAAGGGTTCTTCAAGTCTCAAAACACCTAGATCTACAATCACACATCAAAGAGAAGAAATTTTTTTTGATTGTTAGGGAATAGGAGTTTTCCTAGGTCAAACCTCGGTTAGGTAATTTTTAGTAACAGAATTTAAGTATCCCTTTTCCTTACTTAATTTGGGAATAATTAATATAAAATTAACTTAATAATTCCTTGATTTAATGTTGTAATGTTTCTTACACATTCACTTTGAGTCTAGGGCCCCTTTTAATAAAATAGACTTAATTTATTCCTTATTTAGGGTGTTGTAAAGTGTTTTCCTACACGTTCACACTTATCTAGGGTTTCATTAATTAATTGTGATTAATTGAGGTTAATTGGACCCTTTAATTCAAATTATTAATTACATTTTTCAAGGATCTATCTCAAAACCAATTAATTAATGATATTACCTAATATTTACATTGGAAAAATTAGAGTCCTATAAATCTATGCTAGGACCCATTCACCTGTAGTGGCAAATGGGTTGACCTAACATATAACAACTCTTTCTTAGCATATGTGAAATTGGTTTTTGATATTATTTCATCCTCCGAAGCATGGTCCTAGGAAATTGTGCTAGGACCTATTCGCCCAAGGTGGCGAATGGGTCCTCCTTACTTAGGAAACCCCTTTTTGAGTTTATTTGTGGCAGGATGTTTTTGATTTTCAATTCTAGGTCAGATGTCGGCTTGGTTTATTTGAATTTTGAGGTTAATTGTTAGATTTGGTATAAATATAAGGTTAATTCACATAGTTTCATCCTAAGTGACCTAGAAAATTCAAGTGATCATAAGAGTACATTCACAAGAGAATTATAGAGCATTTCAAGGGCATTCAAGAGTAGATTATCAAGAGTTTATTGCAGCAATTCAAGGTCATATCATCATGTCAAAGGCATAGTGCATAAAGCATGTGGTTAAGCTAATGTATGTTGATGTAGCATTGAGGATCTATTTGCAATCATTGTTTCACATCTAATTCAAGATCAATATCTACATTCTACATGGCCACTTCATGTTAGTTTGTAGATTTAAATTCCAAGACATCCTCCAAGGTATCATCATTTCACATTTCATGTTTCATGCTTCTATTTCATTGTTTCATCATAAGGTTTAATTTTCTAAAACGGGTTTGACTGAGGAAAACCCCTATCCTCTAACAATCAACAAGTTTTTATTCCCTTTGATGTGTATTTACAGGTTCATAGGTTGAAGATAAAGTGGAAAACAAGATTGAAGCAAAAGTTATCAAAGTTGCAAAAGTTGTCATCCATATTGCAAGAACAAAAAAATGAGGCTACAAAATTTGTTTCACGTTTTTGGAAGCTGAGCACCAAGGAGCTAAGAGTGTATATTTTGTGGAATAAAACTCATATCTTAGTTTTCAGAAACCCTAACAAGGACCCATTCACCAATAAATGTGAACGAGTCATTTGTGACCTAAAAACAACAAGTTTTCTCTAAGGTACACATCATTTCAGCCTTCCAAAACTCCCCTTATTGTTTCTATAATAGTTAGGATTGTTTTTTATTGTTATTTGTATCATATCATACACAAAAATGCATGTTTTGGCGGAAACCTAGTGGTTTATCATCTTGATCAATTCATTTTGATAAACCCTATTTTTCACCCTAAACATTAATGGTGAACTTGACTTATTAAACATTGTAATTTTCTGATTTTGGAAGTCTATTCTTGCATTCTAGGTTAGATCTTACATTCATTGGAATTTAATTAGATCTTATTTAGAGTTTTCTACTTTGCATTCAAATTTTCATCTCATCTAGGGTTTAGAATTGCATTGTTTTGCATTCTTTAAATCTAAAAAATAAAAAAATAAATCATTCATTTTGCATATCATTTAGATCTCATTAAATTTGTATTTGAAAATTAAAACAAAATTGTATTTCAAATTAGGGTTTTTCATTCATCATTTTATCACCTTTTCAACTTGTATTTCCAGAAAATCTGAAAGTGAAGGTTATTGTTAAAAACCTAAAATTGAAATACATTGAAAAAGGCTTAAAAATCATTCAAAAATAGTTAAAAAACCCTAATCTAGGACCCATTCACCACTTGGGGTGAATGAGTCCCTAATCAAGGTTGACCTACATTTTTTGGTATCTAAAAATCACTGAAAAAGAATTAAAAATCAGTAAAAACATTTCAAAAATTCTCATCCAGGACTCATTCACCTTTCCATTCACCACTAAAGGTGAATGAGTCCCCGATCAAGTGTTGGTCTGAATTTTTTGGAAATTGAAATCTCCGTTTTAGGCTTCTATTTGCTGCTATTACATTTCTATTCCAGTTTCCTAATTTTCTATTTCATTAAATTCATTGCATCTAGCTTAATTTGCTTCATTTAGTGCATTGTCAAAATTCAAAATTACATTTACAACATTCCATTTTCAATCTATTGCATTACATTTTTTACAATCTAAAAATTGCATTTCATTCTAGGTCATTACATTGCCTCTTTCCATTTAGGGTATGCACACTAAGTTTGTAAAACTTGTATGAGCTTTACAACTTGGTGTCCTATTAGAAATACTATTGGAAGACATTGTTCAAGGCTCATGTCATCCTGCGATATCTCACTCACCATGGATCTTGGGTTTTCTAGCTCTCTTTCTAATAGTTTTAATAATCAACCCTTTATGGCTCATAGTTTGCATACTTCATTTCCCATGACTTACACTGATGTGCATGATGTCCATCTCTGACAAGAAGAAATAAAAACATTAGATGAAAAAAGAGAAAACTTACAAGACCATATCCTTAGTGAAAGCATAGAAATTAGCTTGGTTCTTATTATACAAATTCTAAGTAAAGTGCTTAAAACTGGAAACAAAACACAAATTGTCTATAGGCTTAGTTGCTTCTTTCATGAGTACTTAAGTAAACGAGCCAACAATGACATACATGCCACAATCAACTCTATTGAAGCTAGCGAAATGAAAAATGATGTGATGAATGTCAAAATAGATGATGAAAACATAAAAGATATCAATTAAGAACAACTGATTAAAATGGAAGGATTTATCAAAGCTAGACCTCGTAAGGGCTCAACTAAAAATCCTCTTGATATTTCTTTCTCACAAAATGATATACTTAAATGTGCACCTGATGGTCCTCTTTACATAGCTGGTTGAATCAATGATAAGTCCACTAATGGGATATTAATTGATCCCATTTGTGGAGAGAATGTGATCACTGAAGAATTTCTATTTGTGCATGAACTATATCAAGATACATATGATAAATTGAAAGCATGGATCAAGACACATAATGGTTTTTCTTGTCCTACGATTGGCTTGATACATCTCCCTTTAAAAGTTGGACCAGAAACATTAAATGTCTCATTCACCACCATTCCAAAATTGGACCAATTTCATGTGAAGTTAGGCTATCCATGGCTTCACTTCATGAATTTTGTCCCTTCAATTGTGTATAAGTGTTTAAAGTTTCCATTTGGAAATGATATATTTATTGTACATCATAGCGGGTTTAATCTTGCCTCTCCTTGAGGGAACTTTTCATTAGATTTCTTTTGGCCCGAGCCTATGGAACCTCTTAAACCTTGTGAGGAATTATTTTTCAAATCATATCACAAGTTCAAGGAAAAGTGCATAGCAGAATTATCCCTTCAAAACATGCCTCAATCGATGACTAAACAACCTATCCCTGACGAAACAATGATTGAACCGAAAGCCCTTCCAAACATCCAAGAACAACCTATATCAAAACCTCCTACTGTTTCCTATAAGAGACCGCACGATAACAAAAACAATCTCATTGTCCCTCCTAAAATCAAACAAGTTTACAAAGATAAAGAGAAATTGGTTGAACAACCTCCTGTTGTTTCTTCTATTCCTCCCAAGGAAGAGAAGGAACCTATGACTGATAAACCCACTCTTACAAAAACAAAAATTTGACAATATTGAAACAAAATTGAAGTGCTAGAGAGTGTAGGCATAGACGTCATGCTATTGCTCATATGTTACAAACTAAAGAAGATAAGAACAACATAGAAAATAAAAATCTGAACTTACCTGAAGCAATGCAAGATGATTCTATACCCTCGCCACAATATAGACAAGAAATTTTCATGGAAATTTTCATTCAACCTCCCGTTGTGATTAATTTAGATGATGAGATTGATATTGTAAAAATTGATGAAAAAGTGCATAATGAGTTGAATATTGTTCTCTTCTTCTATTAACTTATATGAAAATATCCTAAAAGGATTGTTGAACTTGGTGCTTTCCTTAGTTCAAAACTTGCCATTGTCCCTTTGGCTAGCTGTTCACCTTCTATTTATATAGACTGAGACTGGGATGCAGACAACCTGCTATAGGTTGAATCACATGTGCCTTACTAGTATTTTTCTTTTTAATGTTTCTTTATGTGATTGCATGTGCGTAATGTGATCCCCCATGATGTTTGGTTTGATGTATCTCTCTCTCTCTCTTTGTGCATTCTTCTATATGCACCTACATTCTTCTCTATGTCATAAAAGTGATCCTTTATCTTTTTCTATGTCTTTTGTTTTCTTTTTGGGGATGACACAAGGTCTTGAGACATTTAGGTCTCTTCCATGTTGACCTGAAAGTATTTTTTTTCCCTCTCATTGTGTAATTCTTCTAGTTCTTTGAGTATTTGGGGAATGATGATAGTTCCAAGATTAAGACATCATTATCACAAAGACATACTGACCCCGCATCCATAGATCCCTTATGTATTTTTCAGGGAAACCCTTCCCTCCTTGTTCATGGTGTAGCTTTATTTTGGAAATATATGACTTGAGATAGGGTTTTTTGAGGAAAGATCTCATGTCTTAGGATAAAACATTGACTACTTTAAAGTAGTTGCTCACAATAATGGTGTTGGCAACTGCTTTAAAGTGGGGGAATACATTGATGACATCTTTCAACATATTTCATGGAATGATTTTCTTTTTTATTTTTACGTGTCCTTTTCTTGGTGGTGTCATTGGGTTTGATGTCCTCCAAGAGTGTGATATTTCTAAGCATACGATTCCAATTAGTGACATGATACAAAGTGAGAGGCATCCCATAAGTGGCGATTTGATACTCTTTGACTTGTCCTCTCTTGGAGAAATTAGGCACAATTTTCCCTAAGAATAAGACCTTACATGAACAAAGAAAATCCCCTTTAACAAAAACTTACAGACATGACATTCAAAAACATTCAAAAGCATACCAAAGAATTACATTGTGGTGCCTATTGAAGCTGTTAGGAGGATAATTTTTGTATGGTATGTGAGGATAATACGATTCTATCATTTTCCACCTCATTGGGATAACTCACCTAGTGGACGAACTAAGGTTCCAATACCCTAGAGTGAGCACACGTGTTACAAATGTTACCTGATTTTTAGCTTTCAGCTGAAATTAGGTAACTTAGTGTTTGTTCTTTTCATGTTCAAACATTTAAAAGAGTAACCACAAGACTGCTAGTTTCAATATGCATGAAAGAGTGATTGTCAAATGAATAGATTACATTTTGTCATTTCAATGTTGCAATTACAACAAATGAGGAAGAAAATAATAGATATACAAATGTAATCTTTTATTGATAATCTTGAAGTGTACATGTCCCTCACAAGCCAAGGGACTAACTCTCTTATTCAATGAAAATATGAAGCAATTCATACATGAATAAGTAATTTAAACAAACAATGTGCATATAAGAATGGAACCGGTCATTTCCTAAGAATAACTGGTTACAGGTTGCCTGATTGCTCTGCTGTTGCTACTGCTCCGAGTTGCTTGTGTCCTCCCCAGCTCCATAGTGCTCCTAGCCCCTACATTTAAAAAAGCAATGATATTAGAGTGAGGCTCTAAGCAATGAAAGATTCAATCCTTACATACACACCTACCTATGCGTGTATAAATTGATCCATAAGTGCATAAAATAAGCATGCAAACCTTGGATGTCTTGGAAAAAAAAGAAGTCATCAAATACATCCAACATATGAACTTATTTTCTAACTGTTTGCTTCATGTGTAGCTTTAGGACAAGTCTAGTTACTATTCTGATTTGGATCAAATACAACATGTGGGGTAACTTTGGCTCCCATGAGGGTAGAGTCCAACATGCTTTGAAGGGAAAAGGAAATTGAGAAACTTGATCAAAGATTTATCTATTATCAATGCATTAAAATAATATGGAATCACACCAATTGATCAACTTTCATTATCAGATTCAAAAGATGCAACATATTGTGTTGATATGTCCTTCAATCTTCTTAAGAAGATCCATGATCTATTTAAATAAAGGACGTGACTTCATAGATGCATCAAGTTCAATTATGAATCTTTTGAAAAATGAGGAAGCATTTTAGGAGCCTCTCTCACCATAACCCTATTGGGTAGTCACAAATCATAAAGGAAGGTGAGATTTTAGGTCACCCACATAGGCGACATGTGGATGTCCAATAAAATTAAAATGAGGAGACTGTGTGTATTTATTACACATAATCAAAAAGTGAGCAATGGTTGAATCAAGGTCATGATACAAGTACAAGGACAACACATTTGCAAGAGCTACATGAGGCAAATGGAATTGATATTGTTCATTCATAGGTGTACTTGTGAAAATGAATGCAATTCACTAAAGGTCATTTTCATTGATAAGGACGATAAAAAATACATGCTACAATAGTCTCATGAAGGACAACAATAATAAATGTATGCTACATGACAACATGGGTAGTTACTATATTAAAAAAATGGAGCAAATAAGCCATTTTTCACCTTGGTGGAAAATGAGGAACTATGATATGAGCCATGCAATGAAGAGTACAACCAAATAACAACAAACATCAGATGCATATACATCAAAAAAATTACAGGTTGACAAGTCTGGGGAAGTATTCAAAATATAGCATAATTTTTTTCATGGAAATGAAACATGGCCATTTATTTTTCTGCCCTCATAAGTGAGATGAATGAAAGTTATATGCTATCTTTTAGATTGAGAAAATGATAAGCTTGAAAGCATTCCAAGCATGTAAAACAGGATATCAATGAAAAAAAAAATTTAAGTTGCACAAGGATCTATTCAAGGCCTTCTCAATCAAACATTAGACAAACAAGTTGCTAGATAACATTCAATGCCTAATGGTTTAAGGAAGGGCACAAAAGGAAAATACATTCAAGAAACATCAACTCTAGTTGACACAAATATATGCCTATTATGAACATGTCATTACAAGAAGTCATGACATCAATATAACCCTCATATGATGTGATCAAGATACAATTGCTATGCCATAACACAAGGGATAGGGGTCTGCTTTTCTCTAAGCATATTACAAAGAATGATTAAACAAGTTTCCAAATATTTTCCTCTGGAAATGATGCCTCTAAGCATATTACAAAGAAAGGAATAGCACTGGTACTAAAGATGGAAGTGGTCTTCATTGAAATAAAGGAGCTCATGAAATTCAATTGTTGAAACCATCATGAACTATGGTGTTGTACTGAATAGAGAATAGTCATGAATAAGAATAGTTCCATTGAAGGTTATATATTTACCTTCATGATTATCTATGAACTTGAAAAAAAAAATCAATAGTGAATGCAAGGTGCAGTCATTACATAAATAAAATACTTATGGCACTATTGTCAAAAAGATGCTATTGTGATAGTGTCTCTACATGTAATGCAAGGAATAATCCTGATCATCAGAGGACATGAAATATAGTCCATTCACAACAAGTTCAAAGATTAAGGAACAATCCTAGATTCAATCAAAATAGTGGTAGCCATTACTTCTACTAGGGCAGTCATGTGCATTGACAGACATAGATGTGATTCAAGGTAAGTCACCAATTAATGAGTAGTTTGGTCAATTCAATGCATAAACAATGGGATGCAATAACCAATGAAAGATCATACAAAGTTGTGGAGAAGAAATGAAAATGATGATTGCAGCTACAATTGTGAAGAAGTGTAATCGTGCTATTCTTGAAGAACAACACTTTCCCATTCCTACTTTATCCTAAAGTTAGGAATACATCCTCTTGAAAGCAATAAGAGTCTATAGAAGAGTGAGGGGAGCTTAATTCAAGATTTTCATCTATTGGGTCAACTTTCAAGGATCTTTACATTAATAAAGACAGTGACCATGAAGTGTAGAATATAGGTTATTCACAGTGACCAAACCCATTTTGGGGTTTTTGTTTTTAAAAACATTCTACATAAAGGAAGTGCTACAAAAAAACTAGTTAAATTCCCACTGAAAGACACATTTTTCTACAAATTGGGGCTTTCATTGTATCCATAATGTGCAATGACATTTCCTCATTTTTTGCAACAAAATTTGAAGTTGCTTGTCAAATTGAAAAAATACCCATATGGGTTCACCATGAAAATCTGGATATAGAAATGGAAAAATGGAGAATGTCCTACATGGATAATAAAATGAAACCATTTCATGTGTTTCTAACAGGTTGTGGTGAAGATTGGCCTTTTTTCTGTAAATATGGAAAACCCACCAGGGTTTTTTAAAAAATGGAGCCACATTGTTATATTCTACAGGAAAATGGAAAAACTTGCAAAATCATCTGTACTTTTTGCAACAAATTTGAGATTTTCAAGAAAATCAAGAAACCCACTTGGGTTCTTTACATAAAATTGAAAATTCAACAAAATAGATGCTACAAGAAACCCAAATAGGGGTTTTTGGCAATTATAATGAAAACGAAGCATAAAATCATGAATGGAGAAAACCCAGATTGCATAATGGAGGCCGAGCCCACAAAAAATTACTTTTTTTTTCTACATTCCAAGAAATCCATTTGGGTTGTTAATATTTGTGAAATAAAAGGAAGAAATCAAAAGATAACATGACGGTTTTCAGAAATGAACATGAAAGACACATTTTCCTATTCATAGCTGTGACCAGTGAGTCATTATCTCATGAAAAAAATAGAAAAGCACTGAGTTTATTCAAAATTACAGAGCACTGGAAGCATTTTAAATGCTATCATAGGAGTTTAAAACTTTAAAGGCTTCCATTCAAGCTTTTCTTTCTCATTAAAGGAGTAAAAAGTCAATGCAGAGGTTGGCTGGGAGCTTACCCGAGCTCGAGCATTGAAATGTGCAGGGCTTTGTCACTCAAAACTTCCTGTCGAGCTTCAAATAGACTTGACAATGGCGGCTGTATGAAGGAGAGCAGAAACAGGAGAAAGAAATAGCATATACAGTTGTTAGAAATACTATAGGTTGCGATTGTTTTCTCATAATGGCTTCTCAAATATGTGAAAAACACAATTTTTTTCCAAGAAAACCAATTTACTTGTTACAGGCTTCTTTTCATCAGAAAATGTCAAAAAATTGATAGAAGCAGCCAAAGATAGCATCAATTTTTTGTGTTTTTCCAAACCCCATAGAGACAGAGTGTTCTAGATTTTCCTTGACCGACAAAATGATGTCTTTTGCCTCATGTTGGTATGTTTTGATAATTAGGGTTTGATCCCTATTTGAATGCTGATGGGATTTTTTTTGTCCGCTATTTTAAAATCAAACATATGGTAAATGCAATGGGGGTCGAAATATGTGTGTTCTCACTTAGGCATCTTAGGGCTTAGGGGTTTTTCCTATTTTTTAAAACTTTGCTAAGTCCTCAATTTGCAAATCATGTGCCATGCAACTTGATATGTCCTTTGATTTTTTACCTCAACATCACATGACTTGGAATACGCTTTCCAAGGGGTTTGAAGGTCGACCTTTTGTCCAAGTATGTTGAAGAATATAATGCCTTTGCAAACATGTATTTTTCCATGTGTGATCAAGAATGCAGAATGAGGTAGGTTGATGGTCAAGTGCCTTTGAAACTTTTGGGAACTTTTAAGATATGATATTATATGTTGCATTTGTTTTCAATTTTTGAAAATATCATGTAAGTGATTTGAAAATCACTCTCAATTTTCTTTTAGATGCAAATGTAATACATATTATGGTGGGCTCCCTTGTCTTGTGCTTAATTGTAAAGTGACTTGTTAAGTGATGTTTTATGAATCACTTAACAAGGTCATTATCTTTAATGTTTTAAAAGCCATGTGTTTTCAAAGAACACACATATTGCATGATGGAGAATGTGGTCAAGTATTGTATGAGGACAAATGATGATTTACAGAAATGTGAGATGTGTGGGATGTTGTTTTGACTAATTTTGGTGGGAAGGAGGCCAATTGGAGATATTTTTTGTCACATTTTTGGGGTGACTATTGACTTGGCCTATTTTTTCTTCATGTGAAGGAAATTTTAGAAAGTCCTAGGAGGTCCTTTTGGGGCATTTTCTATTTTATCCAACCAAAATCTTCTAGAAACACTTGTGTGAGAGGTTTTGGGGGTTTTGGCTTAAGTATGTTCATTTTGAACATTTGAGGGAGTTCTTTATTTTTCCAACACAAGGATAGCTTACTTTCTTGGAGTTATTTTTTATGGAGTTGTATTGTAACTCAGGCATACCTATTATACAATAAGCACTCTGAATTAATAAATTGGAGCATTTTTATCTTCTCTCTTCATGTTTTATGGTATGTCATTAATGGTTGATCAGTCTGTTTTGTGAAATTCATATTTCCTTACAAAATTTTCCCATGTTTCATGCATCCATTTAACATAAAATGTATGTTTATAGGTTATAAACTGTGTTGTTTAATGGTATTATTGACTGTGAAAATCTATTTTCCTTTTAAAAGCACTGTTACAGACCTCCTTATAAATTCTTGATGTGAATTGCATTGGAAAGGTAGTCATGTGTGTTAGCTTTGAGATATTAATTTGAATGTGTAAGGCTATTAGAAGGTCTAGGTTGTTTTGGTGTATCACCTTAGTTTCTTTCCAACATTAGGTTTATTTTATGCAAATTCTTACCCTTATCTTAGAGATTAAGTAGTTAGGTGGCATCAAAAGGGGAAGCCAACCCTTATCACTGGAGGTCTTCTTTCAAACAGGTTACCCACAACCTGAAAGCAGACCCATGTTAGTCTAAATATGCTAAGTTCAATTAAGGTTTAGCAAACAAGGTGTAGATTTGGGGAGCTAACAACAAACAAACAACCCCGTTCCACATTGTGTTGGAATGGTTGTGCTTGATCCTTTGTTTTCTTTGTTTTTCTTAGCCTTTGATAGGGTATGATTATGTACCTTTGTTATTCCTACATACTTAATTGTCTTGAATTCTTACTTTAGTGTGAGTTTTTCATGGGGGAAAATTCTCACTAAAATGAGGGGAAAATGTAGTAATGGAAAAAGTATCCCTTTTCCTTAATTTGGGAATAATTAATATAAAATTAACTTAATAATGCCTTGATTTAATGTTGTAATGTGTCTTACACATTCACATTGAGTCTAGGGCCCTTTTTAATAAAATAGACTTAATTTATGCCTTATTTAAGGTGTTGTAAAGTGTTTTCCTACACTTTCACACTTATCTAGGGTTTCATTAATTCATTGTGGTTAATTGAGGTTAATTGTCCCCTTTAATTCAAATCTAAGCCTTATTAATTGCATTTTTAAAGGATCTATCTTGACATCCATTAATAATATTACCTAACATTTACATTTGCAAAATTAGAGTCCTAGAAATCTGTGCTAGGACCCATTCACCTTTAGTGGTGAATGAGTCCTCCTAACATAGGACACCCCTTTCTTTACATATGTGAAATGGGTTTTTGATGTTATTTCATCCCCCCCAAAGCATGGTCCTAGGAAATTGTGCTAGGACCCATTCACCCAAGGTAGTGAACAGGTCCTCCTCACTTAGGAAACTGCTTTTTGAATCTATTTGTGGTAGGATTTTAATGATTTTCAATTCTAGATATGATGTTGGCTTGGTTTATTTGAATTTCGAGGTTAATTCTTAGATTTGGTATAAATATAAGGTTAATTCACATAATTTCATCCTAAGTGACCTATCAAATTCAAGTGATCATAAGAGTACATTCACAAGAGCTTTGTAGAGCATTTCAAGGGCATTCAAGAGTAGATTATCAAGAGTTTATTGCAGAAATTCAAGGCCATATAATCATGTCAAAGGCATAGTGCCTAAAGCATGTAGTTGAGCTGGTGTATGTTGATGTACCATTAAAGATATATTTGCAAGCATTATTTCACATTGAATTCAAGATCAAGATCGACATTCTACATGGCCACTTCATGTTAGTTTGCAGATTTACATTCCAAGACATCCTCCAAGGTATCATCATTTCATGTTTCATGTGTCATGCTCTATTTAATTGTTTCATTATAAGGTTTAATTACCTAAAAGGGGTTTGATTGAGGAAAACCCCTATCCTCTAATAATCAACAAGTTTTTCTTCCCTTTGATGTGTATTTGCAGGTTCATAGGTTGAAGATTAGTTGGAGAACAAGATTGAAGCAAAAGTTGTCAAAGTTGTCAAGTTACAAAATTTGTCATCCATATTGCAAGAACACGAAAATGAGGCTACAATATTTGTTTCACATTTTTAGAAGTTGAGCACCAAGGAGCTGAGAGTGCATATCTTGAGGAATAGAACCCAGATCTTAGTTTTTAGACACCCTAATAGGGACCCATTTGCTAGTAAAGGCGAATGAGTCCTCTATGACCTAAAAATAACAAGTTTTCTCTAAGGTACACATCATTTTAGCCTTGCAAAACTCCCCTTATTGTTGCTATAGTAATTAGGATTATTTTTTATTATTATTTGCATCATATCATACACAAAATTTCATGTTTTGGAGAAAAAACCTAGTGGTTTTTCATCTTGATCAATTCATTTTGATAAACCTTATTTTTCACCCTAAACATAATTAAACCTTATGATGAAACAATGAAACATGAAATATGAACAATGATTACCTTGAATGATGTCTTGAAATGTAAGTCAAAATCTAACATGAAGTGGCCATGTAGAATGTATATCTTGATCTTGAATTGGATATGAAATAATGCTTAACTTGGATCTTGAATACTAAATCACAACAGTAGCTCAACAACATGCTTGATGAATTATGCCTTTGACATGATGATGGATCTTGACTTGCTGCAACAAATGATGATGAAATCTTCCCTTGACTACCTTAGAAATGATTGTGAATACTCTATGACACTCTTGTGAAGTCTTTGGATGCTTAACTCTTGATTTCTTAAGTTGATATCATGAATTATTAGGCGAAATAATGATTTGAAACCTTGTTTATATAGTCATTCCATCTAACTTACCATTTATTAGATCCCAAATGCTAACATTCATGAAATTTGAATCCAAAACCTTGATTTCGCACTCAAAACCATAAAAGGGGGCCAAATGGGACTCATACACCACTTGTCACATATATAGGTCCCATATAGGTGGGAATCACATGCCCAAGGTGGCATATGGGTCCCACTAAGGCTTTTTAGGTTGAAGAAACATTGAGGAGTTGGAAAATTAAGTGTATTTGTTGATTATGTTAAGATCTAGGTTGAAATTAGCCTCAAGATGCATAATAAAGGGTCTTCAGTGCCTATTAATGATGGAATGAAGGTCATAAATGAAAGAGGGCCCAAAACTTAATGTAAGGTTTAAATAAATGCACTTTACAACATTAAATTAAGGAAAAATTAAGTCTATTTAGCTTAAAAGGTCCCTAAAGCTAATGTGAATGTGTAAAACACATTACAACACTAGATCAAGGAAATATTAGGTTCATTTTAATGTTATTCATTCCAAAATTAAGTGTGAAAATGTAAAGGATGTCATTTTTCTACACTACAGTTCCAAAGCATGCTACCATACATTCCCATCTCAATCAAGATCAAAGTATCCCATGCACTCCATCTCATGACCTTGTTCCTTCCACTCCATCTCATGATCCCCTCCCTTTCAATCCATCTCATGATTCCCTTCCATATCAAGATCAAATCATGCCTTGTACTCCATCTCATAATCCTATTCTAGATTAAGATCAAAGCATCCCTTCCACCCCATCTCACTATCCCCTGTCATCTTAAGATCAAAGAATCCATTTCACTCCATCTCATGATATCATTCTATCTCAAGATCAAAGCATCCCTTCCACTACATCTCATGATTAACTTCTATCTAAAGATAAAAAGTTTGTTCCACTCCATCTCATGATCTCCTTCCATCTCAAGATCAAAGCATCCCTTCCACTCCATTTCATGATCTCCTTCCATCGTAAGATATAAGAATCCCCTCCACTCCATGTCATGATCCATTTCCAAATAAATATCAATGCATCCCTCCTACCCCCCTCACAATCATAATCATTCTCAAGATTCCATCACTTCCATCTAACACACTCATGAACCTCACACCTATCTTCTTTGTTCCTCCATCATCCAATTCAATTTCCTCCAAGATCCTATAATTCTTTCCACCTCATATCCCCCTTAAAATGAACTTGTGTCTTGCTTCCAAAATAAAAAGTATCCCGTTGGAAAAAGGATTTTTCAAAAAATAGATTATCAAGGCAAAGGATTAGGTCTCCATGATAAAGGTGTATTAGAAACCATTCATGTAAAAATAAAATCCAAGTTTTCATGGTGTAGACACCTAATTTAATTGTCTAAGTGAGTCACGCATTCATGTTCATCTAATTAACATCATTTTCCTCATTATCTTCTAATTCTTCATTTTTATTAAATAGTCCCATATTAGTTGATTAAATTCCCCATTTTCCTCTATTAATTGAATAATTGATACTATTTGATTAATTCATCAAAATTCACCAAATTTCCCTCTTTTCACATTGATTAAATAATATTGAATTATTTAATTAAATTTAATTTATATCTTTCCACCATGATTAAATTAATATACCAATTATTTAATTAAATATTAATTTTCCCTCTCATACATGATTAAATTACATAGTAACAAAAAAAGTAGCCTTTTCCTTGCTTGCTTGATAATTGGCATTAAAGGTGAATTAATAGTGTCTTGGAGTGGTGTTGTAATGCATTGTACACATTCAAACTATTATAGGACCTTTATTTTACTATAACATGCCTTAATTGATCCTTTGCAAAGGTGTTGTAAAGTGTTGTAACACATTTTCACACTTTTCTAGGATATATTTGCTTAATTAAGCCTAGTGGGGCCCTTTCTAAATAAAATATACATAATGTGTACCTTGTTTAAGTGTTGTAAAGTGTCTTAAAGCACTTTCACCTTTATCTGGGTGGTCTTAATTGATTGTGGTTAATTGGAGTTATTAACCCCCTTTTAATTCAAATTTAGGCCTTAATTTTGACACCTCCCGAAGATCTATCCTGACAATCATAATTTAAATAACAAATTATTTCATTGGGAAAAGTTTGGTCTTGGTAAATTGAACCAAGACCTATTCTCCCTTTATGGTGAATGGGTCCTCCCTTAACAAGAATCGCCTTTCTTAGTTTATTTGGAATGGGTTTTTGGCCTTCTTTCAACTCCCCAAAGCTTGGTCCTGGAAACTTAGTTAGGGCCCATTAGCCACCAAAGGCAAATGGGTCCTGGCTAATTTTCTAGGACCAAGCTTTGGGGAGTTGAAAGAAGGCCAAAAACGCATTCCAAACCAACTAAGAAAGGCGATTCTTGTTAAGGGAGGACCCATTCGCCATCAAGGGTGAATGGGTCTCGACTCAATTTACCAAGACCAAACTTTTCCCAATGAAGTAATTTGTTATTTAAATTATGATTGTCGAGATAGATCTTCAGGAGGTGTCAAAATTAAGGCCTAAATTTGAATTAAAAGGGGGTTAATAACTCCAATGAACCACAATAAATTAAGACCACCTAGATAAAGGTGGAAGTGCTTTAAAACACTTTACAATAAACAAGGTACACATTATGTATGTTTTATTTAGAGTCCTCCCTTAATGAGATCCTAATTTTTAAATTTCATTTTGGTAGGAATTTAATTATCTTTCTTTCCATATTTGGTGTCAGCCTTAGTTGTTTGAATTTTGGGGTTAATCTCCTAATTTAGTATAAATAAGGGGTTAATTCACATTTTTTCTCCTAGAAAGTTTATCAAGAATTCAAGCATTCAAGTGATCAAGCATTAGAGCACTTCAAGAGAATTTATAAGGCATCTCAAGACATATTTTAAGTGTTTATTGCAACAATTCAAGGTATTATCATCATGTCAAGGGTTTCATGCATTCATGTGTGTTGAGCTAAGAAGTGAATCTTGCATTGAGAATCCATTTACAAGCATAATCCTACATTTAAGATATACATTCTTCATGACCACTCCATGATTGTTTGTATATTTGCATCACAAGACAAAATCCAAGGTGATATTATTTACATTATTGCACTTTCATGCTTCATTTCCTTCATTTCATCAATTGGATTTATTACCTACAAGGGGTTTGACTGAGGAAAACCCCCATTCACTAACATATCAAGAATTTTTTCTTGCCCTTGAGTGTCTTATTGTAGATTTACAGGTTGAAGATCAAGTTGAGAAAGATTTGGAGCAAAGTTGTCAAAGTTGTCATTCAAAGTGCAAGACCATGGAAAGAGCTCTACAAAATTAACTACATGCTTCCAAAACTTGATAATCGAGATTTCAAGACTAAAGACATCAAGGTATAGGATACTGAAATCAGTTTTCTAATTTTAAAAGGACCCATTTGCCACTAAAGGCGAATGAGTCCTCCATAGCTCAAAAACAACAACTTTCTAGCTAAGTACACAACTTTTTATGCTCTGAAAACATTCCTCATAGTTGCTATAATAGTTAGGTTTCATTTTTGGTTGTTATTAGCATCATGTTTTGCATAATTTGAAGTGATTTGGTCCTTGAAAAATTAGTGATCCATCCTCTTTCTCTTGCATTTGGATTTGATCCTATTTTTCACCATTTCAATTTTGGTGAACCTGACTCATCCAACATTGCAATTTTCTAAATTTTAGTCTTTTATTACATCTTAAATTAGATCTTGAATTGCATTAATATATCATTTAGGGTTTCTTATTTTGCATTAAAATCTTGCATATATCATATAGGGTTTATATTTGCATTGTTTTGCACTTCTTAAATTTGAAAATAACAAAAATAAATTGGTAATTTTGCATCTCATTTAGATCTCATTCAGTTGCATTTGAAAATCAAAACAAAATTGCATTCCAATCTAGGTCTTGCATTTCATCTTTCTATTGCATTTTTGCATTGAATTTATGGAAAATATTAAGCTACATTTCATTGTATACAACCTAGAACTGAAAGTTAAATCTGAGAACTTGAAAATCATTAAAACATAGTTTAAAAAGACCTAAGCAGGACCAATTCACTTTTACTAGTGAATAAGTCCCTAATCAGATTTGATTTGTACCTTCTAGCATTTGAAAAGACATCAAAATTAACTTTGAATTCCATAGAAAAATTCTAGAAAGACCTAACCAGGACCCATTTTCCCTTATTGGTGAATGAGTCCCAATTAGCTACAAATCTACAATTTTAGGACATTAAAATCTCAATTTTTAGCTTCTATTTGGTGCATTCATCTTGTTGTTTTAGTTTTCTGATTTGTTGTTTCATCAATTTCATTGCATTTAGCTTAATTTACTTCATTTCAGTACATTGTCAAAATTCAAAATTGCATTTAAAATATTTCATTTTTAAAAATTCTATCGCATTGTGTGGAATTTGAAAATTGCATTTCATTCTAGGTCATTTCATTGCATTGATGTTAGTATCAAGCTTTTCCAAGTTTGCAAAGAAAAAGTTAGTCAATAAGCATGTTAGTCATTCATTCAATACATTTCCAAGTTATGAGAGTCTCCTACTGCAAGAGAGTGAAAATGATGACACTTTCCTTAAACCAACAACCCATATCATATCTCCTATTTGTGGGAATGATGTGATAGAAGAGGATACCAAGCACAAATAACCATGAATATCATAGTTGTTCTTCTCCCAATACCTCTCCTATTAGTGACGAAGGTATCCTAGTGAAAGAAGATGCAATCATTGAGATTCATGAAAGTCTTGCTTTCCCTTATCCTCCTACCCCTTGGGAAGATATTATAACACAAGAAGATGAGATAATTGTCACTACTTAGTCTAAATTCATCCCTCAACACCTCCCCTAATTGTGAGAATGCTCTAGTGAAAGAGGATACAATCGAGAATGATCATGAAAATCACATTTATTAGGACATGTGGGTTGAATGTTATAACATTATTTATCTCCTTCCCAATTTCCCTACATTTGGAAAGACCTATTCAAACAAAAAGATTCAATCATTGGTAAGCATGAAAATCATGTTTCTCCTTCTCTCGATGCCTCCCCTATTTATGATGAAGCTACTTTAAAAAATACAATCATGGAATGTGATCAACCTATTAAAAACTCTCCTACTAGGGTCAAAGTTATGGTACAAGAGAATGAGACCTTAGAGAAAAAGGATGAAATTATGGACAATCTTGACAATCAAATTTGTTCTTCTCCTAGTATCTCTCATAGTTGTGAAGAAGATACTTTGAGGTTAGAAAATACAATTGATGAAAGTCATGAGAATCTTAGTTGTCCCTCTTCCCCTAGGGAAATATTATTGAAAAAGAAGATCAAACCATTGATAACTCCCTTACTTGTGATGAAGTCATTTTATAAGAACCAACCTTTGAAGGTCATCAATAGATCTAGTTTGTAGTTCTCCTAAAAACTCTCATCCTAGGGAAGATATAATGGTGGAAGAAAATGAAATCATTGACAATGGTAATTCCTTAGATGAAGATGATGAAGTGACATTAAACTCTCCTTCACTAAGAGATCATGAAAATAAGGATAATTATTTTGAGGTTATGCACATTAGATATCCCTTGAAGTACTCTCCTGAGCCT
Organism: Sequoia sempervirens; assembly: GCA_007258455.2. Lineage (NCBI taxonomy): Eukaryota > Viridiplantae > Streptophyta > Pinopsida > Cupressales > Cupressaceae > Sequoia > Sequoia sempervirens. Next base: position 367,442,605 of record VDFB02193867.1, read on the forward strand.
AAACTTATCATTTATCCACCCTCCGAAAAAAATAAATCTAAAAATAGACTTGTCCTCATCCTTGAACAACCTAAGAACAATGTTTCACAAAAATAAAATCATAATACTGTTTCTCATACCTATAACACTAGAAACAATCCACAACCAAAACAAACACCTTAACATCCCTTCCCATTCCTAATCCAATTTTTCCTAGTGATCCTCATTTGACTGCAAATAATGGAAAGGAATATAATCTTGTTGAACACATTAAGAATATTCCTGCTAATATTTTAGTATAGGAATCACTTCAAACATCACCTAGTTATCATAGCATTCTTCAAGAGGCTTTGCAACTAGTTACGATTCCTCCTAACACTAGTTCAAATGATGTGGTAGCACTAGTTCAAAGAATGAATGACATGAACTTAGATATTGTTTTTCACCAAAACGAGTTACCTCCCTTAGAAATTCAAAATAAATATGAAGCTTTCAACATAATATCCCACATTGGTCAAATTGTGATAAACAAACTCTTTTCAAGACAATGGATTGGCCCCGAATGTGTGTAGTATGAGCCTTGTGAAAAGACTTAGGATAAGTAAAAGCAATATTAAACCCGATTATTTATCTTTTTGAGGATTTGACAACATAGGAAAACAACTGCTTGGAGTCATCACATTACCTATTAGAGTTGGGGAAGTAACATTATGAACTTTGGTCCACATTATGCTTGATGATCTTTCTTACAACCTCCTTTTAGGGAGACTGTGGATTCATGAAATGAATGGTGTCCCTTCTACTTTGTATCATGTCATGAAGTACATCTATAACAACAAAGTGTACACACTAAAATCTGATCCCGAAACAAAAAGTTGCTTGATGGATGAAAGAGAAGGATGGAATCCTTTGGAAGGATTGGAATCATATAAACTGCAAGAAGTCACAAAAGAAGAAAAAGAACACGAGAAGAAAACTATGGAAGTCACTAAATTGTTAGAAGATGATTGGGGTTCCTTAGATTTCACACCAACATTCATGGGAGAATACAAGATCATAAACAAAGAGTCTGAAAAGGGAAAAGAAAAAGTAGTAATGTGAACACACAATTCAATGAAAAACTCAAAAGCATCCACCTAAACCACCTTAGAAGCAAAAAATTACACAACAAACTTTGATGAAGCTGATTATGAACAACCACCAAATTCGAAAGAAATGAAAAAGATTTACAGACTTATGAAGCAACTTGGTTATAGTGGAAAAGGATGTGGTGCTAGAGAACAAGGTATCTATGTCCCTATAGAGCCTTACATGCAAGAAATAACTCATGGTCTTGGTTATTGTCCTTTGATAGAAATATAAGCATCAAAAAGCCTTCAATTAATATCAACACTCTTAAAAAAGATTCCTCCAAGCTAACTTTAACATTAGTGCATCTTGAAATGATAGAAACTAGTGCTCCTGATTACTATCCTTTGAAAGAAATGAAAGAAACAAAGAAATCTTCGCTTAACATCAATGTCATCACAAAAAATGCTAATGAATCGACTTTGATAGATTTTACACCCTCCTTTCAGGGAGTACAAAATCTCACAATCTAAAGAGTCTTGTGTAAGTATGATATCTAATACTAAGAGACATCTTTGTCACAAAATAACAAAACATCTTCTACTATTGGTCAAGAAAGTATCTTGTTGAGATTCCTCCAAAATCGTTTGATATCCCTACCTCCAAGAACACGAAAGAAATTTTATTACAAGACTCCATTTTGTGCATATCATAGAGTTCATGGTCATTCTACTAATGAATGCAAGGCTTTGAGTAGTAAAATCCAACATATTAAGGAGTTTGGTGCTCTTCCTTATGTGGGGGCACCTAATTCCTCTAATTGATATTTATTTTCACTCTAGCATGCCTCTCATCAATCATTTTGGCTCATCCTTGTCTTGCACTAAGTGGGGGCAAGGGGTTAGGTAGCCTTGTCCTCGTATGTCACTTTTTGTCTCTTTTGGCTAGTTGACCACCTTTCATGTACATATAAGAGCAAGCTTGGAATGTGACCGACATGCCTTAAGTTGGCTCACATGTGACATACTGAGTTATCTTTAGCATTGTATTTTTGGGGGAAACCCTTCCCTCCTATTGCATGATGCAAATTATTTTGGAAACATATGACTTGGCATAGGGATTTTTGAATAATCTCTCATGTATTATTTTACTTTAAAGCAATTGATCATAGTAATGATGTTAGCAACTGCTTTAAAGTGGGGGCATACATCAACACTTATGTTTCATTGTACAATTTTTTTTATTCTTGTGATGCATCCTTTTCTTGGTGGTGTCATTTGGCTTGATTTCCTCAAAGAGTGTGATATTTATTTAACTTATCCTCTATTGGAGACATTAGGAACAATGCTCCCTAAGAGCAAGACCATTACACGAACAAAGAAAAGTCCACTTTAAATTTTTTTTACATGATATTCAAAAGCATTTCCATTGTGGTGCCTTATCAAAGTTGTTATGAGGATAACTTTGATATGGTATGAGAAGCTAATTCGATTCTCTCTTTTGCCACTTCGTTGGGATAAGTCACCTAGTGAATAGAATGAGGTTCCACTACCCTAGAGTGAGCATACATATTTTTTGAAAAATCACCTTGCAGATGACCTGAAGTTTTGTGGCCCCAAAGTGAGTATTGTATGTTATGGACAAACAATCACCATCTCACATCATGTTGAATCAATTGTACTTGATCTTTTGTTTTTGTTTATTTTTCTTAGCATTTGATAGGATATGATCATATATCTTTGTTATTGCTGCATACTTAAGTGTCTTGGATGTCTACTTTAGTGTGAGTTTGACATGGGGTCATCCTCTCAGTAAAGTGGGGGCAAAATGTAGTAATGGAAAAAGTGGCCTTTTCCTTACTTTCTTGATAATTGACATTAAAGCTGAATTAATGGTGTCTTAGAGTGGTGTTGTAATCTATTGTACACATTCACACTATTCTAATACCTTTATTTAACTAAAACATGCCTTAATTTATCCTTTGCAAAGGTGTTGTAAAGTGTTGTAACATATTTTCACACTTTTCTAGGATATATTTGCTTAATTAAGCCTAGTGGGCCCCTTTCTAAATAAAATGTACATAATGTGTACCTTTTTTAAGTGTTTAAAGTATTTTAAAGAACTTTCACATTTATCTAGGTGGTTTTAATTGATTGTGCTTAATTGGAGTTATTAACCCCCTTTTGATTCAATTTAGGCCTTAATTTTGAAACCTCCCAAAGATCTATCCTGACAATCATAATTTAAATAACAAGTTATTTCATTGGGAAAAGTTTGGTCCTAGTAAATTGAGCTAGGACCCATTTTCCCTTGATGGTGAATGGGTCCTCCCTTAATAGGACCCCCCTTTCTTAATTGACCTGGAATGGGTTTGTGGCCTTCTTTCAACTCCCTAAAGCTTGGTCCTGGAAACTTAGCCATGACCCATTCGCCTTTGGTAGCGAATGGGTCCTCCCTTAATGAGATCATAATTTTTGAATTTCATTTTGGTGGGAATTTAATTATCTTTCTTTCCAGATCTGGTGTCGGCCTTAGTTCTTTGAATTTTGGGATTAACCTCCTAATTTATTATAAATAAGGGTTTAATTCACATTATTTCTCCTAGCAATTTTATCAACCATTCAAGAATTCAAGTGATTATGAATTAGAGCATTTCAAGAGCATTCATAAGGCATTTCAAGGAAAATTTCAAGTGTTTATTGCAACAATTCTAGATCTTATCATCATGTCAAGGTTTAATGCATTCATGTGTGTTGAGCTAAGAAGTGAATGTTGCATTGAGGATCCATTTAAAAGCATCGTCCTACATCCAAGCTCTACATTCTTCATGGCCACTCCATGATTTTTTGTAGATTTGCATCACAAGACAAAATCCAAGGTGATATCATTTACGTTATTGCACTTTCATGCTTCATTTTCTTCATTTCATCAATTGGTTTAATTACCTACAAGGGGTTTAACTGAGGAAAACCCCTATTCAATAACATATCAAAAAGTTTTTCTTTCCCTTGAGTGTGTTATTGTAGATTTATAGATTGAAGATCAACTTGAGCAAGATTTGGAGCAAAGTTGTCAAAGTTGAAAAGTTACAAAGTTGTCATTCAAAGTGCAAGATCACAACAAGAGCTCTACAGAATTGAATACATGCTTCCAAAACTTGATAACCAGGATTTCAAGAGTGCGAAAATCAAGGTACAAGATTATGAAATCAATTTTTTTGAAACCCTAAAAGGACCCATTCACCACTGAAGGCGAATGTGTCCTCCATAGCTCAAAAACAACTTTTTGGCTAGGTACACAAATTTTTATGCTCGAAAAACATTCCTCATACTTTCTATAACAGTTAGGTTGCATTTTTGGTTGCTATTAGCATCATAATTTGAAGTGCTTTGGTCCTTGGAAAATTAATGATTCATCCTCTTGCTCTTACATTTGGATTTGATCTTGTTTTTCACCATTTCATAAATAATCTTGAATTGTTAAATAATTATTTCTTAATTTCCTCTCACCTCACAATGAAATAATTTCTTTAATTATTTAACTACTAATTTTCCTCCAACTTGCACAAAGCATATTCCATTTTCAAAAGAGGATGCTCCTTTTTCAAAATATCTTCCCTCCTAAAATATTTCAAACTAATTTCCTTGAATTAAGGGGATATTTTGAGTTAACTAAAGCTTCTATTAATCCTCCACCCTTGATCTCCTTGATCTATTTTGAGTGTTGATCATCATCTTCAATGTTCAGCTTTGATCAAATATCTGAATTTCTATAAAATAATCCTTCACCTTCTCAAAAATCATTCACAATTCTCATAAGGAATTCATGACTTTTTTGAGAGCATTCTTTAGCATTTGATCATCATAATTGTGAGTCAAGATCATCATCAAAGCTTTTGCAACATGGTTTATGCGCTCTTTGATAAATCCATATCCTAAACTAGCATAATTCCATAATGGGATTATAGGTTTGCATTATCTTTTATCTTTGTTTGAATTGATTTAATTGATTTGGTTTCATTACCTTTCAAGCATTACATTCTAATTTCACTGGGTATGGGTGTAATTGATCTCTCTTTCTTGATTTTTTAGTGTTTACTAACCCTAATTGCTTTGATTATGATTTATAATCATTGCCCATTATTCCCTTATGACATTTTGGCACACCCAGTGGAACCCACATCCTTGATCTAATGTTTCTTGAAGTTTTTGATAACTTAAATGTTATAGTAATGCTTTTGCAATAGATCAACACTTTTGTTTTTGCACAAAGATGCTTTTGTTATGCTTCAACACTATTGCAAGATTACAATGACACTTTTGTTATAGTTTGATGCTTCTAACTGGCACTTTTTTTCTATGTTCTTTGTGTAGGTTTTAGAGATTCTTATGCTATGAAAGACTACTTTTGATACAACTTGATGCTTTTGTCGACTTATAGCAACACATATATGGTAATTATTGACTCTTTGATCTGAAATAGATTAGTACTTTTGTTACTTTTTGAACACCATTTGTTTCTATACTTTGAAGCTTATCTAACCCTAACATGTGTATGGTTCTTTGATCTTTTTGGAATAATATATTTATGCAACTTGTTTAAAAAGTTTGGAGAACACCAAGATTAAGAAACTACTAACAAGTTTTCTTATAGGGTTTTTTATACAACAATTATATTTCAATTTGGTGCTCTAAAATTGAACAAGCAACTATCATATTTCAATTTGGTGCTCTAAAATTGAACAAGCAACTATCATATTTCAATTTGGTGCTCTAAAATTGAACAAAAAACTATCATATTTGAATTTGGTGCATTAAAATTGAACAAAAAACTATCATATTTGAATTTGGTTCATTATAATTAAAAAGAAAACTTTCATATTTGAATTTGGTGCATTAAAAAGAACTTGTTTACCTTGTTTAGTAGGCTAGTGGTGTGTATACTATCTCCTTGTGCTACAAGCAATCTTGGAAATAAAAAACATATTAGTTTGCAATCTATTTTGTAAACTTGAGGTGTTATTGTTTGTGTATGATCTTCCCTCATGACTCCAAATAATGATCTTGATAATAAAAAGAAACATCATTATCATTTAATTCAAGTAGGGGGATTACTTGGGGATTTCATCACCTCAAGGCCAAACTCAACCATATTTTTGAGTAGGGTATACAAATGGGGGAAAATGAAAGTTGTACCCCAAGGTGTGACCGACGTCCTATGAGCCAAACCTCAAGACCCATAGTCTGCCAAGACTTATATAGGTGAGGAGAGGGGAGACCCCCCTAGACTTAGGAATTTATGAATGGGTTCATTGTTCATTGATCCCCCACTACAAACCTTGTTTATTAGTAGCCCTTAAGACCACCATTCATTGGCTTAGTAGAATGCAAGGCACAATATCATGCCCAAAGTTACTATCATGTCTTAGCCCTGATGCAGGTTACTTTTGGTTTTGTGTGGATTTGTTACATGATTTGATGTGCATGGTAGAATAATAATTAATATGATGGTGTTTTGGTGTGGAGATAAATGAAAGTGTTTATTTAAATTATGAAAAGTTGAATAGTATTGGATGTGTTTTACTTTGAAAATGAAGCAAAATAGAGTAGAAACATTTTAATTTATGTAATATATTACTTTATTTATATCTTTATGTGATACTAATTCAATTATTGTTGTGTGCCTAAGTGCACTTGAATTGTAGGAGGTCGAAGACCAAGGGTGTGATTAAGGAGAGGAGGTTAGCTTCTTGATAGGACAAAGCAGGATATTCTCTCGATCACACACACGAGCAGTTAGATTCATATACATTGCATTTAAGAATGTCTAATTTTAGTGTGTTTGTTTTGAATTATTTTCAAATCAAATAGTAATTAGTTAAATTAAATAAATAATGAAATGAAAGCATGATAAAGTAAAGGAATTAAATTTAATTATAAAATTAACTATTGATTTTGGTTTCACCGTGCTGCAAATCTAAGTGAGTATCCTATTTTCTTTAACTTGTGTTAAATTCTTGTGATAATAAAATTAAATGATAATTAGATAATATTTATTTAAATATTAGATATATATACATTTACTTTGAATTGAGTAATTGAGGAGGTATATTTTGAAATGTTTATCATTTGTGCAATGGTAATTGTGGATTATTTTTACATATCTCTTATTTATGAATATGAAATGTAAAAACACAAAGTTATATTTATATTTTAATTTCATTTTTAAAATCCATTTCAATATTAGGGTAGGAAATGGAAAAGTGAAATATTATTAAAAGGAAAAGAAATTCCCGAGAGAGGCAATGGTTCTTGAAAACATTCTTAAAAATAAGCTCTGCATTTTTTCTCTAGTGGCTACCAAGAAAATGCTGAATCCTTTAGCTTAGTGAGTTTGCGAATTATTCTTCAGGAGATAGTAGGAAATTAAAGAGTTGGAAAAGCAACTGGAAAGGAGGAAAGAAGAAGCTTTCTCAAAAAAACTAGATTGAAAATGGGAAAAGAGAAGTTGTCTAAAGAGCATCTCTAGCTGGAAGCATAATATCTAGGTTTTCCATTCTTTTTCCACAAATCTTGCTTGAAATATGAAAATACTACTGCAAAATTTGAATGCCAAGTGTTTTAATTGTATGCAAAAACTATGAAAATGTGATAAAATGTTTCATTCTTTTGTGTGCATTGAAAGAATTTTCATAATTTTACCCCTTTCAGATTGGGGCTTTCCTCCTTTGCAAACCGTGGTTTATAATTTTTTCCTAGATTGCCATTCATTTCACAGTAATTTTGAAAACATATATATGTATATATACACACACATAATTCCTTTGTGCATATATATATTTTATTTATTTAAGGGGTAAACGCTTTTGATCGGAGCTATGAACCGGAATACAACCATTCAACAATACCACCCCAACGGGGTTTGAACTTTGGTGGCATGAACAACAATGCCACTAATAAATCATCACACCATGCCAATACCAACTCTGTGCATATATATATATTATAAATATATACACATAAATTTTTTGTTTAAAGTTCTTGAATAGTAGACTGTACAGAATCATAGAAGTTTATTTTTTTTTAAAGAAAATTATAGTAGAATGTTGGGACTAAACCCTAGCCCCGACCATAGAGGAAGGGGCGGCACTATGAGAGGGACAATTCCCTCCATAGGCCAAGGCCTGTGGAGGAGGCACTGCCCCCTCACAGGTAGCGCCTTCCCTTATGGGGGAGGCGTCAGCCCTCCAACACTGCATGCAAATTGTGTGTGATAGTTTTTATTTAGAACTTTGTATTGGAAAATTAGTGTGCGCACAACGCTGTCACATGAAAGAAAACCTATAAATATATATAACAATATATATATATATATAGATATATAAACACAGATATATATGTGTGTGTGTGTGTGTGTGTGTGTGTGTGTCTACACACACATGCATATTGACATTCATGACTCTGTTTTCAATAGAAAATCTGCTTTGGTAATGTATAGAAATCGTAGCATTGTGAAAATGTTCACATCATGTCCTTTTGTAAATTTATTATGTATTTATATATATATATATATACATATATACATATATACATATATATACATGCATAATAAATATCGAATCAAATCTGAATGATGAACTAATTTATCCAAAAGTTAAAACTTAGAAAAGAAGCAGAATAAATTCATAAAAATAACTCTGTGTACAATAGCAAACTTGTATTCATACGCAAATCTGGTTATCTACATTATTTTTCTGAATATCGATGCAATGTATGAGTCACCATATATCATTTCTGAACTTAGTGAAACGCACATAAGGCTATGTTAAGAGCTGAAGATGAATCTTTAAAGCAAATGTAGACTATTGAAAACACATTCAAAACTAGTGAAATTTTATGAACGTAAAACACAAGGGTTGTATTTAAAATATTATTACACTTCAATCTGTTGAAAGCTTTGCTATTTTCAATACTAGAAGAGTGGCTAGATTGCCACCCTGATTTTTGTAACTCTATGATTAAACATGTATGAATTGGCTTCCTTTTCTTTAAAACTTAACTTATAATTCTTTTTCATAAAATTGTAGACATTTTTTTGTCCAATAAAAAAGTAATCTGTGTGCAATGATTTTACTTCATATTTATAAGGTTGAAGAGACTAGTATTCTTTTTCTAAATCCATTAAAATCATTATCTTAGAAAACAAAACTTGGATTGATTTTAAATTGCATAGTAACTAGCAATAGTAATACACATAGAAAAATCTCTCATACTGAGTGTATGCATGAAAAGCTATTTTGATAATCTTTGTGTGAACATTGGAAAATGATGAAATTTCTTTGGAATTAGAAATGTGTAAAATTGAATGTGAACTTAGATGGAAAGTGTATTATTTACTGTATTGTGAGAAACTTCCGGGACAGGATGCCGAAGGTGGACCCACAAAGACGGTAGTTTTACCTTTTCTAAAACTATCATTTGTTTTATTTATGCTTGGCCAAACACATGCACCATTGAAATAGATGGAAATAAAATCCTAGAAATAAATGTATATAGTTCTCTGCCACCTCCTGTTTACAAGAAATATGTGATTCTCATGTTAGGAATGCATATAGGAATCAGGCTTGCATCGAGAGTTCCCTCATGTGTTTTTTTAGGTTGCTAGGCTCCTCATGCAAGGCCGAGGATTTCTTCGAGTTAGGAAGAAACCCGAGGAAGTATTGTACTTCATGGTTGGGCGGAAAAGGTGCCTTAATCACACTCTTGGCCCCAACTTGCAAGAAGACCAGTGGTGTCACAGCGGTTGAGGTTCAGAGGTTCACATGCTATAAATGTATTCATGTATTTTTTTGAATGGCTTGTAAAGCCCACTTGTAAATGTAATTCTATTTGAAATTTAGTATTGTAACATTGAAATAGATGTATTGGTATGAAAGTTTTGATGTAACATTGAAATAGATGTATTGATTGAAAGTTAATGATGTAATTGAAACTTGAGTGAATTTATAGAAACTCATAGATATACATATGACATGTATATATGTATCATTGCAAATATATTTGTTGATAGTGCAATTTAATTCTTTTGTATAAATGGAATGAAATTTATTACTAAATTTTCCTTTGAGCATTTATGGAAAGATCTTGATCTATGCATCCTTTACTTTTACATCATCTCTCAAGCGTTATAGTTACTGACCACATACTTTACTCTTGTTGAGGTGATAAAATTCATTGTTGGACCTAGTCCTTCTAAGGAAAGGGGTAGTAAGGTGGTATATGACCTTATCATACCCTAGTTACTCATTCAATTGAAGGTGTCACTAACTCATTTGACTGCAAAATCTGATGAAATATATATAATTTGATGTATTGTCGGGTGCTTGTAAAATTTGATGTGTAATTTGCAAAATTTTAAAAGTTTATCCCCGAAATTCGTCAAAATTTTGACGAACCTGGGTTTTGTCAAAATTTCAATTAACAGTTTCGTCAAAATTTCAACAAACATGAAAAATAAGAAAAAAATCAAATTGTGGCCGACATAAAGAAAAGTGAGTTCGCTGATTTATTATGACAATGTTTTGATATACTTGCGAATTTTCTCAACTTGAGATAGTTTGTGGAAAACTAAGGACAATTTTCTTGGGAAATATCAGAAAAAATTCAAGAAGATATCACCAAGTTGAGGGTAGTCATTATCTTTTTGCAGAATTCAGTTGTGAAGTCAGATTTGTAGTTCTAGGTTTGAAAATCATATTTTAAAGCAACATGTTATCAGATTTCATTTTTAGAGGTTTAGGGTTTTGAGAATTTCATGTCCAGATTTTGTTGTGTGGAATCACCATAAGATCACAACCAAGGAACAAATTCTTGTGACTGTAATTATGTGATCCATAACTCTATTGGTCATGTGGCACAGTCATGCTATAACAAATATAGGATGCATTCATGTGTGACCCAAGTTTAATGTGGCTATGTCGTGATAGAAACAGAGGCACTCATATAATGTAGTTAATTTAGGTTGTATAATGTAGGTGTCAATCATCATTGGGTGCATTTAGGTTGTCTCAAATCTAATAGGTTATGATGTAATTATAGCATGATCCAAGAGTGATTACCTCTTACTGCAATAAAGAGCCTATAACTCTGGTTGATATGTAGAGTGGTTGTGTTATATCAATTATGTAGTGCATTCAAGCACAACCCATGTTTAATGGGCTATTCTAGAGAGTGATCAAGATTTTGTAAACCTTATGAATTTTACTTAAAAGTGTATAGCTTAAACTACAAACCAAGTTTGTTACATACTTGAATGCAATCTTGGGTTACCGCAAACTATAATAATGTGATATGCTAATAACCATTATGGAAAGTATTGAAGTAATATCCATGCTATATAGGATACATTTCCCTGATCTGGTTTACATACCTTAATGATCAAACACAAGCTTCCCACACACTCTAGGATACAATCCAAGATCATACCACAACCCTGTCAAGACAACTAATTTTTTGACCCAAGATTTAAGGTTGTTTTTTAATACCAACATAAGCATTGGTAAGGGCATGATTAGGGTACAAACCCTAGGCCTTCATAGAAACATAAACAATAACTCTAGTGGATTAATGAGGTTACAATACCAAAAAGATTGAGACATTGTAGCTAATAACAAAATCTTGCAATCTATAGATTGTAGCCAATAACAAGCACACTATGTAGCTTAGTGACATTTGTAAATGAAATCTACGGTAAGAAGAATGACAGTCACTTGAGATGTGACAGTCAAAAAGAGGCTGAGTAGTGACAAGATAATAAAGCTCAAAGCTTACATAGTAAAGTGGAGATTTTAATAGTGAGTTTCCTTACCCCCTTGTTGACCTTAAGGGTTTTTCAAATGCTTTTGGTAGTGTTAGAAAAGGAAAATGCGATTAGGGAATGAATGTCCAAATGAAGTAATAGTGGTAATCATAGGTTCAATGTTTATTCTTAGCCATTAATGTATAATGGAGGTAGTGGATTGCATGTTTGAGCAGTGTTTTGAGACTCATCAAAGATGGGAGAATAGTGAATAATACCTTGTGGACTATGAAGTAGTGTCAATAAGGTTGAAGGATCTTAAGATTTACAATACCATGAAACAATGAGTCCCCTGTAGTAAGTAGGCAGTCTATAAGGCATAGTTTGATTTTATAGAAAGATGATGATGAATGGAATCTTCAAGTGATAGTGAGTGAGCTATTTGAGATTGCAACTGAGGGTGCAATACCTAGTCTTAAAGGAAGTTATCAAAGCAGTAAATGTGCAAGAAAATAAAATCGTACACAACAAAAAATTTACAATGTTATCTTGCATAATGTCTTGAGTTTGAAGACAAAAATCTCATTGTATCTTGATGAAAGTGGTGACCTTAATGGTCAATCACTGGCAACCATGATTTTAAAACATGCTATTGTGCTTATGGAGGAAAAATTTTAAGCAATGCAGTGAGTGGTGGTTTGGAACAATGGCAGGTATGAAGGATTTGCTTTATATGCATACTATGCAGTCTAGCTTAAGATAACGTTCTTAGAAGAGATTGAAGGTGGATTATGGATCTCAAGGGTTACCATGAAAAGGATTAAAGAAGAAACTGGGATCTATTTAAAAGCCATGGTCATGAAGATATTAAAGATGTCACATGCAAAACCCTAGTAGCTAGAGTAATGAATATAGTTCCAAAGAGGATAGTGTGCTAGGAAAGATTAGGAGATCTCCACATCATCTAATTATAGGGAAATACATCATTTATTTATTTTTTTAATTAAAAGAAATCATTCTAAACCCTATATAGGATACATTGATACTTCAAAAGCCTCTGAAGGAATTTGAGATTATGCAAATATATGTCAAGTAAATACCTAGATTACAAATAGTAGTGGGAACAATGTAAGATTTGTTGAGCAGAGCAAGAATGAGATAAGCAACAATGAATCCTATGCTTCCTTTCACGCACATCTCCTCACCATTCTCTGTCATTCTTTACTGAAACACTTCTCCATTTTGGTGATCTATGCTTGAAAATAATGTTTTGACGAAGGTTTTAAAGTATTTTTATTAAAATGAAAACTCCATTCTAGTGGGCTACGCTTGAAAATAAGATTTTGACAAAAGTTTTAGAGTATGTTTATTAAAGTGTTAGAGTATTTTGGCGGGCTATATTCTTGATTCATTAAAATGATTTATTCAAATGGATTGTGACTAAATAAATGACTAACTATTTAGTCATTTTTATTTGCGTGACTAAATAATTTTTAATCAATGACCAAAGTAGTAATTTATTTACTCATTTATAGTTGAGTTGCAAAAAATGAGCAGAATTTAGTCATTTTTAGTTGTTGTGACTAAAAGTTTTAGTCACCTAGTCATTTATTTTCAAAATTCTACTAGTGTGTGCTTCCTTGTGCGATTAGGGCTCTCTCAATGTTGAGGTTCCTAGGGATAAGCTCGTCATAAGAAGTGACACATTGCATCTTTAACTAAAAAGATAAATCCGTATTGACATTAGCAATGATGATTCCGACTTGTTGCTCCTTAGGAATGGGTCACTTGCTCTTACTAGCTCGCTACCTCCATCGTTGTAGGAAGTTTACGATAAAGTTCAATATTCTGATTTTAGTAGTCTAACGGTTGGAAATCATAGTAAAATAAAAATTTAATAAGTTTTGGAATTAGTATTTTAAAGTGTTTTCTGGGGTCATTAACTTCAAACTACTCTTTTGTAGGGGTGGTTGCATGCCAATTTTTTTGGGTGTAAAATATTATGACCCAAAGAATGTGGTTTTGCAAGTGAACGAATATGGAGCTGTGAATATCGAAGATGAAGTTAATGATCCTATAGAAGAAGATGATCATGCGCCAGAAAACACAATTGAAGATGATGGTACAAATACATTGATCCATGACACATTTAGTGGCAGAGATGATCATGATGATTGAGATGACTTTGATGATTTTCATGATTTACCTATACTTGAGAAGGCATACGAGCTCTTTTATGAAGACTCCCAAACAACTCTTCTCTCTGTTGTATTGTTGCTATTGAACTTGAAGGTTATGAATGGTTTATCAAACATAGCAATCTCACGGATGTTAAGGTATGTCATATATGTCATCTTTTTTCATCTATTTTAATTGTTGTTAGTTCATCATTAGTAAATAAAGGATGAAATATGTGCCATTAATATTATTTATATTAACAAATTATTTTTTGTAGATTGATTGGTGAATTTTTGTTACCACCATCAAATATTTTACCTCACTCATACTAAGATTTATCTAGCATTATGAAAGATATCGAAATGGAGTATCAAGCAATAGATGCATGTCCCAATGATCATATTATATATCATAAACAACATGAATTTGCAACATAATGCCCATAATGTCATAACATAATGCCCATAATGTCATATCAGTAGATATCAAACAGATCAACTAACAAAAAAGGTGCCTCGCAAGGTTCTTTGTTATATTCCCATTATTCCACATATGCAATGATTATTTAGGTGCAAAAGCTTAGCACAATTTATGGATTACCATGCACGAAATAGAAGTGGAGATGACATTCTTCAAATTCCTATAGATGGTTCTGCATTTAGGGACATGGAAGGAAAAATGGCCACACTTTAAAGAAGAACCTCGTAATCTCAGGCTTTCATTGGGAGCAAATGGGGTCAATTCATTTGGAGAGATGAGATCTATTTACTCGGTGTGGCCTGTTTTTGTTATCAACAATAACATTCCTCCATGGATGTCAATAAAGAGAGAGCACATAATGTTGTCAATGATTGTTCTAGGGATGATTGTTTACATCAATTTTATTTAACGTAGTAGCATCTCATTTGTCTTATTTGTTGCATAATGAGTTATATTTTTTTCATTCAATAGTCATGTACATTAATTTATATATATTGCAATAAAATGGTTATAATAATTATGTAATGTTTATGTTCATTCAACTAGGTAAGTACCAAGTTAAAGATATGAATATATATATCAAGCCTCTTATCGACGAGTTACTAAAGTTATGGAATGGCGTCACTATGTGTGGTGTCTTTAGACCAATAGGACAAAGATAATTTTAATTCCATGCAATGCTTGTATCATGGATAATTCATGATGCCCCGGGGCTAACACATTTTTGTGGTATGTTATAACGTTCGACTGCACTTTAACAATATTTAATTTTATGAAGTAGATATCATGCATGTTTTTAAAATAATCTATTCATTATATATAATTATAAAAATTGACATATTTAATCCAATTATATATGATCTTGCAGGTCTTCAAACAAATGGAAAATTTGCATGTCCAATTTGTGGTCCAAAGATGAAATCTCGTTGTTCAATAAGTTTAGGAAAGTAGGTGTTTGATGAGTATAGATACTTGCTCCATAGAAATCATAAGTATTGAACTATTGAAAAACATATTTTCAATGGGAAAGAAGAGACTACATCAAAACCACGAAAAATGACACCTCGCCTATGGAAGTTGGAATATAATAGAATTAATCATCAAGGTTATACACTAGATCAAATTGTTTATTTATCATATGTGATATGTTTTGAATTTATATTTTTATATTGTTTTGTGTTTACTCATGCTATAATTGAGAATGATTGTCATTGTTAATTGGTTTAACTTATATGCTTCATGAAGGTCATCAAGGCATTAATGGTCTGCTTCCACAAGGACTGAAAAGTTATCCTAGACAATTTAGTAGGTTGCCCTACTATGAGCAGCTACAAATTGTGCATTTGTTTAATACAATGCATATTGGAAAGAATATAATAGAAATATTATGGAAAATATTGGATGGAAGGCATGACAAAGAAAAAATTGTCAAAATTTTTAGTGACATTCAGGAAGCCAATCATGCAATGAAAAATGTCATTCAATTAAATAGCAATGGAGACCAAATTAATATAAGTTCCCTTCCTTGGTTATTAACGAAGCAGCAAAGCAATGCTATAAAAGAAGTCATACAAAAAATTCGATTTCCCACAGGATTTTCTGTGAACATAAACAATATAATAACAAAGAAAGGTGAATTTGGGTAGAGAAAACGCATGATTGGCATACCTTCATTAAGGTAATTATTCTGGTATATTATATACACTTGTATAATGCATGTACTTTTAGTGTATTATGTTTACTACTTTTGGAAAAATAATGAAAGATCATTTTATAATTGTTGCAGTACGTTCTACCTCTATCTCTCCCAGACAACTTCACAACAATGTCAAGCAAGTTATATATGATCTTTGAAAATACATGAGGTTAAGTAGCAATATTTGTTCAATTCGTTGTATACATCTTATAATTGCCATTTTTTACTTGTTATGTAATATAACGATATTTTTTAAATTCATTAATATATTTGTGCCTTGAATCCCTTTGTAGATGGATGTCATCTAAAAGAAATCCATAAAGAAGATATAAATTATTGGAAGAGAAAAATTCCTCGTCTAATGTGTGAAATGCAAAAGTGTCTACCTTCGACATTTTTCAATGCACAAGAACACTACCTCATACACCAAGTTGAGGAGATTGAATTGTGTGGACCTGTACACACAAGGTCAATGTGGATGGTTGAGAGGCACTTAAAATTTTTGAAGGCTTTGGTTAGACAGAGAGCACATCCTGAGGGTTCTATGGTGGAGGGATATATGGTATACTAGACCATGGTGTACATTAGTGAATATCTTCCTAAGTTTGCAACAAAGATCCATGTAGATTGCATTTGGGATCCCAACTCCATTAACAAATTCGAAGGGGAGTACCTGATGGGGAAAGGTAGATTGAGGAAAGTGAGAGGTAAATTTTATAAGATGGTCATGGAGATTAATTGGAATACATCTTACATATGATTTTTATGTATTTTGTACTTATTTAATTTTTAATCTTCAATATACATCAATTATAAATTAAGGTCGTATACTATGGTATTTAACTAATTATACGTCATTTGTGAATTTCAATTTTTTTGATACAGTTGGTCGAGAGTGGGATGCACTACATTTGTACATCACAAACAATCTTGATTGGATGACGGTATGGATTGAACGATGTCAACAATCTAGTCACACATTAACATGGGAAGGTGTGGCTTCTTTGGTTAAAGAAGCTCATCGTAATGGAGATTCTAATATTACAAAGGGAAATTGATTTAGCATATGGTTTAAGAGATAAAAAGGTACGTATAAATATATTAATCACCCATATTATTTAATTATTTTTAATTATATTGATGTATATATATGTTGAGATTGTTTTCTTTGCATACATTCAGCCAAGAATAAATATGTTTATCAACTGACGATATTACAATAACATTACATGTTTGACATATTGTAGGTGAAACACCACAAGCCTATGTGGTACAATGGTCGTAAATTTTGAATCAAAATGTTGGATGACATGAAGAAAACTTGTGATTCTGATATAACTGCAGTCTTGCAGGTGACTAATGTTTCATCTAGAAGTGACATACATCTAGAAGTCTCATAAAATCGATACTATGGAATTTTGGATGACTTTGAGTCCTTCAAATTAATTTTGTTCGTCGTCCTATGGTACATGCTAAGATTGAATGAAAATGATCCTAAGAGAACTGTTATTAAACATGATAATGGATTTACCATGGTTAATACAAGGTCGATTGAACGAGTTGGAAATGAGCCCTATGTTCTTCCAAGCCAATGTGAGCAGGTATTTTACTTAGAGGTTCTAGGTAAAACGGGTTGGTCATTTGTTGTTAGACATGATCCAAGAGGAAGGTTGGTAAAATATAATGTGGTGGAAGAAGAAGATATCGAAGAACTAGAAGATGATGTAAATGATGATCAGGATCAACAGTTAGTTGATGATGTCCTTGACAAAGATGTCGAAGAGGAGGAACTAGATTATGATGATGTAGGAGTTAATGTTCATGAAGATGATATCCGTGTGGATGATGGAATTATCAAAACTGATATCGATGATGATGATGATGATGATATGATGAATCCTTGCAATGTCGAATCTGGATCAGATGATACAGACAAAGAGATGGATGAAGAAGAATATCAATGACATTGAAATGTATGAGTTATGCAATTATATTATCTATTTGATATTAATTTCTTGATAGAATTATATTTGACTTATGTGGTTACATAAATAATTCATGATATTTTTAATTTTTATGCCATTACATAATTAATTTAATGATGTACTTTTTAATGTTTGAAAGGTCAAAAATTTAAAACATTTCAATAGTGATGTTAACAACCTTGAAATTAGTGTGTTTTATGTTTCATGTGATCATAAAGATTAAAAAGTCATTTGTAGAGGTGGTTGTTCAGTGGTTGATGTGTAAAGGCCTTTAAAAGGCATAAAGTGATCATTGTAATGTTGATGGTTGAGGATTTAAAATAAAAGCTCTTGAAATTCAAAAATATGTGTTTTTCTTCAAAATTTCTGTATTTTTCCTCGCGGCAGTTAATCAGACGGGTCACATGCAGCCATATTTTGATGTGAAATCAACCTGTTGTGAAGATATGTGTTCTCTCTTTGATTTGAATCTAATTTGGAGGGCTTAAGGCTTGATTTTGGGTTAGAAAGCTTCATTTCCTTTCAAGATAATCGCCCTGCTACTCATGTTTTTGAGGATTTTAGAACTAAACATGATATAAAGGGGCTCTACACTTTTGTGATTACTGTAGCTTGTGTAAGAGGCCCCATGGATACTATTTAATTGTAGGATGCATGAATAGGGCGTAGGATGAGAAATAAAGAAGGTATAACTATTGTCCTCAATAGTTTTGTGAAGAAAAGCATGTGAAATGAGAGGTTCAAGCCTAGGTTTCAACAAAACATGTATGGGAGATCTGATTTTATGAAATTTTATCCATGTGTAGACCTAATGGGTGGTTTTTGAACACTGAATATAAATGATACACATACACACACATATATATAAATATGTATGTATGTATGTATGTATGTATGTATATATGTGATGCATATGTATTTCTAAATGTAAATGTAAAATGCACCATCGTGGATGCCTCCCAGAACAATAAAATGCAAACATATCAATAAAAAATCTATATCTATGCATATATAAATGTGTATTTCTAAATGCAAGTGTAAATGCAAAGAGCATATGGTTTTGTAGTGTTATAGATACAACATATCCATAAATTAATGTAATTGAAATTCTAAAGTCTTCAACACATATAATATGAAATTGATCAAACTATTAAACTACATGAGAAATAAATGAAAACGATAAATGCATATGTATGTGCATTTGTAAATGTAAGTGTGAAATAAATAAGAATAATGAAAATTATAAAAGAATACAAGAGGAGACCAGTGCCTTATTGGGTATATGGAGTCTAATGAATATCTACAAATGTGGATTTCAATAATGACAATAATTCAAATTGTTAGGCACAAAAATTGTTTACAACTTGTGTAAACGTGCAAGTGAATAATTGAGAAACTATTCTTGAGATAGAATGGCAATTCTAGTTATGTGACTCTTCTTATTAATCCAAGTAACACTTCCCAATTGCTGTGATTGATTAAAATATTTTAATCCCTAATTTACATAACTGAATAACTAGATCACACATATATAGCAAATGTACAATGATAAACTAAGTATAAACATGTTATATCAATTTAAACAATAGAGAAGCATCAGAATGGAGATAATCAAGTAACTGCATAAATTTAACAAACAACTAATATCAAAATCTTAATCCGCAACTTAGATATCTTCATTTACTCCATTAAAATACATGCATCTAAGTCTCTATATATCAAAATTCATTGTCTGCTACAAATGAACTATATGCCATCTATCTGGTGTTTGTATCTTGGCTCTCTTCAACACTTAGTTCTCTAGGAGGGCAGCTGTAATCTTGAGTTTTTAGTTCTCTAGGAGGGCTAAATAGAAATATGAAATTATAGAATAAAACCTTGTAATCGCATTTGATGTAGACTCAAATACTAGCTGTCGATCCTTCACTTTGGTCAAATGATCGAACGATAGCCTTGAAAATAAGCTGACACAATCTCCATCATGGAAATAAGGGCCCACCATACTATGCGTTGCCAAGGCAATCCACATGGCACTCACCTGTGATATCACAATCGATAAAGACCTCACAACTTCTGATCACACTATGGTAGGAAACCGTGGATCTCAACCATTAGTAATCCTGTTCGTTCAACACACTTTCCAACTTTTCCATTAACCATAAAGCACCTTTCCTACAAGGATTATAACATCTTCATTGATTTGAAACATATGCATCTCATAAATGCTTTAGTAACCCGCTACATAATGTATTAAAACTAGATAAATGTATCAAAGTATTTCTATCATCTCTTTGGCTTCATTAAATGAGACACGTGGCGCTCGCCTGTGATATCGTGATCAACCAAAACAGTGTGGTGGGGTCATCATGGGATGGTGGAGAATGATTGATATCAAATGATAATTGATCTACAGTCATGCAAACTTGTCCCTCTACAAAATATTAAAAAATTATTAAAAGAACGAGGGGACATCACTAGGCTGATGATAAACAATGACATAAGTTGT
>VDFB02193867.1:367463393-367528995 GCA_007258455.2 Sequoia sempervirens
GTTGATTTTGACAACTTCTACATAAAAGGCGTAAAATCCCTGTTTTGAGCAAGTTGTTTCAAAGTAGCCATAGGTGGTTTATTGCTATGTTGAAGAGTGTCAAAATGGGTCCCTGAAGTGAGTCAAGTTGTGGCCTGAAAGGGTGTGATTGTGGACTTATACCCAATTAAGTGGTTTCCCTATGCTACAAGGGAAAAGAGCTGATTTGAAGGAATGAAGAGTTTTTGAAGAAATTATGAATTGACAATTGTTGTTGCAGATTGGAATTGTGTTTGTTGTGTTTGCGGGACCTCCCCCATTGCATCAAACTTTTAATTTATTACAACAACACAAGTGAATTCAAATACTGATAATTTTTCTTTCCATTTCTAAGTATCTTATTTTGTTCATACCTTGTTTCTCACACTATTGTCCATCCAACCCACAAAATGCACATTTGATGTTATTTATTAATTAATTGAAAATGAGAATTCAACAAATTTTTATTTCTAATTAATTAATAAACTAGCACTTGCACCAGAGGGGGTGCAAGGGTTACGCCGATAGAATACTATATAAAAGTAAACATGGTAAGGAAGTGTAGTTTGAAATATATACAAGCTTGTTTGCAAAATTTACAAAATATTTAGAGATTACATATATAAATATTCAAAATGAAAATGAATTTTCAATATAAATGAATAAAAAACCAAAGATCCTAAAGTCATTAGCAAACTTATTGAGCTCCAATCATAACTACTACCTTTAATTTTTGCTTTTTTATTTACAAAATGAAACCATCAATATCGTAACAATTGAATTCAATCATACATATATTAGCAAGGTATAACAACAAGCGATATGGAAAGATATTTGGTGTTTATTATTACAATACTTTAATACATTATAATAAGATAAAACAAGCAATTTATTTGTTGTCCAATATAAATTTCTAGATTTTTAAGTTTATTGATCAAGGCACCTTTATTAACCAGTGTGAGGCTGAATAAAATTAGTAACCAATTAGTAACCCAACACTGAATAACTTAGAATCAAATTGCGAGCTAAAATTCCTACAACCACCATGGCTTCACTGTGAAGATAAATGTGCACAAACCAACCCCTTATCAAAAGCTCAAACATGTGAAACATAATATTATTGAAGAAAGGAATTTTATTATTTATAAAATTCATATGTTCAGAAAAAAAGAGGATTGCATAAGCATAACAAGATGGTTATGAGCAAAATCTTCCCTAAAAGGCCATGAAAGATGATGTATGGTTTATACATCAAGCTTGGCAATCACTCAACATTATTGACAAAGTAGGAAGCTTGGCTTAAACAAGGAGAACTACTTCTTGTCTTTTGCAGTTTTATTAGATGAGTACAACAAAAAGGATTTATTTCATACAAGAGAAGTATTAACATGATTACAACATCTAGCAACATATTTTTTTGTAGAGGAGAGCAGGCTAAATATTTTCTTATAAAATATGACTGGATGGTCTTCATGTTGGCATAGCAGGGGCATAGCTCTTTGTTTCCATATGTCCTTGGGGAACACATTTGCATCTACTCATTCAACTCATCCATATCTAGAGAAAATGTGCTCTAGCTTTGACTGGCGTGTATCATACTCAAAGTTAGCAACAAAAATTGGCCGCATTTTGAATTCGTGCTCTTCAAAGCTAAAGCATGCCTGTTTCCTTGAATAGCTGACACTGAAAAATGACAAAAAGAAAAACATGAGCCCAAACTTAAACCGCTAAAACTGCCCTCACACTGACCATGGGCACTGTGATAAAGAAGCATGTGAATGTAAATTTACCATGCAGTACAATAACAACAATTTTTTATGCTCTCTAGACTAATGGTTGTAACTAAACAATGTGAAGGGGCTCCCTCAGGGTTTGAACCGTGCATCTCTTTAATAGAGAAAGAAACCAAATTTGTAACCATTCCAAATATATTATGAACCAAAATTGCAGAAATTATCTTTTCAGCCACAACTCAGGCAAAACTTTGCCACAATGTAATACATACATGCATATGCATAAGCACCTGCCTTGTGTTGAATCATTTTAAGTTCAAAATGTCCCAACAAAATAAACACTATGTGCAAGGAAAGTAGGCATAAAACCTTTGTAAATTGGAAGAGATGATGCAAAAAACAAGACTTGAGTGTCATAATGGTATGATGCAAATTTGGGGTGTTGATGACCCTAGAAGATGGCCGACGATGCTTCACAAGAGGAACCAAGAGTTGCACAACATCAGCCATAAGAGTTCTGTAACCTGCGTCTAGTTGTCCATACATTGCAGCTATTGCTGCAAAGTACATTTCAGAAATGAAGGCATATGAAGTTAAAGATACAAAGAAACAAAATATATTTTACAACTACTATTACTTCATTGAAAATTATTAAATGGCTAACCTGAATGAGCTCCTTCATGGATAATTGACCCTCCAGCACAAGATCTACAACATGTATTAGCTTATGTGTCTGTAAGTTGAGGTAATGCCTGCAAAGAACAAAAAGAAAGTAATCTGAGAAATTTATGTTTACAGTGCATGTTTTTGAAGCCAAAAGAAAAAGAAAACAATGAGGCAGGATCAAACTTAAGTTTGGCCAAACTAATATCTGAGACTTTGGCGTGGTAGTTGATAATCTCGTTGATCTACATAGTATAATGAAACATATGTATGAAAAGACCAAAAATCGTCAAATGATGAGAGTGGTGAAATTTCATCTTTTTTTTAGCATTCATCTGGGCTTTATGAAGGAAATAGCTTATAAATTTATAATCTTTTCAATACATTGCTAGAGCATCCTGGATGACATTGGTGTGAACTTTCATATTTTTCTTGTTGCATCCAATTGGACTTCATTGCCAATATCATATCCAAAATTTAATGCATAACCTTGATTGAGATTTCTTCAAAGTGTATTGGGAGGGAAAATCAAACCATCAACAATAAATCAAATGAGGATGAATCATAGAAAATATGATGCAACTATTTATATTTGTGTGTTTTAGTTTGGGTCTGAGTTGAATTATACAGTGTCCCAAATGAAGGGACAGATGTAAATACCCAAGTGACATGTCTCGATATAAAACTAAAAAACAACTTGTTGGCAATGATTTTAGGCATACAATCTAATAATACATTTATTATAATCAGAATCTTTTAAGTGGAAACTCCTCTCAAAACAAATTTAGGTATTGACCATAATGCATTAAACAATTGGAAAACAACTTGTTGGCAATAATTTTGAACATAGAGTCTTAGTAATACATATGTTAAGAGCAGAACCCTGAAAGTGGTGTATAGCTTAAGCAGTTTCTCACATGCATTTAGTAACAGTTCATTTAGAGTGAATAATATTAAACCCTAGAAATGGGGAGAGTGAATTATCAATTTAAATGTATATAGATCAAAATGGAAAATAATTGTTGGCAATAATTTTGAACATAGAATCTTAGTAATACATATGTTACAAGCAAAATCCTAAAAGTAGTGTGTAGCTTAAGCAGTTTCTCACATGCATTTAGTAGCAGTTCATTTACAATGAATAATAATAAACCCTAGAAATTGGGAGAGTGAGTTATAAATTTTCATGTATATAGATCAAAATGCTTACAGAGTTTTATCTTGTTGATGAAACAGGGGATTGAGTAGCTTGAGTGAACTCGGACATAGTGTAGTTTTGGTTGTGATGTAAAAAACTCTAGACCCTAAACAAAAACCACCAAAACTATAGGATTTGCCAACTAATCGTAAGATCCTTCTCATGTTTTTGAATATCGTATGCCATATCTCTCACACAAGGCAAGTGTTGTAATTAGTAAAAGCTAGGGTCATGTCTTTAATTGCCCAAATTTTGATTATTATATGATTCATTAAAGAAAGGATCTCTGTGGAACTGAAAAGTGGCTAACGAATATTTGAATGAGACATGTCTTAGCTTTGGGCGGTGTCATTTTGTTTTAGGAATATGTTATTTTGTGGGGTTTTCCTGTTTCATACTATCCAAATTTCAGAGTTCTCATTTCTTGTGGCGCTCCTAGCACAAAATTTGCAATAGAAAGCCCCAAATTTCTCTCCCCAAAGAATATTCTTGATGGTGGAAGGAAAGTAAACTTGGACTCCTAAACCTTTCATCCCCAAAAGAAGCTGTAGCGAACTTTGAAGTAGGAAAGGAAGCTATTATCTGCTTTAGGGATTTGCTTTGTTGTCAACATTCAAGATGTAGATTTGACCTGACCTCGACTGAAAATATGTCCAAATGGTGGCCTAAGATATGTTAGTGTACTCAATTTATGCAAACACTTGCACTTCTTATCTTTTGAAGGATGTCAAGAATTTTAATATCAACAAAAAATTTATGGACAATACTTTTGTCAAGCTGGAAACATCTCTTGCCTTATCCTTGGGCTCATAAGGTAATTGTTGCAAAAGTCGAGTTTTAGATACCTGTCGATCTTGAACCTCTACGAGTGTTTCTTACAAAGGATGAGACCAGATTTGAGTGACATAAGTAGGAGAATGGAAACCTGGGTAAGGATGTGAATGAAATATTTTCTATTGAATATTAATGGGTGTTTCACTTGGTGGTGGCTATCACCAAAAAGGGAGGGAAGAAGATCTGTAACTTTATGAACAAATCAATTGCATTCACTCAACTCTAGTCAACATGGGAGAAAGGCTAAAAAAATTTTACCTGACGGATGGCAGGCTAGCCAAATTAGATGACAATTCATTTGTTTTTGATATTTCTACCAAGCAAGAAATGCAAGAATTTAAGCTCCTTGCACAAAAATTAATTGATTGTAGGTTACAAGTGTATTATCCATGGAAATTAACAAGTTCTAGGAGTCTGCATTTGCCCTTCTCTACACCAAGCGAAAGAGATTCCAAAACATTTGATTCATTGAAGGTGGTTTATCAATATTAAGGGCTTTCAGTCCTACAGAGAAGATCAGATAGAAAAATAATTTCTCCTCAAATCGAGGTAGGTCTAAAGAAATTAAACAGAACTTAGTTTTGACAGTTAAAACCAACCCATCATGATTCCATAAAATGTCAATTCTTTGTCCATTGGCGCTCAATCCTGAGTGGTTGGTCCTCATCATTAAATCCTTAAGGCGTATCATAAACACCACAACCCTTCCACCCAATATAAGCATAGGCCATAACTGCAAAGGTTGCTGATGATACCAGTGCTACCATCACCTGCACACAACGAGATATCATGGTTAAAAAAATTCCCATATTCGAGGAATGTCAACCCCACAGCTCCCCTTTTAAGAATACAAGTTAAATACCATTAGAAATGAAAAGTTCTGCTACAGATTTACAGAGTTAAAATCACGTGATCTACCAGAAAAAGAGAGGTCGTCTAAAGTCGAAATGACTTACTAAATCAGTAATAGCGAGAAGAAATGTGCTCAGAACAGAGGATTTTTTGGGCTTGGGGAAAGACGCGAGTATTGACAACGCGGTGTATCCACATGCCAATGCATTCTCCACAACAAAATAACTGCAAAAGCAACAAAACAAAATCAAATAAATGAAACTCGAATTCTTTGCTACAAAAGTATAAGTTTGAACCTGGTCCACATATACACATTCATGAAAGTGGGGGAATATAGGTATTTAGCGCACAGGAACCACATGTGAGTGGAAGTGAATTGACAATAACTGGAACATAATTGACGACTGCAGGCACAAGTTCCGTCTGTTTGGCTTTTGACATAACTATTGATGCAGAAAGCATTGCGCCAACTGCAAGTACCTTCAACAGAAACTCCGTAACAGAGAATCCCCCACCAGAAGCCTCAGGATGACTCTGTGTCTTCCCATCATGCGAATAACCGTTTGTAGTCTTAGAATCAGAGGATGACAATGAGCCAGACAAATTCTTACATCAGTGGATAACAACGAGCCATGGAAGAAAGTGAATGAAGAGATTGCCATCAGGAGATAGACGTGTAAATGGGTGTCTGAGATGAGATGAGATGAGCGAAAACCAATCTCCCTTCAGCTGTCGCTTCAATCTATTCACAAGAAACGAAAATTGGATTAAAAAATATGGGGGGATTTAGGGCTAACAAGAATTCAGAATGTGAAGAAAATCTGATTTGATTCAGAAATCCGAATATTAAATGCTAGGTTATCGGTTCACTATGCGTTCCATCTCTTTCCCGGCGAAGGACCTGAACATGGTTTAACGACAGAGGTTTTTTTTTCACGGCAAGTTAAAAGTTGTTTCAGGTGTGAGACATGTTTTTCCTCAAAGTACATTCACAATATATATATAGCCTATCGGCTAATAAATACATCAAACATACATTTGAAGGTTGCATACACATGCTTCCATAACTTAATGTCATATGACTAAAATTTAAGAAATTTATTTATTTATTTTAAATTTTGTAAAAATATATATTTAGAAAAAAGAGTTATATGTAAAAGTGTGATTAAAAATATTTAATAAGTGAAAATGAGTAATTATTTATGTAAACAATGAAACGAATCTGACTTGTTGGTTGAATAACTACCTATGTCATTCTAAATGTATAGTGATCTAGATCAATGAAAATGAGTAATTATTTATGTAAACAATGAAACGAATCTGACTTGTTGGTTGAATAACTACCTATGTCATTCTAAATGTATAGTGATCTAGATCAATTAAAGAAAGTTGTGAACATTGGAGAAGGGTTACTATAAATTTGTAATTCTTTCTCCAGTGCTGCGATAACTTGTAAACCCTTGTACTGGTCAAGAAGAGAAAGAAGCAATTCCAATCCAAAAAAGAAGAGATATGTAATATATTTGTGCCTTCTAATGAGTACTTTTATTTTTTATGAAAATTATAATTTCAATGATAGATAGATGAATAATTTAAGCTAAATTAGCATTGATTTTATTAATGATGGGTCTATGGAGAATTCTAAGATTAATTTTTTTAATATTTTTAATGGTAGGTTGATGAATAATTTACTATAGATAAATATTTTATCTTAAATCGAAATATATATTAAAAAATATCAATGCGGTTATTTTCTGTGGCAGTGAATTGCTGGTAGTGAATTTTACTTTGTGGTGAATTGCTGCAGTGAATTTTCCTAGAGCCTTTTTTTCAATAGTGAATGTATCTAAACTTTAAGGAAAATTAGTTTTTTTTAGAAATAGGTTGAATTTTTTTTTTTTTAATTTTAATTTTGTGTTTAATGGTGGATACTGCATGGTATTTTTTTAGCACAATAGTAGGTTGATGAAGAACCAAATGGATAGATTAAATTTAAAAAAATCTAATTTCATATTTTTTATGTTTAATGATGTATGGAGATTGATTTTTTGGCTTATATTTTCTTCTCAATGATGAGGTGGAGAAATAATTTGAATTAGTATATTTTTGAAAAAAATGTTTTGTCTCTTCTTTTTCCTATTTTCATTTATGATGGTGAGTTATGGACAATCTTTTGCACAAAGAGAATTTACTATAGATGGGTATTTTTGGTTAGACTAGTTTTTAAACCAAGAATTCAAGACATATTGGTATCTTTTACCCCTTTTTTTCCTCCTCATTTTCAAGACTTATGGTGTCTTGATGGAGAATTTGGGGTAAATTGGTCTTTTGGGATTATAATTTTACTTTCCTTTTTCTTTTTCTATCTTTTAGCTTGTTTTATTTTTTAATTTGGTGAATTTGAAGAATTTTTCATAGCTTGATATTTTTATATTCAATTCATTTATAACTCTAATGTTTTAGTTATCAAGAAAGTAAACATTTGTGTGTTATATTCATCATATACTTGTATTGAAGGTAATAACCTTTGACATACTAAACCTCTTTTCATTATTGAACACTTTTATTGTTGCTTATCCTTAATGACTTACAAGGAAAACTAATTACTAGTGTGTTCTTTCTGTAGTTTAAGTCTCAAAATATATATAATTTAGTGTGTGTTTTTTTTTAAAATATAGGAATCTTAATTCTTTGTTTTCCTCATGCAGAAGTTCATCTTTACAACCTAGAAGTGAAATTTTAGCTGGAATTGACTAAATAACCAGTTAACTATCAAAAAGATAATGGACTCCGTTGAGTTAAATGAAGCATTGAATGCAATGGAGGAGGATATAATGACAGTGGAGTCCGTTGATTTAAATGAAGCATTGAATGTTATGAAGGAGGGTATAAAAAAATTTAGTAATATGTTAGAAGGATCTAAAAGAAGAGTCTATAAATGGCAATCTGTATATAAATCTTTATACGTATCCTTTTAAAGATTTTTTAATATAATTTTTATTCTTTGATATGATTTAATTATTTGATCTTTTTATGTAATCCTTTACTATTTCCAAAGAACTATCTACAATTTATGTTTAAAAGACACTAACAATTCAGATGAATCAGAAGACTCTAAGTATTCAGATGAACTCTATCATGGATACAAAACATTAATTGCTGAATACATAGATTCAGTGGTAAGCATCTATTCCTAATTGCTATTTACTTCCTACAACTCTTTTTATACAATAGAAATTATTTGATAACTAATTTTATTGCACATATCCTATATTAACAATAATTATAACCCAAATATATAAACAAAAGCTTTTCTATTTAGAAAAGAGGCCTGAAGGTAAAAAGCCTAAAGTGAAAAGATCACATGTTTCAAAACTATTAGCTGTTAAAACTTGAACTGGTATTCCTCAGGTTTCACCTGCCTTAAGGCAGAAGAAGGATGAGTTCACGTTGAGGGAACTTGTTAGGCGCTGGAATAATCACAAGGGCATGGTCCGATTGCTCTCCCGCTTCTTTGGTTATTTAGGGGAGGTTGGACTTCAGACCTTTTCTGATATGGTAAGGCTTGTTATTATCTGGAATTAAGAAACCAATCAAAATTGTTTTTAGATTTTCAGATAAATTATGACATGTTTTTGCAGGTCTATGATGGAATGAAGTTTAATGCAAGGAATGCAGTGCTTGCTCTGGTATGGTATCAGGATATGGTTTATAGAAAAGGGGCATAAACATCTTCATTCTCATTTAATTCTTTTTCTTCTAAAAGAGTTAAATTTTGTTATTTCAAAAATGTTGCTAATTGTAATATGTTCAGAGTTAAGTTTAAATAGTATATTTTAAGTTTTGATTTGTTTAAATCATTCATCTGAAATCAGATTAACTTTTTTCAGTAAGTTCTACTTATTAATATGATTTCAGATGAATCATCTGAACAAAACAAAACTAAAGTATGTTGTTTAAGCAAAAATATTATATACTGGATGCAACATGAGAATGGTATTGTTTGTCTCAGATTGAAAAAGAGCGTGAGGGAGAACAAATTGACCGATCTTTATTGAAAAATGTTGTGGGCATGTTTGTGGAGACTGGAATGGCTAAGATGGATGACTATAAGAATGATTTTGAATGGTTCATGGTGCAAGATTCTAAACGTTACTACACTCGAAAGGCCGCATCATGGATTAGAGAGTATCCTTGGCCAGAATATTTGTTGAAGGTAATTGTGGATTTAGTTTTTTGTAGTTTAAAAATCATTGAAGGAACATATCCAGCAGCTTACATGTTCGTTTTTATAGTGTTTCTGATATACATTCGCTTGTATTACAGGTTGAAGAAACTTTACAACTTGAGAAGGACAGAGCTTTCCATTTTTTGGATGTCGGTAGAGAAAATGAATTGTTAGAGGTGAACATTTGTTGTTTCTCTGGCATTTGTCTGTGTTTCGTCATCTTTACCAAAACAAATTTTCTGTGAGGCATGTGATAATTGTCTAACATAGAAGTCATTTGTTCCAATCTTGTCCTTTTCTTTTGTTTGCCAGGTACTACAACATGTATTACTGGCTCATTGTAAGAATCAAATTCTGGAAAAGGATTCAGTTCTCTGCGCCTTGCTTAGGGACAACAAGGTATAGATTTAACTTGTTGCCTAACTCTGTCTTTTTCCAGGATATGATACTTGTTCCTTTATGACAGCAATTTATATTGAACTGTGCCAGTGATTTGGTTTCTGTTACAGAAAGATGATCTTTCAAGGATGTTTAGACTGTTTGATAAAGTAAACAAAGGCTTGGATCCAATCGCAAATATTTTTAGAGAGGTTCTTCTTTTTTGTAGCATGTTTGTGGACTGCCTATTATTATATTTAGACATCCTGCCCAATGCAAAGACTTTCTAACTGGCCTTCTTGTATTCTGCAGTTTGTGATGCAAGAAGGAACAGCGCTTGTTGAACAGGCAGAAGATGCAATGACTAAGAAAGTAATGATGTTTCTAGTTCTTATGTGAAATCGAGTTGCTTATAATTGTTAAACCATAACTCCGATTAAGTTCAGATTTTATCCCTATCAACTAGTGTGAATTTAGTGTTAAGCTGTAATGCATTTTAGTTGCAAGTATGTCTGATTCTGTGACACGTTTTATGCAAACTTACATGACTTTACATTTTCTTCAGGAAGAGAAAAGAGATGCCAGTGAAAATCCAGAGCAGGTAAAGTTCTGTCCTCACTTATATAGTTCACCGTATTGCACTGATGGGAGACAAAGGACTATCTTGTGCAACATCTTTCAGGAATAAATTACTGCTCTTGAATACTGATGGTACCACACTTAAAATGTAGTCCAACATTCTTCGTGCCAGCTTCTGGGCCAAATGAAAATTTTCCTCTACTCTTGTAATTGTCAGTGTGTCTTCTTTCATTTCCATGTTTCTGGTTTCCATTAGCTTTCTTCATCATGCCCCGTGTTCTGCTCTGATACTGTGGTTTATGATATATACGATAGGAAGCAAACATGATTAAAGAAGCTTTTTGTATTCATATTGAGAATTTTTTTAATTTATTTACACACAGAATCCTCAGCCCTTCGAACAGCCCTCTTTGGGAGAACGTCAGGGGAGCTGGAATTGTAACTCTCTGGCTGTGTCCTAAAGGCTCTTTATTCTAGACACACCTGTTAAATTGGGACTTGAACCTGCAATCATTGTCCATGTTTTCCTATTTCATAGAAATACTGTATTGAAATTTTAAGGTTTAAATGTGATTTTTCCTTGTTAGTCACCATAGCGATTTAGGTTATTGTGAGCGTGTAGGAACTCCTCTTCAAATCACCATCTCCATGCAACTTTTAATGATTAATTAATTGATAGTAATTTTGTTTTTGGACATTTTTAAAGAGAATCTGATGATTATTTATTCTCGTTTTCTTCATGCTGTAATGGTTTTCAGGAATTTGTACGAAAGATTATTGAAATGCATGTCAAGTACGAGGGAATTGTTTTGGAGTGCTTTCAGAATCATAAGCTTTTCCGAGAGGTATTTAATAAATTTGGTTTAGTTTGTTATTCTCAGTGCTTTAACATCAAGGGGGTAAAAATTTTATTCTCAGTGCTTTAGATTATCTAAAAAAAAAAAGATATAATTTGATTTTAAAATTCTTGTTTACAGAGTCTAGATGGGGCATTTCAGACCTTCTGCAACAAAGAAGTTGCAGGACGTTTGACTGCAGAATTGCTCTCTGCATTTTCTGATAACGTACTAAAGAAGGGCAATACTGGGAAGGACAATACTGCCGAATTAAGTAATGAGGCTATTGATCATGAACTTGAAAACGTAGGTTCATATGATTGTCCATGCTCACTTTCATGAACATAAATTTTTATGGTATATTTGTACCAGAAACTATTTGTTCAGCTGATTCTAACTGATGGACAGAAAATTTTTGTGCATCTAGAAATTAGAATTTTGAAATTTTGGTGGACTTAAAATTTATATTTGTATCACATTCCATGATCTATTCATCAGAATGAAAAAAAATGAAGAATTAAATAACATAAGAAGAGAAATGAAATGCAAAACTGAATTGTGAAAATTTCACGTCTTTAATTTATTATTATTATTTTTTAAAAGAGTGAAGTTCTTGCAAACACAATTACAAAGAGATTCCCTAAATAGGCACCTATAAACAGACTAGGTTTTTGATCATATACTCCAACCAAATACCATGCATACAATTTGGACTTCTGGGAAACAATATTGCATTTGGGACCTGTTTCAGGTGTTTCTGATATTTACACCCAACATCAGACAATTTGTGTCAATAAAATTGATGATAGTAAGCTGGTTGAACTCTGGTACGCTTAAATTTTGTTTAAAGTTGTTCCTGAAGGGGATTTTACTAAAATAATAATTCCTAAAATGAATTACATGTTTATAAAATGCAGGTGGCGTACATTCTTTCATACATTGAGAATAAACATGCATTTTTAGAGAACTACAGGTAATATTTCCCTGTCTTCATAGTCATACTGATATGAACTATAAATACATTTCACTGGAAGATGAAACTAAAAGACAGGGTCGTGGCTATTGACATTAAAAATTTCGTTATCCCCATTAAGCGTTAGCTCAAAGAATTCTACTGCATTGAATATTCCAGGATAAAACTTGCTTCTAGATTGTTGTCTAGAAGTCCAAATGTTTTTAATGAACAGAGCATGTTGATGAAATTGAAGCAGCTATATGGGACGCAATTTACAGAAAAGATGGAGGGCATGGTATGCCACTGTGCCTTTTCATTGATCGATTCTTATGTATTATGAATGTGCATCGCATTGCTTCCTCTTCTCTTTTACTGTGTTCTGTTTCACTGAACTCTGAAGTCATTGTCGTCCATACCAGGTTAAGGACTTATCTCTAGCAAAGGATGTCCAAAATAAATTTGTGGCACATCTTAACAGAGAAGACATTCATATTGGATTAGATTTGAATGTTACTGTCCTTAGTACTGTAACTTGGCCAACCTACAAGAACCCTAATATCCATCTTCCTATTGAGCTGGTAAAACTTATTTGTTACTGCTTTGTAATTTCTTTATCAAAAAATACACATTTAGTCTTAATTGTTTATTCCTGCCTTTTTGATGCAGGCTAAATGTATGGATGTGTTCAAACAGTTCTATTCTAAGTTAAATAGCAAGCGCAAACTTACATGGATGTATTCTCTAGGGACCTGCACTGTGGAAGGCAGGTTTAATGCCCGGACAATAGAGCTGGTATTATCAACTTACCAGGTGAGTAGCCAGTTGTCATTTGTGAGAAGTAAACAAAGTTGGTCCCAAATATTTATTTGAAATTGACTAAGAAACTGTTATGGAATCATCTGCAGGCCGCTTTACTAATGCTGTTCAATGAATCTGAAAATCTTAGTTTTGGTGAAATCAAATCTCAACTGAATTTGGAAGATGACGATGTAAGGAGAGTGTTACAATCACTTGCATGTGCCGGGTACAAAGTTCTTATCAAGAATCCAAACACACAAAATATAGCACCTACTGACTATTTTGAGTTCAATTCAATGTTTGCAGACAAAATGAAAAGTAGAAGAATAAAGGTAATGGCTTCCATTTGGACCTAGTTAACATCATACATTCTTATACAAACAATTGATGTGTACTAAATGTGTCATCTTGAATTGCAGATTCCACTTCCCCACAGTGATGAGAGGAAAGTCAATGAAGAGATGAACACTATAACAAGAAATGCTGCAATGATCACTAAAACAAGAAATGCTGCAATAGATGCCGCAATAGTTCGCATCATGAAGACTAAAAAAAGATTATCTTTTCCGCAGCTACAGAGCCAGTGTATTGAAGAACTCAAACACAAATTCAAGGTAAGCTATATTTGTTGTTTGTTACTTCAATAAGTAGAGCTATTTTTGCATTTAGTCACTGACAAATTTGTGACATGCAGCCGGATTGCAAACAAATAAAGTTGAGGATAGAACATCTGATTTCATATGAGTACCTGGAACGGGATACAAATGATTTTAATGTGTTCAATTATTTGGCCTGAAAGGCTTTAAGCAAAGGACTCTAGAGGACAAACTTTTGTCCTAGTTTGTTTTCTTTATGGAAGCAAAGTCTGTCATGTCATCCATAAACTAATGCCATTATTTGTTGTGAATGCCAATATATATGATATAATGTTTTTTTTTTAGGTAAGAGCATGTAGTTCATATATTAATATATATAAATAAAATTTACAGATTGTATTGTATCTTCAGCAATATTGAAGGCTCTTCATAGTCTGGATATTGCAATTTTACACAAATTCTAATACTGTGATCCTTATGACAATTTTGACAGCCATCTACGATCGAAATCCCTTTCCAAAAAGTCTAACAGACCTTATATGTATGATATAATGTTACTCTTAAATTTATAAATTAAAAATATAATATTTTTACAGTACTTTTAATAGAAAACTGTACCTCTCAGAATTCTAAAAACAAGCTAGAATTGTAGCTGGGTAAAAGTTGGGATTGTTACTTCTCTGAGGTCACTTGACATATTCAGATACAGAAATCATTTTGACCGCAAAATTTTGATTACTTGCAGAATCTTGCAATTCTAGATGATCTTGCAAGATCAATGAGCATTTTTTTGCTTCTACCAGAATATGCAATCCACACAGACAACTCAAACTACTTGGTAACTTTAACAGTCAGAAAGTAGAATGCCGTAGCTTTTAGTTTGTGGGATTGAGCTCTCTTCTACTCTTAACCTTGACTGTTTTGACAGGACAATTTTTATGATTTTTTTGTCCTGATGCATATTGGACAAATTCGTAAACCGATGAGTTTGTTGATGGGTGGATATGCAGATCGTGAATTTGTCACATAAGGAATATGTTGCTAGAATCCCTTGGATGTTTGGGTCACCACAGAACTCCCCTTGTCATCTTTTTTCTTTCTTCTGTCCTCTGAATAGTATGTATATTCAGTTTTCCTGCATTAAAGGGGTGAGTGGAAGCGTTTAGTGAGTTTTAATTTTTTGAAATAGATGTTACATGACTGGATTATCCAATTCAGATCTTACCTTTCCATAGGAAGCTTTTATTTTCTCCTGCGAACAATTCCTTTTGTCTTTTGAATTCCATTTGATTCTCTATAATGATTGGAAACAACTTAATAATTATTTACTTCCAATTTGCACTCTTCAAGATTCTAAATTGGAAGATGTCTTTATATTTGAGTTATAGTTTAAAGTTATTTTTTGGATGATGAATTTGGGATAGCTTATTCTATGAATAACGGTTCATAAGTGATCATTTGATATGGTGACTAGTACTCTTGTAAGGAGGATCTCAATAGCTAGTGTTATGTCCATAAAAAAATGAATAGTGTCTTTTTCTTGCATGATGATTATCTTTTGTTAACATTTCACATAATTTTAGTCATATTTGATTTCCTTTAAACATTAGGTCATGTATTTTATTTTTAAAACCATGATCAAAATTTTAGTATCTCATATTTTAATAATTTGACACATTATTAACAAATAATAGTTGAACAAAATATATGTTAAGATCCTTTGACTTCAACATTCTAACCGTAAACCTAATCATCACTTTTAATCCCCATCGTTTCTTCAATTTGATTCTACGCCTAAACCCACCTAGTACCATTTCCTACAAAAAACACACAACCTCCCCATGTCAAGCCAAAGGAAGCACAAAATGAAAATGGTTTTATTTCTCAAACAATGTGCAATAGAATTAGAAGTTGAACCCACAAGCTCCCTATTTCCCACTGTTGTGTCACATCCCCTAGTGGTAAAAAGAGAGACCAAATAAAAACTAGCATATATATATATATATATATATATATATATATAATTCATCAAGAGATATCGTTCTTGTGGTGCCTATTTTTAAATCAGTTTCTCACATAAAAGTGTAATAGGTGCTTTGAGACAAGAAGAATATATATATGCTAGTAGCATTCACAACACAAATTGTAAGACATTAAATGAATTAGGGTTAGAGTTAGGGTTAGGATTAGAGATATACTTATGGTTGTGGTAGGAATAAGGTTAGGGTTAGGGTCAACATTAGAGTTAGGATTGGGGATAGGATTAGGGTTAAGGTCAAAATTAGGGTTAGAGATATAAATAGGGTTAGCATTTGGGTTAAGGTTAAGGTTATAATTAGAGATAAGGTTAGGGTTAGGGCCAAGGTCAAAATTAGAGTTAGGGTTGGGGATAGGATTAGGGTTAAGGTTAGGGTTAACATTAGTGGTAGGATTAGGGTTAGGGTTAGAGATATAAATAGAGTTAGGGTTTGGGTTATGATTAAAGTTAAGGTTTGGGTTATGGTTAAGGTTAGGGTTAGGTTTGGAGTTGAATTTAAGGTTAAGACTAGGGTTTGGTTAGGGTTAATGTTAGGGTTTGGGTTATGATTACAATTACAATTATGGTTAGGGTTAGGATGAGGAATAGGCTAAGGGTTACAGTTAGGGATAGAGTTAGGGTTAGGGGTAGGGTTAGGGTTAGTGTTATGATTAGAGATTAAATTAGGGTTAATGTTAGGGTTAGGGTTAGGATTAAGGTTTGGGTAAGAATTAGGATTATAGTTAGAGTTAGAATTAGTGTTAGTTTTAGGGTTGGGGTTAGGGTAGGTTTAGGGTTTGAGTTACACTTAGAATTAGTGTTAGCTTAAGAATTAGGGTTAGGGTTTAATTTCAACCCAAAATCTAACTATAATCCTAAACCTTATCCTACTTCTAACTCTAACCCTTATTATAATTCTAATCCTAACCATAATTCTAACCTTATTCATAATCTTAATTATAATACTAACCCTAATTTTAATGAAAACCTTAATTATAATTGTAACCCTAATTAAACCCTAACCATAACCCTAACTGAGCCCTAATCATAACCTAATCACCACTCTTAATCTTCATTCATATCTTCAATTTGATTCTATGCCTAAACCCACCTAGAACCATTTCCTACAAAAAAACACACAACCCCCCCATGTCAAGCCAAATGAAGCACAAAATGAAAATGGTTTTATTTCTCAATGTTTTTTTTTTAAAAATCAAGAGGAATCAAGACTTAAACCTAGTGTCCCAAAGCTTGAATCTTTACAAGATAAGCCGCCTTATAACCTCTCAAATAATGTGCTATAGTATCAGAAGTTAAACCCACAAGCCCTATTTCCCAATGTTGTGTCACATCCCCTAGTGGTAAGAAAATAGAGACCAAATAAAAATAAAAGGTAAAGGGGCTCTTGTGAGCATCTCGGGAAGGTTGACCTTTGTGAGCATCACCTGATGTAATGAGTGCTAAGTGGACCATTCATTATCATGAGAGATGGGTTCTTGTGAACCATTACTCATGAAACATGGGTCAATGAGTTTGATCTTTAAAACTACACAATTGAATCTTGATAGCAATATCACTACTTGACACGTGGAAAATACCTCTTATCAATTGATGAGCTAAAGGGGCTCTATAATGAATGGTTCATAAGGCACAACACTTGCTGAAGGTTTTGCAAATGGGGTTGCAAGCTAAGTGGGCTTAACCTTGGGGAAAACTCCATAGTTAAGCGTGTTTGAGTTGAAGTAGAATTGGGATGGGCACGACCTCTCGGGAAGGCCCAATGCTTCATCTTTTTGAGCATCACCTAGATGCAATGAGTGTTAAGTGGACCATTCATTATCATGAGATATGGGTTCTTGTGAACCACTACTCATGAAACATGGATTAATGAATTTGATCCATAAAACTACATGATTGAATCCTAATAGCAATATCACAAAATAAGATAATTTAAAAATGACTTTGAAACATGAAGAAAAATTGTCACATTTAAAGAGAGGATGGTGCTAGTAGGGCACAATATGGACATCTAGCATATCATCCCTTAAATGACTTCGAAACTTTCACAACGTAGTTAACTGGTAAATAAATAAATAAATAAAGACTCAACAACCTTTGTTAGTGTCAACATGACTGCACTGAGAAGAAAGAGGTCAAACATGACTGCCCTCCCCGACCATATATGCAAAAATGTGATCTCAAGGAAGGGAGTGGAAGGATTTTGTGCGGAAGGAAATTAAAAAGGAGCCTGGGAGAGGAAGTATAATCACATGGGGAAAATGGTGGAAAATTTAAAGGAAGGACGTGATTGAGGCGTTCGGGACTCATTGCGAAGTTTAGAGGAAGGAAACTGTGAAGAGCGATGAGACAAAGGTAGATTAACTCGCCAACACAGACGCCAGGGCATTGGACGCCATTATTCCAGGTTAACCCTCTTTTGTTCTAGTCGTTTGCTTAGTTTAGGGTTTAGGGTTTGCTAGTTGATATTGCTATTATCATGTTTAATATCAGGCAAAGACTGTTAATACGCCTTTCTGTAGATGCTGCGACCTAGGGTATGAATGTTGTTTGTTATTGCCATGAAAATCAGACCCCCGCCAGGGCCGAATTTCCTCTAAACATTCTCAGCTCGGCTACACTTTGTTTTTTCTACACCTTAATCGACCATCGAGCCTTAGCTAGAGATGATGATCATTTTGTAAAATAAGATTGACTCTGTAGTAAGGGACATATTTAGAATGGCTAAATTTTGTTCCTTGTAGCGTGTGCGAGGCAAGGTTTCCCCTGAAGATAATTGCAGAGAAAGGTCAGAAGTTTCCTGTTATAACATATGTTCACCTGATAAAAGTCCATATAATCGGGTAAAGGCTATAATGTTCTGTATTGATTAATTTTTTACAATAATTTTTTTGCATAAAAATGTAGTGAATTAAAGAAAGCATACATCAATAACTTTAACACATCATTATAATTTATGCCGAAGGCGTATCCAATTTGAAAGAGAGCAACCTCTCTTTTAAGATCAATGGTCCACCTCTCTCCACACAACCTGGCCAACGATTGAAATCCTTGCTGCCGTTGATCATCTTCTGCAAACAAAAGTACGAATCCATTTACACTGGTAATTACCAACGCTTGTTTCTGATTAATGTTTGCCAGCACTTGTTACTGATTAATGCGAACTTCGCGAAATTGCAGAGAAAGTACTTGTGAAAAGACAAAGAAAGCACGTGGACATCGCAGAGAGGAAGGCTTCATGTGGGAGCAGCTTCTCACATTCTAGCGGAGGCGTCTGCAAAGCAGAGTGACGTTGCCAAGCAAGTGTAGGAAGGCTTGGTGATAATAGGCAGGATGACAGGCAAAAGCAAGGGTTATGGATTTATGACCTTCAAGCACCTCGACGGTGCCCTCAATGCCCTCAAGAACCCTAGCAAGATCATTGAAGACCACATGACCATCACCTGCTTGGCTTCCTCTCAGCCAGGTGCCATCGATGTTTCCGACCCCAAAATTTTTGATTGGTAACGTCCCCAGTGACATGCCCTTTGATGGCATAAATTACATAAATCTTTGAATGGATTGTTATTTTCTGTAAACAATGGCATACGTTGCAATAATATTTGTAGTTTTGAAGCTTTTTCTATACAAATTTGCCTAAATAGCATTAGTTTTTAAACGACTTTCAAAATACAGAGGAATTAGGCTATGGCAGGGGTTGCATGACTTTCGTAGCTATTGCCTGAAATTAGAAGCAATTTCTTGCGACTTGCAGAATTATGGCCCTAGATGTAGTAGTATAAAAAATTAACTATGGTTTAGCTAAGATTTATGGCCCATTTGAGTAGGCAATTCTGTCACACCATTTTTGAGCCCTGTTAATGGTGTGCAGGTAGGAGAAATTGAAGTTCATGCCCAATTACTCCTAGAAAACAAGCTAAGATTTATTGGAGAGCTAAAGCAGGAGGGCATGACTGCCATGGTGGGCGATGGAATTAATGATGCACCGACATTAGCAGCAACAGATGTGGGGATAGCTATGGGCGTGGAAGGCTCTGTGGTAGCCATGGAATCTGCAAATGTAGTTCTCATGTCTAATGACATAAGGAAGATTGCTGGTGCAGTGAAAATAGGGTGGAGATCAATAAGGACAATATACATAAATGTTGCATTCTCGATATTGATTCAGGAGCAACATGACAATAGTGTTTGGACAAGAAACAAAACAGTTGTTTCAAGACTGAAATTTCCATTTTGCATGGGGTCACTAGCTTAGGATTTTATAAAAAGACAATACCCATCTATGTTTCCTACTTCAACTTGCACAGGCAGGAAGAGCCAAATTATGGAGCAAGTTTCCTCCTCCCCTTGTGAATTCCCACTCCTCAATGATATTACCAACATAGCTGAGGAAGGATCTACAGGCCTCCATGGAAGGCCTGTCACCAGATTTCGCACAGGAGGATGGACACCATCTCTTTTCATCATTAAATTGCAGAGAGATTGGCCTACACTGGTATTTCTTCCAACTTAATCACATATCTCACAATTGTAATGCAATAGAGCACTGCTACTGCTGCAAAAATTGTTAATCTCTGGGGGGCTCCTGTATCCGACACGATCTCCATCCTTTGAACCCAAGCCATTAATTGAGTGTGGTATCGTCATGATGCTTCAGTTGGATCACGAATGGATAAACTCCTCTATAGGCGGAGTTGTTTCCTCTAATTGGAGCATTTGTTGCAAATTCCTTTTTGGGCCGGTATCGGACTATTCTTCTGTCATCTCTTCTTTATGTGTTGGTCAGTTTGCTTGGAACCCAAATCCTATTTTTCTTGCATTATGTTTTATTATTAGTGAATTTTGCATTTTTAACATACAAAGTGCATTTTTTTGAACTAAATGGCAACCCAATTCAGATGTATACAACAACCATATTAAGCTTTCAGGAAGTCCACCAAAGCTTCAATCACTTCTACAAATATGGGATTTAGCATCTTTAAGATAGCAAAGATAACATTTTTCTCAACGATATTGTAAAAGGAAAAAAATGAAGTTGATCTTTGAGTACCTTTCTCCAATATTAGCCTATAATACATGTACTCTTTTTGTATAAAATTTGAAAAGATTTGCTTACCGTTTCAAACTCCTAATGATATTTCCAGTTGCTTAAAATTTTCCATGCTTTTGGCTAAGTGCATTTGTTCACAATAAGAGGTTACCTTGCTGAATATCTCGTTTAGGACTTTTAGTTAGGAATTCAAAACCACCAGGAAAGCAAGTATCTTTCAGTTTGATGTTTTAGCTACCTGGAAAGCAAGTGCCTTGTTGGAAATCCAAGTTTGGGCTTTTAGTTATAAACTTATAAACTCATTCACAATTAAGAACAAAAAATTGGCTTGGTTTTCTGTTTGATTTACAAATAGTTGGGCTTTCGAGAAAATGGCTAAAACTAATTAGTGAGATGTTCTTTGCCTGCAGGGGTTACTCTGTTTAACTCTTTCAGCTTCTTTGACGTTCCTTAGCCCATCCTCGTGCAACGAAACATCAATTTTTGGCTCCAGACCTTCAATGTTTCAGGTGAGGTTTTTCTTTGTTTCCCTATACATGGTTGCTCTGGGTGAAGGAGGTCACAGGCCTTGTTTAGAAGCATTTGATGCAGATCAATTTGACTTTTGTTTAATAAGAGTAAATTCCACGAGCCATTTGTGGGTTTGTATGAAAACATGATGAACCAAGTCAATTGAAACCTTGAAAATAGCTAAGGGCTAAGGGAAAAAATAAAATGCTAATGAAAAAGTTACATATTTTTGAGGGTGCAAACTATGAAATATTAACTTATAGACAACTTAACAATCTGACTATCAGAGAAAGGAACATAAAATTTAATCATAAGAATTCCACAGATTCTTCTCAGCCAGAGCTTCAGTATGTCTTAGTGTAACCCAACAGAGTAGGGTGGTTTCTTATGAGTTCAAGAAGTTGTAATGAAACTTGGTTCTTCTATTTGGGTTGCCCTCTTCACAATTACAACCCATCTGAATAAACCTTAATAAATATTACGAAAAGAGAAATTGAACAAATCAAGATTTTCTTATATACCTCATACATCGCATGATAGATTCAAAGGATGATGCTTTTACTAATGCCTCAGCTATCGCCACAGAAGCAACATTCCTCCTTTTCAAGGCATTATGGGAAAATAGACAAGAGATAAATAATCAACAATCAAAAACTATGTAGGCTATTGATGATGGTGGGCATGACAATAAAAGCTTTTGAAGTTGTAGATAAAGCAATTGGTCAGTTGGTCCTTGTTAGTTTTGAGGAAAACAACTCTATCAAAATAGGTTTCTTCTTTTTTGTAGCCACTTTATCAAGGATTTTTCTTGCATTTAGTA
Organism: Sequoia sempervirens; assembly: GCA_007258455.2. Taxonomy (NCBI): domain Eukaryota; kingdom Viridiplantae; phylum Streptophyta; class Pinopsida; order Cupressales; family Cupressaceae; genus Sequoia; species Sequoia sempervirens. The sequence continues at coordinate 367,485,477 of VDFB02193867.1, forward strand.
TTTAAATGAGGATACATTTTGACCTTACTTCTGTTTCTTTGCCCAATAATTTGGATGTAATTTCCCCTCGTATTCCTTTTGATCAAAGCAAATGTTTGTGGACTCTTTATGTTTTAATTTCACAGTTTCTGTTGTATTTATTTAACTATGTTGCTATATATTCCATGTGTTGAGCTCAATCAAGTTGTGAAAATAATAGTAATTGAGACTCATAGTAGGTACTATGTAGCCACTAAATTTTTAGGAGATTTTTTTGAGGCCAATGGCCCCGTAATTTTGGATCTAAAATCTGAAGTGATGTGTAAAAATGGAGGGAAGACAAAATGTGCTGCCCTCCAATCTATCTACATTGTAATTTTAAATCCTAAACTATAGCTGCTATGCGATTTGAAGAGAAAATTCTAAATTATGCACCGTGTCAATTACATGGGACTATTTGAACCTCCAAAATATTAGTACTAAGCAGTGGAATGGGACTATACTGTTTGACTACAAGTGAGCTAAACAAAATTAGCAATAGCATTGGCAAAAAGAATTGGTAAAAGCTAAATCAAATCTCCTAAAAATTGATCACAATAAGCGAAGCTGGTTTCCTCTATTTTCAAATTCTAATATGTACATTATGTAAATAGAAATTTAGATGTTAATGTGACAGAAGGAGGCTAGCTTTGCATCTTTAAAGTTTTTTTACTTTGTTTTGGTGTATAATTTCTTGAATATTGAGTCGCTCTTGTCAAGTTCGCTAGACTTAGTAGCCTTACTCTTAGAGTTGTCCCATGATTATTAGTCTCCTGAATCCTCTTGCTAGATATGTAAAGGTGAGGTGAGGCTATCGACCTCTTATTGTTCATAGGGTTGGGGTGATTCCTTTGAACAATTAGGTGTAACCCTTAGATCTGCTTAAGAATTTTCTTTAATCACAACTCAGCTTTGAAATCAAGCATCCTAGTAAATGTGGGTTAATGTTGGACCTAGAAGCCTCTACATCACAAAATCATCTTTTTTCCTATTACTATGTTTGGCAAGTCCCCTTTGAAGTCTAACTTGAACTGGATTATAATCAAATTACAAGGAGAACAATGGGACCTGCAGTGTGTCCCAACCTAGCAAATAGTGGCAAGAAGTATCCTGACTTATAATTAAATCAATTCTCTACCATCTCTATCTATAAAAACTAATAATCTTCCTCTCTATAATTGATAATGTTGGTCCTTCCTAGCAAAGGTTGTCTGTCAAGTGATGGAGGGATTGTACAGAGAGATATTAAGCCCTCCTATCTCTTTATTCGCAAGAAATCCCAGCAAATTAAAAAGTTACAAACTTTGGACTGAGGAGGATTGTATCACAGACGATAGATCCTTGTTGCAATCCTAATGCGGTAAGATCTGCTTACACTGAGCCCAAAGAGATTTGATTGGACAGAGCTATTGGTAATTTGCTTCTTCTGACTAAGTGCACTGGCTCAATTTCAGTTGTTTCTGTGCTTGTGTTCATTCAAGAAAATATTGGGTGGGGTTTGGGTTTTGGCATTCCAACTATAGCCATTAGAATAGCATTCTTTGTTTTCTTGTGTGGGACAAGAATGTATCGGCATAAACTGCCTTCTGCAATCCAGTAACTCGAATTGCTCAAGTTTTTGTTGCAGCGATTCGCAAGTGGAATGTTTCGAAGAGTATTGCTTCTCATGGAGAACACAAATTGTATGTAACTCAAGAATTTTGCAATGGTGAAACAAGAAAGCTTATGCCCAAAAACCACTTTAGGTAATCCTCTTTCTACATGGTTATATGTATGTAATTATATCGCTACATGATCCAAAGCATCAAATGAAAAACATTCATAGTTGAATTCGGAAGCTATCTTATCAATGTTGTTGTGTGTCAATTGAAAGAATCACAAATAACCCTAGTTTTGTTTTGTTTTATTATCAAAATTTATGGTTTTTAAAATCGAATGGACAAACTCTAAAAATAATTATTTGTTGTTTTGTAGGCTTCTTGACAAAGCTACAGTCGTAACTGGTTTAGACTATGAACGTAAAACAAATATTGATTGGAGGCTATGCAGTGTCACACATGTTGAAGAGGTGAAACTTGTTTTAAGGTTACTACCCATTTCGGTGTCTTGTTTGATGTATGGGATAGTTTTTCAACAACCTTCAACATTTTTCACAAAACAAGGCGCCACAATGTATAGGAGGATTAGTGGAAATATTGAAGTTCTTGCAACAACCTTGCAACTCTTTATTAGCTTGACAATTCTTGTGTTGGTGCCCATGTATGATAGAATCTTTGTTCCACTTGCCAAAAATATAACTGGAAATGAGCATGGTATAACATTGCTTCAGAGAATATGTGTTGGTATATTCTTTTCTGTTATTGCCATGGTCGTTATATCATTGATAGAAGTGAAAAGGCTCTAAGTAGCAAAGGAATATAGATTGGTAGCATTTTTTGGATGCTTGGCATATCTTAAACATCTACAATGATAGGCTTGCAAGAGTACTTTTATGATCAGATGCCCGACACAATGAGAAGCTTGGGAATTGCTCTTTATTTGAGTGTATTTGGAGTTAACAGTTTTTTGAGCAGTATTCTTATTTCTGTTGTTGAGAAAGTGAGTAGCACAGGCAATAAATGGAACTGGTTTGCGAACAACCTAAACAGAGCACTTTTGGACTACTACTAGCTTTTGGCTGCATTGAGTGCACTATTTCTATGCATCTATCTTGCTTTTTCCAGTTGCTTTATTTACAAGTAGGGAGCAACGATGAAGAGATATCCTGATCGTCAAGCGCCTTGCCCTGTGTAATTCTATGATGACCTTATCAACCCTAGTAATATGTAACATGCAACATGCATCTGAAAATATTGTATTATATATGTGCCAAACTGTTTCGTTGGAACATGAAGTCACTATGAATTAGAATATCAAGAATTATTTTCCTTCTATTTCAAATTCTGATTATAGGCACTGGAAGAGTAGTTGTATTTAATAATGCCAAAAACAGAAGCATAGAAATTCACATTGATGTAGCATCAAGGTATGCATGAAAGATTGAATTAGAAACAGTTAAGGTTTAAGTTGGTGATCACCGGAAGTCAAATATAAAATGCAAGATCTGTTTACTTGTTAATCATCAAGGGTAACACCTTTGTAAATTTCCTAAAATATTTTCAATTTACATGGTTATGTGGCAATTCTTCTTGTCTATAAAATAAGAATGTAAACATTCTTATGTCAGACAATGAAATATAATAATAATCTATCTCTATTCTATTTTGCTTGGGCGTAACAAGATCAACTAGTCTCGTAGGCAATTTCCTCTTGTACTATTATTATATTATTAATTTTATTTTATATTAACATATATATTGTATATAATTTAATCAGTATTATATAAAAAATATATAATATAATCATTCTATTTTGTATTAAATAAGAATATAATAATTATTAATTAGTAATTTTAAAAATGTTTTATATATCATGTAATCTCTTATATAGAATATATATAATATATTAATTATATTGTATATTATATAAAAAAATAATATTATCAAATATTAATTATAATAACTTATTATATGTATTTACAAGTGGTTGAATGAGATATTTATTTTATTTTATATAATACTGATTAAATTATATACAATATGTATGTTAAAAATAAAAAATAAAAAATACATTATATATTAATTATGTTGATATATACTTAGTAAAGGATATTGTAAGCTAATATATACCTATGGTAAAGGATACCATAATGTTAAAACCTAAATGTGCTTGTTATTAGGATCTTGGCCATAATTTTCATTTAATAAACATACTTAAAACCCTCATCGGAACCTTATTTTCACGCTGCAGCTCGTCAAATTGGAGAAGAGAAAGGGCGATAGCAGCGAGGAAGAGTGGAGGGGAAACCAAGTGGCGGGGAAAGCGGGAAAAAACGATGAAAAACAATTGAAAAAATGGTGAGAAATGATGAATAGTTGAGATTCGTTTACATGTGTAGCAAGAAGGAAAGCATGAGAACGAACAAGTAAATAATGGCCTACACATATTCTAGAAATAAAACTCAAGATTCTACACAAATTGTGTCGTGCTGTTAATGATGCCAATGAGACAGATATTGCTTCGGATTCCAACATGCCTCACAAGTCTCATTTGTATGATGCCACAACAATTGGAGAGGATGACATAGTACAAACTCTGAAATTTTCTTCAAATGAAGATGACAAATAAAGTGTATGAAGATGATTTTGTAATTGCAGATTGTGAAGATGATAGTGAAAAATATCTTGAAGATGATCATCACCCTTCGAAAAATCGAATTGGGAAGAGTGGAAAGGTGAGTGGCAATTTCTTGAGCAACAAAGCGACATAAGAAAATTAAAAAATTGGGAAAAAGAAGGAATTCACAAAAGAAATAGGAATTTTCTCGAGATAAATCTTGATGAGATTAAGTTACAACTCTTATCTTCCACTCTGACATATCTTGTAGTGCCTGTAGATCACTCCCAACTTGCATTGCCTTTTCTGGTGATCAAACCTTGGCTATGTCTGACATAATTAGAGCTATTTCTTAGTATTGGTATTGTTAGCAAGTCATTTGAGTTCAGATTTTTTTTCCTAGATCGGGTTGGAGGTCAAAATTTATGATTTGGATGATTGTGGAACATATTGGTAATTTAAATTGATGCAACATAAATGCAAATAAAAACAAGGATGCTATTGAGAAAGCCTGCTTACCCATATCCTTGAGTGTTTTATGGCTGTTATGTGCTTCTAGCTTAGAGTTGATGCATTAATTTTATTGAAGTTAATCTGATCCAAAGACAAACCTAGTTGGTTAAAGATGAAATATTACAACTTCTGTTGTAGTGCTATCATATTCCTAAAGTTCTACAACATCCATAATGTAAGTACCTAGCCAATTACAACTTAAATATTAAAAAATACAACTTTTGTTGTAGTGCTATCATATTCCTAAAGTTCTACAACATCCATAATGTAAGTACCTAGCCAATTGGGAGAGATGCTCACCAAATTATGTAAATTATCTATCTATTCTCATTTGAACAGTGCATTATAAACCAATATTGACTGCACAAAAAATCAAAAAGTAATAGAAAAACATTAATTTTGTAGAAAAAAGATACAATTTAGAACTTAGATTTTGTTTGGAAAATTGACAAATATGAAAATTAGTCATGAGTCTGAAATCCTATATTTCGTGTGGCATGACTAGGTTTTAAGGTCATGTGTTTGTAAGGTCAACATGGCCAGGTTGATTATGACGGTCTTCCTATTGGTTTTTCTTGTCTACATCAATATTCTTCTTCTACAATATGTTAGTATTATTTTCAAACATTGTGAATTAAAGACCATGACTACATTTAAAGTAAATTGACTCTGAATATAAATACTTTCTTTCAAAAATACTTTTAAAGGAATTTCTTTTTAATGTAAAGAATAGTGGGCAAATATATCTATTTAAAAAGAATATCACAAGTCTTGTTTTTGAAAATTTAGTCTAATAGCAACCAATTGCTAACTAAATAGCCCATAAAAAATACCATGCTAACTATACATTATCTTTTAACGACAACTTCCCCTTTCAAGTACTATGTTCTTCAAAGCCAAATGAAAGAAACCCTAAGCCCAAACTACTCAACCATCATAAAAATAGACAATACTTATCAAGAAACCCTTTCATATTCAGTAGCATAAGTCTCACATTAGTGTAGTCTCTGTTGGTTAGCCACCATAGGCACTTACTGGTAATATCATAGACTCTCCTACATACAAATGATGAAACCCCCAAAAGAAGCTCAACACCCTAGCATTAATGATAAATGTATGTCCCTCACAAGAGCTTAGGGAAATTTTATCCACCAAATCTAATCCCCATGTAGAAAATGACCAAGGTGATGTAAAGAGTGAGGATTGGAGGTAAACCTAGAGAAATAGAAAGAAAATCTCTTTGCCACTTATGCAACTTTATATTATGTGCTCTCCACATTAAGAATAAAAGGTCAAAGTTCTCCATATTTTAATTCTACTCTTGAATTGACCTCATCTACTCCACAAATTTACCCAAAAAAATACTTTTTTTTTTCATATTGACCCAAAAAAAATACTTTTTTTTTTCTTTTCATATTGACCCGAAAAAATACTTTTTTTTCTTTTTCATATTGACCTTCCACACCTCTTCAACGTACCCATTGCACACCAAGGTGCAATTGCTAGTTTTATTTTAGTTATACTCCATAATTGTATGATTCAAGTGTAGTTTTATGACTGTAGCGTGTTGCTGAAAAATGTTAAAGTCCATTATCTTAAAAGTACTGTTGTAAAGCATGTAAGATTTTAATAAAATAATAACTCTACAAATGATGTAAGAAACAATAGATAGACCTAAGAATTTAGGGTTAACTACTATCCAAACTATGCCATCTTTGCATGATTATGGATTAACCCTTTCAAGGCTAAATTATTTCCTCTTTTGAATGTTTGGACTTTTGTAGACAAGAAGGGAAGGTAACATATGTTCCTAAGTTTCTATATGGGAAAAGGTGGCATAGATGGGTAGATTAAACCTCTAGTGGTAAACATATCCTCTTACTATAAACTAGGAATAAGAAATACTTAGTATGAGTTTGGCCTATGATGGTATTATGTTGTAAATGATAATGAATATGTATGCCAAGCTTAATTGCAAGGAAATGCCATCATAATCTAGGTGGTAGGCGATAGATACAACTTAGTGTGAATTATTGAGGAATTTGACTTATAATTTACTTCTAATCTATATCCATCTGAAATGTTTGAGCTAAGATTAATACCAATATTGAGAACTAAATCATGAGGACTATTCGTTGAACCATGTTGCAATGGGACCTCATTGGGAGCCTTATTGAGGCTTTTGCATTGTTGTTGCCTCAAAACGATATTTTGACCACTACTATCTAGGGATGTACACTTTTTATCGATATTCTATTCTTAGATCAAGTCTAGATTGCCTAATAATTTGTACCTATTTTTAGATTTCCATGATTAAAGAGACATATCAAGGATAATAGCATTATTGACAAATCCTAGCTTATTATTTTTCTCTAGCATTAGACAATCTTAATGTGTATAGAACCTTGGTGGGTTTACAAGAAAGAATCAACATTAGTTTGCTAAGGTTTAAGTAACACCCCTTGGGTGGAAAATCATATTACCGTTATTTATAAATTGGATGAGGGGTTTTTCGAGTAGGAATTCCAAGTGTACATTCCTTGAGAGAGACCTTGTAAGGAGAACTATAATGATTGTAAACTAAAAGAGAAAATGAACACGTGTTAAAGAAATCGTTGTATAGGATAAAATTGGGCACTCAAAAGAGCTTGCTACTAATGAAGTTAAAGAAAAAATAATTAATAAGTTTGATCAAGCCTTTAGGTTTTTATGTTTGGATGTGTCTCTTGAGCTTCTGTTTCATGTATAATCATTAAATACACCCAATGAAGTTTGGATTGCATTAGAAAAGCTCTTTGAGAAGGTAGATGAAATGAAAGTTCACGAGTTAGAGAATGAGCTCATAAGTGTAAGCCCTAGTTCTTTTGACACCCTACAAGACTTCCTCACTAAGTTTAAATTAGTAAGGTTGTATCTAAAAGAATGTGGAATAGAGAAAAAAAGATAAGTTAGTTCTTTCTATACTCTCCAAACTAGGATGACTACTCTTTCTTTGTATTTATTTTCTACTCCACCAAAAGGGCCCTTGGGATAGTGTGGAAGATGCCTTCTTTAGACAAATTCATTGTTGACTTGACTAGGGAGCAAGATAAGTTAATATAGATGGGTGCATTGAAGTCTTCAAAACCTCAAGCACTTATTGCTAGGAATGGGAAACAACATGATTCAAAAAACAAGGGGAAGAAAAAAAATCAAATGGATAAGGATACCAAGAAAGAACAAAAAATAAAATCCTCCAAAACCAACACTAGAACTTCTACTCAAGGGAAACCTAAGAAAAAAGTTTAAGTGTTCTTATTGCAAGAAACTTGGGTATGATGAGCACAAATGTATGAAGAAATAAATTTACCACCTCTCACATCTTCTTGAGACTTGAAAAATTGGTCTTTGTGTTTTGAATTTCAAAATTATGTAAACTAATAAAATGTAGAACTCTTTATGAAGTTTATTCTTCTAATTTTTCAAAATTTTAAAAATTGTTTTGATATTTATTTTATAAAGTTAAGAGAAGATTTTGAATTGCTGAAAATTTTAAGAAAAATGATATTGAGTTGACGTCAAGAAAAAAAAAAAAACCAATTTTATTTTCCCCTCATTTGTTTTCCAAGTAGATAACTTCAATATCTAGTGCACTCAAAACATGTTAAACTCAAATGTACTTGAATTTGATATTTTTTCATTTGATGTCAACTATTGTTTAATTTTTTTTATCATTTTGAAAAAAACTACTCTTTTGGAGAAAATTCTTTCTTCTAGTGCTTCATATATTTTTTAATTTTTTTTATATGTTTTAATTTATAATCAACCCCATTTTTAAGTTTAACAACTTACTTGCATTATTTTTAAAAATAACATCTTAAAACTAGTCATATATATATATATATATATATATATATATATATATATATATATATATATATATATATATATATATATATATTTGGATTTTTGACTTTGAGCTATGCAAAAGGGTATTTTTAATTTAAAAAAAAATAGTATGTTTGAAGAAATATCATGTTTAAGTGATTTTTTTTAAAAAATTCTAAAGAAAGATGAGGTGGCTACCAACAAGGATGCCACATAGAAAATTTTGAGTGAAAGGTTTCGACCAAAACACTTTCCCTTTCAACCGAAACCCTTTCATTTGAAAACATACATGCAAATTGAATCACATTTTAAATCAACAAAGGGAAATTTTTTGTTTTGTTGTTTTGGGAAAAAGGGTTTCACCCGAAGCTTTATGTGCCATGTATAGGCCATGCCGTTTCGAGCGAAACCATTTTGCCTGAAACTATTTAGGGTGAAATGGTTTTGCTTGAAACTATTTAGTTGATTGAAAGTGTGACAAAGGTTTGTGCTTTTACCACTTCACTTTCAACTAATCTTCTATCAATGTATCAAATTACACACTTAGGGAAGGGCATGAAAATTCATTTTTCTGTAGACTTGGTTGAGATTAGAGAGTTGCATAGAAACAATTTGTTAGCATTAGGAAGGGAAGATCACCAAGCTAGGTTATACACCTTCTCACACTTTACACCTGAAATGAAGGGAAGATGGGTTCTTTCTATTCAAATGGGGTTCACCAATAATTTACTAAAAATAGAAAGGGGAAAATGGGGTATAATGAACCTATCTTGATCTATCCCATTAGGAAAAAAGAGATCCCGTAAGCCAAGGTTGACTTTTAGCTCTTAGGTGAGTCAACCTTGAAGGAGATCTTGTTGTTTTCCTTATGATCTAAGATGAGGCAGATCTTCTAAACAACACTTTTGGGAGAAAGATTAAAAATAGTAAATAAACCCAACAATGCAAAGTAACACTTGAATCAATAGATTAAACCTTAGTCTAACAGAACCTACAACTTTTTGGAAAATTTGAGAAGGTTAAATATTTTTGCACCTTTCACCAAAATGTTGTTGCTAAGTGTCCTTTGGGACTCATTCACCTAAGGGCAAATGGGTCCAACTACAAGGGTTGAAAAACTTATTTCACAGTCCTTTGGTCCTATGTTTGCACTCTTGATTCCTCTGGTTTTCGCAGTCGGAAATTCAAAAATAAATTCTGAAAGTGAGTTTCCATGTATTGACAACTTTGACAACTTTTCTAATTTTTCTCCTTTGATAGATCTTCAATCCTTCTTCAACCTAAGATTTGCAAAACACATAAGAGGGAAAAATTGTTTGTTTTTGGTGAATGGGGGTTTGCTTGGTCAAACCCCATTTCAGTAATTAAACCTTGAATTGAAATAATGAAACATGAAAGGAATGATGAATGAAAAAATGCTATGTTGCAACTCACCAAACCCTTGATTTGAAACCCTTGAAGGACTAAAACTTAGTAGATCTCTCCAAGGTCTTCATCTTGCAGGAGATGGCTTAATTGATTATGTGATTTTGATGCTTGAATCTTAATTTGAAACTTGAAACCTACATCACAATGTTAGCTCCAAAAACATGGATGATGCTTAATAACTTTGACATGATGCTTGAGATTTTAAATGCTACAACAAATGCTTGAGAAATCTTCTCTTGAACACCTTTGACAATAATCTTAGCTTTAGGAATGTTGGCACTTGAAATCTCTAGGATTTGAATTGATAAAAAGACCTTGCTTTTATAGGTAGTTTTCTAATTTCTTGAAAATTAAACATTACAAGTTGACACTTAAAAACTTGAATTTAGGAACTTAAGATGCCACCAAAAACATGTTTAAAATTTGAATTTGTGATCTTAAGGGGGACCCATTCGCTCAAGGGAAAATGGGTCTTGACCTAAATTGCTAGGACCTTTTCATTTCAAGGTGGTAAAAATAATAAATGTATTAATTAATTCATAATTCTCCTTTCGGAAATTGCAATTAATTAGGCTTGTAAATGCAAAATTTAGGCAATTACATGCTTAATTAAGTCCAATTAATTAAGGGACCCAAACATTGTGTGAAAATGTAAAGGAGTACATTTTCTGACACTATTTATTACTCATTCAGATGGAGTTAGAAAATTATGGCATGAGCAATTTGGGCACCTTAACCATTGCTACCTTTGGTAGCTTAGATAGTAGATATGGTCACATGGTTTCCTAGAGTTAGATTCTTTAAGGGTCTTTGTGAGGTTTATACCCTTGGGAAGCATCTTGTAGATAAATTTGACAAATTCAAAGCATGGAGGGCTACACAAGGTTTGGAGCTTGTTCACATTGATGTATCGAGGGCATTTCTCAATCCATATTTCACTAAGGCTAGATATGTTCTTACTTTCATAAATGACTTCTTAAGGTACATATGATTCTACCTTTTATGATATAAATTTGAAGTCTTCAAAAATTTCAAGACTTAAGGTTCTTGCTAAAAAATAAAAGGGAAGTCATCAATATTCTTTGGAAAATTAATGGGGGTGAGTATGTCAACAACGCATTTGAGTATTCTTGTACATCAAATGGGATATACTTGCAATGCATAATTCCATATACTCCCCAACATAATGGGGTTGTAGAGTAGAAAAATAGATCCTTAAAAGAGATAGCTAACTACATGATACACTCCAAAGGCCTTACACCATAATATTGAGCATAACTAATCAAATGTGACTGTTACATTCAAGAAAAAGGTTCTTCACAAATCCTTGAAGGGATTCACTCCCTTTGAAGCTTGGTTGGGAAGGAAACCATCAATTGAGCACTTTAGGGTCTTTGAAATCTCCATCCATGGTATGTATACCAACACAAAGTCAAAATGCAATGGAACCAATGTCCAAAACTTGCATCTTTATAGGCTATTCAAATGGCGTGAAAGGTCACCTACTCTACTCTACCACACATGAGTTGTGCATTAAGGGAAGTGCTAAGTTTTAGAAGAGTCAATTTGACTCTACACTTGACATTTCTCCTACTATTGTGGACTCACTTGATTTTGATGACTTAGACCATCCATAGAAGATTCTTGAGGTAGAATATTCTTTTTCTTCTAGTGTTGATAGTGAGGATAGAAATGGGGAGTCATCTTCAACTACACATACTTTGGAGGATGATGTTATAAAACTTGAATTGTCCACTCCTTTCCCTCTTTGGGCTAGACATACATTTGAGAGTGTAGGTACTTGGGTAGGGAATCTAGCAGATGATATATGTACAAGATTAGACTACCAAAGTGGGGCACATGCTTACTTTTCCTCAATCTCCAATCCATAGACATATAGAGAGGCATCGGGAAAACCTGAGTGGGATAGTTATGCATGAGGAATACAATTCCTTAATGAGAAATCATAGTTGGGACTTGACACCACTTCCTAAGGGAAGGAGGGTGGTTTGATGTAGGTGGATATATTAGACCAAATTTGCTATAGATGGGTTGACTAATAAGTGGGTAATCCCACAATAATGGGTCCCAAACTTGGGACATCTTGATTTTTACCTAAAATCACATATTTTTTAGAAAAATTAATGATTTAAGCCCTAAGGGGTTCTATCTAAAGGATTTTAATTAAAGAGGTTTAAATAAGACCCCCTTAGATCAAACCCCATGGATAAAACCCCTCTAGTCTTAAATGACACCCACAATGGAGTCTCCTTTGCACCTATCAAAATGTTGAGAAAAAACCACTTTTTATTTACCTTTTGAGGAATCAAATAAAGTCATTTAAAAATTACGTTTTGTAAGTATGTAGCTATTATTATAAGTTTTCAAAAAAGTATAATTTTGAATATTTTTAATTTCATTATTATATTTATATTTTATTTCTTGTGAATGTAGTTTTTTCACCAAACAACAAGGTATTTGTTTCACATGCGAGAAAATAGAAAAATAAAGAAAAAAAATCTAAAAAATACGCGTGCATTGCTATTGATGTTCTTGTTTTAGCCAAAAAATAAATAATACTTTCAACATACAAACCAAGTTATGTGTGACGACATATACCTACTTCTATCTTATAATTACTTTGACTTCAAAAATTAATTTAAAAAAGTATATGTAACAAAAAATTATGAAAAAAATCCATGCACTAGATGTTAATGTTACAAATCTAAATTTCAAAAATTATAATTTAATTCTTTCAATAAAAGAAGTTATGTGTGATGACATAAACGTCACTGTTTTAAAATGTTGTTTACTATAAAAAATAAGTTATTAAAAGTTACGAAAAAAATCATTTAAAAAAAAAAAATAATTTAGAATCTACACACTAATCCTCACAAACAACTAGTTCACATCATCTCCAAATTTTTAATGGTTTAGTTGCTATAGCTTTCATAAACTAAAAATTCAGTGAAAAATGTTGATTTCAATGTCCTACTTTGGCCAAAAAGTGGGACACAGTATAGTGGGCTGACCAAGTACAAGGCACATTTGGCTGCCAAGGTTTTTTCATAGGCTTCTAACATTGAATACACTAACTTCTATTTGACTCCCACTTATTATTGCCACATCACATGACTAGGATTTGCATTAAATGGATGTGAAAAGTGCTTTTCTTCATAGATACCTTGATGAGGTGATCTACATGGAGCAACCACCATGGTTTGTTTAGGACTCATCTTTAGTTTGTAGACTTAGGAAATCACTCTATGACCTCAAATAGGCTCCTCGAGCTTGGTATGCCAAGATGGATTCCTTTCTCTTAGTGTTAGGTTTCACTCGATGTCGTTTCATATCCTAATGCACATCTCTTGAGTCTTGTGGTAGGATGATTCATTGTTGATACTGGTACTTTATGTTGATGACCTTTTAATCACTATGAGCTCTTCATCTACTATCACATTAGTGAAGTCATCTTTATAAGATATATTTGACATGACAAACTTGGGTTTATTGCATTACTTCCTTGGTATTGAGATTATATAGTTTGACTCAAGGATCACTCTTGCACAACCCACATACACTCTTTATCTTCTTGCTTAGTTTCACATGGCTAATTATAATCCATCCTCAACTCCCTTTCTATATGGAGTCAAGATTGAGACTAAAAATACTACACCATTGACCTCAATGCTACCTTGTATCAACAACTTATTATTTTCGTCTATTTGACTCATATTAGGCCTAACATTTCATATGTATTTGGCATGGTTTCAAGATTTATGCAAAAGCCTCTTGAGCTACATTGGAAAACAACTAAGAAGATCTTTAAATATATTTAAGGTACTCTTGGCTATGGGATTCACTATAGATTTGGTACAAAGATTGGCTTGGTTGGATACATAGATTCTGATTGGGTTAGCAATACTTAGAATTGCAAGTCCACTTCAAGTTATGGTTACTCAAGTTAGGTTCTAGTCCTATCAATTGGCTTGGAAAAAAGAAAAATGATATTACTATATCATGCATAGAGGCAGAGTAGAAGGAAGATGTTAATGCAGTTATTGAGGTTCTTTGGCATTAGGGAATTCATAGTATGTTTGGCATTCCATTTAGGTAGCCCACACTCATCTATTGTGACAAACATAACACCATACATATATGTAAGAATCCAATCCAACACCAGCAAACCAAGAACATAGAGATTCATATGCATTACATTTATGAGCTCATTCATAGTCAGATCATTGGCATAGTCTTTTGCTAGTCTTCAGAGTAGGTTGTTGATATTTTTACCCAACCTTTTATCAAGAGCAAGTTCATTCGTCTACAAGCTCTTCTTGTGGTGTGGTCTTCTTTTCTCTCTTTTGGGGGGAGGGGGGAGGAGTTTTTCCTATAAGAACTAAAGATTAGCTCTATACCCAAGACCACCTACAAAATTAATGGAAACCTTCCACAAGAGAGTATGCAAGAAATGAGCTTTCTTGGTAATAAGATCTATCAAATATGATGATGAGGTATGCTACAAAAGTGTAAAATGACCTTGCTTATATAGACAAGGTGTGATGAACTACCTAATGCAAAACATGAAATGACTTATGTCATTATGGAATGACTTGTGTCATTATGAAATGACCTAGGACACTAGAATTAAATAAAATTTAAAAAGATAAGATAGGATAAGATCTTATCTAGACAACTAATACATCAAAAAATGTCTAAGACTCGAGTGGACTTAAAATCTAGGTTTGAACTCCGTTTCTCCATTTTATGAGATATTGCATTGTACTTATGTACCTCATTAGATTAGGTTATTGGGACCTAGTTTCATTACACCCACATAAGCTATGCTTAAATGGGGGTGTTATTGCATATATGCATTATAGTACATGGATATACACATGGCACCAATCCTAGTTAGGTGTCTTAGCTAGAGTCGGTTAACTTGCCACCTCTTGTGAGTTTTGAGGAAGCTTACTCACAACCACTATTTTTTAGTGGGAGTTGACTGCCTAGTCTTCTCCACTAATTGTGTTGGTAGTTGGTTCTCTCCTTGCTATATGTATACCTATTTTTTGGCTTAATTAACTTGTTTGTTTATCCAATTCATGTTCTCTTTTGCATTGCATTGTTTTTAATTTTAGAGGTTGAGCATGTGCACTTTATTGTCTCACATGGCTTGTTGATATGAGCATTTTCTATAGAGATTCCAGTGAATTTGACATTTCCTTCAAAAGATAGTAGTTGAAGATAGATCATGACTTCCTTTTTCTGTAATGCCCAAAACTTACATTTGGTATCAAAGCCAGGTTGCAGCACTGGGATCTCTTGTTAGTTTTGCTTGTGTGGTGGTAGTGTGAATTTACCTTTCCTACTTATCTCCTTGTTGTGATTGATTGTCAAGATGACTTTAGGAGGTCCTGACCTTGCTTTCATCATTCTTTGATAATTGTGATTCTTAAAATGCTAATTATAAAGGGAATAACTATGTTGTTAGATTTGATAAAGTACTATGTACCTTATGTGAATGATGCTTTTGGTCATGGAAGAAATGATATTATGCTCGTATGCTTGAAGTGGAAAAAGAGTAGTGAAGTGACAATGATTTCTTAGAATTAGAATCTTATGATTGTGTGTTTTAACTATGATTGCATAATGAGGTTTTTCTCTATGTGCTTTGTGTTGATTTGAAATGCAATTATTTTCTAGTGTGTGAATAAATCAAGTGTTTTTCTAATAGTACATTGCTGATGGAAATTGATTGAATGCATGTTTTGCATAATTTGTCTTGTAAATATAAAGTTTTGGGTAAAAGATCTTAGTCCCAATTAGAATTGAGTAAATCTTTGTTCTTCTATCATTACATGATATGCTTGAAATGTAAACGTCAACTCATTATATCTTGATTTGAGATGCAATTGTTAAATGCATGACTAAGTGAAATTATAGTGAAAAGAATATTGATCTTATAGTGTGCATAAATTGGACCATGTTAGCCTTGTCTACGAAAATATTTATTGAAGTGTGTGAGATCATGACTTCCTTTTTCTCCTCACATGACCCCCTTTGATCTCTTAAGGCTTTAGTCTAGGAAGCTCACCCAATAAAAAATATCTTCATTTTATATTCAATACATAACTAGCTTGAATCCCTAAATGAAATGACTCACTTCAATATATTCAAGAAACTGCATTTGTCATTTTACAATCCCTTAAATTGAACCGCCAATAATAAACTCCAAAAATTGAAATCTTCAATTATAATTTTTAAATCATGAAACATTTCCATGCATTGGTGAAATTTGAATGAATACACTCGACATTGGCTAGGAAGAAATCCTTCTCTAAAACTAATTTTCCCTTAGGGTTTCCATCCCAAGGTTCCAAATTGAGCAATAAAGCCCAAAATCCATAATATAAAATGAAATTGTCCAAAAGATATCAATTTCTCCTTTACAATCCCCTTTTATACCCTTTTTTAGACTTTCAATAAAATTATACTTTATTTCTCATAAAGTGACCTTATTACTATAATTTTATTTTTGGGCCCCAAAATAGGTCGCTTTAACCTAAAATGTTCAACTTTACAAAAATAATTAATTATTTTGTAATCATAAGCCCAATTAGCCTATGTGGATAAAAAATAGGTTAAGTGCCAAAAAATTACACCTATGAAGGGGACATTACAAATGATGATATTTTAGTTTCTTTCCCCCTCCATGATGAGCATAATTATGATTATTAGTAAACATTTATATTGAACCTAAGCCATTGGATCACTTAGTGTGTGCATGTTTTTAGTTGATGTTTTTTCATGCGACATCCCTACATTTTGTGATGTCATTCCATGACCACTATGCTCTATGTTTCCTGCTTACAACATCCTTGTTGATATATATATATATATATATATATATATTTTATTTTGACATCTCTCTTTCCCCTTCTCTACCTTATAATAAATTGCATTCTTTGTATTATGCAATTGTTTTGAAGGGGGGCTTTCATAGAACACACTTCACTTTTATGCTTTCCAAATCATTCGCCTTCATGGCATTGGTTATTTTTACACTCCACAATATTGGTAGCATAAATGTCACCTAGGATAATGTAACTTGCTAGCTTGTGGGTACTCTTATGTCATACCTTCTTATAGCACGTTTCATGGTCATCCTACAATATAGCTTGTAGTGTCCATGATTTATGGAAGCATTGCATGGAATCTAGCATAACACAACTTGCTAGCCATACTTTGCATTCCTTTTGGCAACATATCACTAAAAAAATCTCTTTTATATCTCTTTATCTTCTCCTTCTCTCTCCTCTTAAGTGTTTTGCATGTTTGTTTTGTATGATTATTTGTATTATGTTTTCTTTTTGTATGTGATGTGTTTGATAATTAGTCTATGATTTTGCTAATGTGTCTATTTTTTATAAATTTATCTTATATTTATTCCTTGTGCAAGATATTCATAGATTAGTTTTGTAGGTCTTATTTTTGGGGGCATATATACCTCATTTGAAGGCTCTATATCCTCTACAATATCTTTCAATATACTTTATAATTTTCTTACATTTACTTTAGTGTGCATATTTAGTTTAGATCATATGCTCACCACGCTCGCCAAAGTGGAGGAAAAATGTAATGTCAAAAAGTGTACATCATTGCAATTTACTTTATGTTTTATGCTCACTTTGGTGTTTAGATTTGAATTGTCATCAATTCAAGATGTTATCACTTTGATATCATATTTTTTTATATTTCTATGATGATCTTGACTCTTTGCACTCTTCGTGTTCATCTAAATTTTCTTAGATAGGAGTACAACACACAAATGTTCACAGAATACACTAGAGTCCCACAATTTTTTTGATTCCAATGGTTGTTTGAGTGTTACTCTTTCCCTACCATCACTAGTAGTCTGGAAGGTAACAACTTTTTGAATTACTTGAATAGTCGATTAACACTTATTTCCTTCTATTGTTTCCAATTTGAAAAAAAATAGGATTTCATTATATGCTCTTTAATAAAATTTTAAGACTCTCTCAAGAAGAACTAGTAGCCTCCATGGTCATTTTATAAAGCTTCTACCAATCTATTGTGCATGTAAACAACATTTTCTCTATGAAGTAATATTTATGGAGTAGTTATAATGATTTGTAGTAGCAAATTATGTCCTTATTGACAACTTAAAGCTCTTGAGGTGATATTACTCTTATTTTGTTGTTCCTCTCCTCTTTCAATTAAAATTGTGGTTCCTAAGTGCTAACAGTGCTTATATTTAGGATGACCTTTTATCTAGATTTTACTGCTATCATTTAGCATTTCCATTTACATAGTATTTTATTATTATTTTTTTTAGAAAAGATATCAAAAGCAAGGTTTTTTTCTGGAGGAATGCTCTCTCAGACCATCTCACGGTGGGTTCTCCCTCTTCAAATGATTCCTCTGTGGAGGGCGAGCCTCCTTTGGTTGTTCCTCCCTTGGAGTCTAAATCCTTTTAGGCTTCTCTTCCGGCTATCCCTTCTGTTGTACCTTTGGTGCCTCAATCTGTTGTCGCTGTCTAGGCAGAACCTATCTATCCCTCGTTGAATGACTTTGTTGATCCTTTGATAGCTCTGGTCTCCTATTCTTCCAAGTTGACTCCCTCGCTGTGTGTTGGCTCCTTGCCCAGGGTGGTTGTTGAGGATCTGCTCCTCTCGCCTCACTCGGTGTATTTAGATTTCGAGTCTTCTTGGTTTGTTGTACTGAGGAAGAAGAAGGGACTCCCCAAATCCATCGCTTCTTCGCGGCCTAGGTTTAAGGGAGTCAGTTTAGTCCCCTTAGGTTATGGGGTTGTCTAGTCCTTGTTTGTTGTTCTACAGTTGTCTATCAGCTGTTTTTGTATGTGGCCTATTTGGCCTGTTTTGTCAGGCCCTAGTGGCTCCTGTTTGTTTTTCTCCTAGTTCATGTTCTTGTTTGAACTAGCTTCTTTTTGGCCTTGTGGACTTTCTGTGTGAAGGGTACAACACCCTGTAAATGTTGCTTATTTAATAAAAAACAAGGTTTTTTTGTGGAGGCTGAAAGACCAATTTGAGGTTTGATTGAGGCAAGCCCCCAACAACCACCAAAAATATTTTCTCCATTTTAATTTGTTGTATGATTGCTAGAGGTGGAGTTATTGTTTTTGATATAGGAAAAAACAGATTTTGAAGGGACCCAGAACCCTTTAAAAAAAAAGAGCAAGGCTGCAGAAAAGACAACAAGCAGCCAGTGAAAAAGACCAGCTCCAAAACAAGACCAATTAAGATTTATATTTAACATTTTTCTTGTGGGAGCAGAGAGTCATGTCGAAAGATGACCGAGAGGATTTATCTTTTTTTCCCTTAACTATGGTCCAACCATCTTCCACTTGTGCTGCCTTATCGTGCCATGCCAGCTCGCTACTTTCATGAAGATGAAAGCCAACAACCAAAGTATTAGGGGTTACATCTTGATTCCTTTGCATAGATAAAGACTTTTCTGAAGAGCCACCATATAGGGAAGTTGAAGCACATTCCCCAGAAATGGTAGTCGTTGACTCAATAGGGGTTGCCTTAACGACCCCGCCATTTGAGACGACCGGAGGGGGCGTCCCAAGACCCAGAGATTCAGAAGCAGCCACCTCATGAACTTTAGGGGTTTCAACAAGATGTTCAGTTTCAGCAACCCCACCAGAAGAGACATCTGAAGGGGATACCTCACGAGCTTGTGATTCCGAGGCAACCACCTTAGAAAAGCTCCTATGTTGATCAACATTCTTCTCAACTGTATAATGCTATTGAGAGGCACCTTTCCACCAAGAAGTTGAAGCATTTTTCTTGAAACCACATTGTGCAGCAGCGTGACCTGTTTTAAAACATCTTCTACAGCGGAAGGGAATCCCTTCATAGTCCAAGGATTGTAACCAATAACCCTTTGAAGTTTTAATTAAAATTTCAGCAGGCAACCCTTTTGAAACATCCATTTCAACAAAAATTTGGGCAAAGGTGGAATGAAGTATGTCAGAAGTAGCAGCATCTACCAACAAGAAATCACATAGGGCATCACCCACTTCTTCTAGAAAGGGGTCAAACCATAAGTGGAGGGGAAGGTAAGGCAACCGTACCCAAATCAGGATCTTGCTAAAAGTTTCAGAAGCAGGGTTGAAATTAGCGTGCCAAGGCTTAATCATCAACAAAAAATTATTCTCCTAGCTAAAAAAATTGTCACAAAGAATAATGTTTCTATCCTGAGCATTGTCAAACTTAGCCACAAAAAACCCCTTAGCCATGGGGAAAATAATTTTTTTACCAGAGATTAGAGGCTGCCATTTGTTGGAAATCCAAGAATGCAATTGAAGGAGATTAGGCCAAAAGCCCTTGAATCGACAAATCACTCCAGTCTCAGAGAGCTCAGAAATGTTATCCTCTATTTCCTCTCCTGTCTCCGCTTTAGATCCACTGAAACTGCATTAGAGACAGGGATAAACCCTCCAGTCGTTGCCCTCCTAGTCTGGAGCCGCACAGTGGATCTGGCCACAACCATATGGTCGCCACTCCTGCAATGACAAACTGCATTAGAGTTATTGTTGTATTTGGTGATATCCCTATAAAAATGTTCATTTAATTTTAATCTTGTTTCCTTTTTTCCTTTTAGCATAATAGTATATTTAAAAAAATTAATGCTACTATCTATATCATTTTCACTTTCATTTGTTTTTTAATTTTGTGCATGCAAGGGGTTTTTATGAGTTGTAATATGTGGTTTTTTGTTCATACGGGATGATAGTGTCACAAGAACATCCTCACACTACACTAGGGTCCCAAGTACAAGCTTTCAAATTTACACCTCAATTTCCTTGTCTGTATTCTCTATTTCTATTATCTGTTAATTATTTTTATTATTCTATTCTTAATTATTTTCACTAGATTGCTTCCTTTAAGTACTCTAGTTCAATCTATTTATTTTTCTATTTAAAACCAAAACTTTAGATAAGGATAACTAGAATAACGCATAAACAATATATTTATATAACCATAAATAGTGCTAGTTTATCCTAATATAATGTGTGATATTATTCTCAAAGGAAATTAATATTCCTTTTGTTAGTCAAATTTCATATGTTACAATACTATTCTTATCAACTAGTTTACGCAAAATTTTCTCTATATTTTGATTGATTTCTTTTACTTGTGCATGTGATTGTAGGTAGCAGGGCTCGTATAAAACCTATGTTGAATCTTAAATTAGTCAATAAAATTCTTGACTTCTTTATTTTTGAAAGAGGACCCATGATCTAATATTAGTGTTGTAGGAACCTCAAAGTGAGCAATGATTTTGGATTTGAGAAATTTTCTAATTTCTATAGATTTTGTTGATTTCGTAGGCACTACTTCTACCCACTTTGTGAAGTAATCAATTTCTATGATTACAAAAGAGTGATCTTTTGAGGAAGTGGGGTAAATTTCTCCGATCAAGTTTAGATCCCAAAATAAGAATGACCAAAGTGAGATGAGTGATTTCATGCCTTGAGTAGGAGCACATATGAGTTTGTTATGTTGCTAACATATGCAACACTTCTAAATGAATTCATGAGAATCTCTTTCCATTATTTTATATTAATACCTCATCTTGAATTTTTAGACTAGGGACTATCCATTAAAGTGACCTCCATAAGCACCAATATGGTCCTTTTGTAGAGCTATTAAGTGCACTTAATCCTTTGTTGTGCATCACAATAAAAGATCATTTTAACTACATTGAAACAATATTTTAGAAAAGACATAGTTGGAAACCTGCTTGCAGATATATATACACATGTTCTTGATTGTATTGATTGATTATGCCCCTAGGCCTAAATAAGAATATATGTCTATGTACTACTCACTACTAGATATGTTGTTGTAAACAAGGTATAGTGCCATTTCATATGTGATGGTAGGGTGGGTGAGATCATGGATTAAGGAAGCAATGTCCCCATTTTGCTCTAGAAATGCCATTAGTGAAGTGCCACTAGCCATATAATTAGTGACATGTTTATTGTCTTAGTGTGGGATTGTGTTGATTTAATAAGATGTGAATTAGTTTAAGATGGATAATGCTAAATTTTAATAATAAATATGGGTATAATCTCTATCTTGGTAAGTGTCTTTGATTTGATGGGTTATTAACTAAGAATCATTGTGTATGTCAATAAGTTGCAATATAAGAGCTTGTACTACTATTAATCTTACTATCAATGCTTCATATTTAGTAGTATTGTTGGTACATCAAATTTAATGAAAAAGATGGTGGAATTAGATCTCTTAATGGTGGAACGAGGATGAATCTCGTTCTCAATCTCATATTGCATTGTGGTCTATCAAAGAACATGTTCCATGTATCAGTTTAGGAATTTGTGAATATATTTTCTTTTGTAAAATTAGTAGGTGAAGGATGATGCTTCTACAATTTGATCTACTATTGTTTATCCTTTAATAGCTCTATGTGTGACAAAGCGGATTTCAAACTATGTGAGTAACCTGACCCATTTTGCAACACATCTTGACCAATGATTTTTGGATAGGATATATTTAGGAGGGTCACTCTTTATGTTGACACAAGTTTATGCATGTAATATGTAATGCTATCACTTTTGGGCAATGTAGACAATAACTAGACATTGTTTTGACAAGTATGCCACATTTTGAATAATCTATAAGGATTCATGAAATATAATAGATTTATTTTTCTCTTTGTAATTATCATGTTGTGCAAGCAAAACTCTAATGACACCAATGGTGTTATATATGTAGATACCAAGTTTTCACCCATGATTTACTAGAATTAGGGGAGGCTGATTTGCTAAGTATTCTTTAAGGGCCTCAAAATCACATTGATAGTCTTCATTCAACTTAATATTTATCTATACAAGGACCCTTGTAAAGGGAGGTAGGCCCAAGTAGTGTATTAGTGAGTTTAGGAAGAGATTAGTTCAACTTGGGATAGATGTTATGGAGCACGATCTTCCAATGAAATACATTACTAGACTATTTGGTCAATTAAATATTGTTTTTCA
Organism: Sequoia sempervirens; assembly: GCA_007258455.2. Classification (NCBI taxonomy): domain Eukaryota; kingdom Viridiplantae; phylum Streptophyta; class Pinopsida; order Cupressales; family Cupressaceae; genus Sequoia; species Sequoia sempervirens. Next base: position 367,508,572 of record VDFB02193867.1, read on the forward strand.
TTGCCAAACCCCAAGATATTGATGAATCATGTATTCAAGAACATTATTTGGAGATAGATAAGAAGGGGATTTCATCCTATAAAAAATTAGTGGGGTGAAGATAATCAACTTGGTATTGAAAATAATGAAGATGATAACAAGTATAAAGTCAAGAGGAACACCATTTATAAATAGAGAAAAGTTAAAGGAAGTTACATCATTACTATTGTGATAAATATGGAATTTGGAGGAGAGGTGCTAGAAATTCCATGCATAAAACATTATTAGGGTAAGAAGGAGAAATAAAATAATTTCAATTGTGTGAGCAAGGCAATAGAGATCAAATATAGCTTTTACATATATAAGAGATTGTCTTGTGCGTCAATTTACAAGGGTATTGATAATGTGGGTGATATCTATAAATTAAGATAAACTCACTCAACTATCCTACATCAAGATTCAAGTGAAAGGTAAGAATATGAATACTATATGTTTATTCATGCACATGAAAGCCTCACTTTGGGGGTACATATTTCCTCTCTTAGACATTTTTTATGATCTATTTTACACTTGCCTATTCTTCTATTATATTATCTACTACCACTTGTTATTTTTTCTTGTTGGGAAAACATTAGGGGGAACCTTGCTTCTGATTTTACACATGCTTTCATAAAAACATTTTTCTATGTTGTTACCTATTTATCACACAATGATGTCTTTATATTCTTATATACTTATGTGGTTTTATATGATCATGTATTTTTGTCTTCTTCTAATTCCTTGCATCATTGGAATGTAACCAAGTAGAGGGTGATATATAATGTTATTAGTTTTCCTTTAATGAGTATGATTGTATGGACTAGCTCACGGTTGTGATGTTCACTCTTTCTCTAGAAAATTTAAATAGTTTTCCTCTTTTTGCTCCATGTGTCATCACATTAATTTTTCTACTAGACAAGAAGAGCCATATTTCTATTCTAGGCATAATCTACTTCACCTTTTTTATTTTCGTTATAATTGTTAACATTTTAATAAATTGTAGTTCATGACTATTTTATAAAATTGATAGATTTTATTAATTAATTTTGTTGTTTCCATAGGTTTCAAGGTGGAGGACTCACTGCGAGGAGAATGTATCAAATTGATATATATGTATATTTATCCATTTAATGAGTTTCTAAATATATATTTTTTTATGTTGGCTACTTATTTTAGTTTTACATGCATATTCATAGTAGTTCACATACAAATCAAAGTAGGGGGAAAATATAATGGTGAAAATTGTAGATCCTCCAAACTTCTACTTCATAGATTCTAGTGAAATGACTATTGTACAAATCATAGATTCTATTGAAATGACTAGTGTACAAATCATAGATTCTAGTGTAAATTTTGATAAATAAATTAAACCTAACTTGATTCCATCTACACATATCCCTAAGGAGAAGTCAGGTATTTTTCATTTATCAATTTATCATCCTAGGTCAAATCGATGGGTGTGGAACTAATCCAATTTAATTTTGTGAATGCACAAATGACTGAAAAACTTTAAAAAACAAATTTAATCATATGCCTAGGATGACTCCCTCCAACTAACTATTGTATGCCAACATAAGTGCAAGATATGCAAACTTGTTTACTAGGATGTTATGTTTTAAGATAAATTGTAATTTATCTTATATTATAATCAAGCATCTATCTAGGAGTTCTTATCTATATTGTATCATCACATAGAGAATATGTGAGAGCATCACCACTTTTTAGATTATATTAGCATCCTAGGCATCATTATATATTTTTTTGTTGTCTTCAATCATTTTTAAAAAACCATTTTTTTTTGTCCTCTGGTGGCTGGGGCTCCCCCTACTACTTTACGGGTGAATGATGCTACATTGTGGGTGAGTGTTGATGCTATGTAGCTTTTGGGTGAGGCCATCCCCTCTATGGTGCTACCTTTTGCTCCTACTTCTGGTGGTCTCCCTATTGGTGCTGCTGGTTCGAACTACCACGAGAAGTCCTTTTCTGAGGCAGTTTCAAAGGATTATGCTCAATCTTTGCCTACTACGGCTAGGGTTAGACCTTTTCCCTATGCCAGTGCTTCCCCTGTTGTGGTTTGTGGACCTGAAGTTACTGAAAATGAGGTTTACTATTTGAAACAGGGTGTGGTCTACAGGTTTAATGGCTTGTGGTCCTCCCTCCTCGATCTCCATGATTGGGTTTCTGTCTCTTGGAATCCTATTGTCTTTGGGCAGATTGAGCTGTATCCCAGCGCTAGGGGGTTCTTCTTTGCTACCTTCACCTCCTATGCGGAGCAAGACTGTGTGTTGGACAGGGGGTGGATGTGGGGTATTCATTTGTTGTCCATCAGGCCTTGGTCTCGCTCTTTCAATCCTCTCACTGAGCCGCTAAATATCAGACTAGTTTGGGTCCGTCTGCCGAATCTCCCTCTCTAGTTTTGGGAGGATTCTTGTTATGAAGCTATTAGCAACTCCATTGGATGCTTTCTGAAGGTGGACTCTACGATTTAGGATCTAGGGCACACTACGGTGGCTCATATTTTAGTTGATTTGGACATCTCCAAACCTCTCCATGGCGATGTGGTCTTAATGGTGGAGGATATACCTTGGATGCAGCTGTTGGACTATGAGGGCCTCCCCTTTTGGTGTAGGAGGTGTTTCTCCACTGGTCATTTGGCCTTTGGTTGCCCTCTTGCTCACCGCAAGGGCGTTGCTACTTGGTGGAAGATTTCTCTCTCAGACCATCTCACAGTTGGTTCTCCCTCTTCAGATGGTTCCTCCAAGGAGGGCGACCCTCCCTTGGCTCCTATGGTGTTTGAGTATTTCAAGGCTCCTCTTCTAGCCATCCCTTTCGTGGAACCTTTGTTGTCTCGATTTGTTGTCATTGTTTAGGCGGAACCTGCTTGTCCCTTGTTGAATGACTCTGTTGGTCCTTTGATAGCTCTTGTCTCCTTCTATGCTACCGGTTCCCTCATTGCGTGGTAGCTCCTTCCCCGAGGTGGTTGTTGAGGATCCACTCCTCTCACCTCTCTCGGTGGATTTCGATTTCGATTCTTCCTAGTCTATTGTGTAGAGGAAGAAGGGACTCCCCTAATCTATCGCTTCTTCGCGACCTAGGGTTAAGGGAGTCAGATTAGTCCCCTTAGGTTCTGGGGTTGTCTAGTCTTTGTTTGTTGTTCTACAGTTGTTTGTCAGTTGTTTCTATTTGTGGCCTGTTTGGCCTATTTTGTCGGGCCCTAGTGGCTCCTATTTATTTTTCTCCTAGTTCATGTTTTGGTTTGAACTAGCTTCTTTTTGGCCCTGTGGGCTTTCTATGTGAAGGGTACAACACCCTGTAAATGCTGCTTATTTTATCAAAAACAAGCCATTTAATTGGAAATAAGGTTTAACTAAAGGAGGTCAATCGTAGCCTATACAAATAATAAATAGAGTCTATCATCACAACCCCTTCTCAAATGAAAGTTCCACACATCAAGAAAAATAGATTCCTAGCGTCAAATTTAGTAATGTGTAGATCAACATGCAAGGTTCAAATTTTAAAGAGAAGTTCAAATATGCAAGTAGAGTTCAAAATTTTAGGTGCATATAATAGTTCCATTTGTATGGAACTAAATTAGAACAAAAATTATGGAATTCAATGATATCAAGGCATTCATCTAATTATTTTTGGACTACTAATAAATTAGAAAACTAATTGGTGATATTTGCCACAACGAATCATCATTACATGTATAGCTAAATATAATTGTTTTACTTATTTATATTTTAACATTTATTCTAGTAACATTATCAATCATAATTCTTTACCCTAGGATAATTGTTTTCCATTTGTGTGATATATTGTCTTGACCTAGTGTATTTATTTTTCCATACAATTATAAGTTATCTTTTTAATGAATATTTTCACTTTTTTTCATTATCATGAATTTCTTACTATTATTTTTGTATGGCTCATTTTCTTAAGGAATAGGAATTTTTTCTTTTTCTTTTTCTTATTTTCTTTCCCACGATTTTATCTTGAACCTCATCCTCCATTGTTTTTCTCTTTGAGCTTCTCAAGCATTTCATTTTCTCTTTGTATCTACCCTTGATCTCACAACCTACTTAGCGAGTGAAGCTTGCAACCCAAAGTGATCCAAAATATTGATATATAAAACACTCTCATGGTTATTCTAGAAGCATATAATAAATAATTATTTTAATATTTTTATGATTGTATTTTAAAATAATAGGTACTAATATTTTTTGCATTCTTATCTTCCCAATAAAATTATTAGCTATAATCCCCTTTAATATGTAACACTTGATACAAAATTTATGACTATAATTATTGTATAAAGGTATGGGTTTTTTTTATGTTTTTATACTAAAAGACTTGTTTGAGCAAACATCTCATATGACACAAGCATTATATTAATAGCATAAATTGACATTATGGATGTTCAATCATATATAATTAAATGCATTTTGTTGTTATGTTAATAATTGTTACACTTATTTTAAAGTATGACACAACTTCATCCTCCCACATTTAAATTACTCAAGTGTTTGATAATTGAAAGTCCCTATATTTATTCAAAATAAGCTTCATATTCTTCCTAAATGCTAGGCTTATATTTCAGAAAAGAACATTGAATTGACCTTCACCATACAAATTCTTTTTCAAACAATAATTCCTTATTTTAATATAATACTTAGAGAGATAATTCTAATCATCAAGGGCATGGTGTATTGGTTAAGGATAGGCATTATTGCCTTCATACATGTTTAATTTTTTGTTCAGTCATTGAGTTCATGAAATATGTCTATGTTGGGTTATTGTTATGCTTGCGGGTTTGAATTGTGTCTTCAAACTAAAGACGACCCTTGTCTATAGCTCCTAAACTAACGCAATCAACACCCAATTTCACAAATCAATAGAAAGACAATTCTAAACGACGACCCTTGATTGTAACTCCCAAACTAACGCAATCAACACCCAAATTCACGAATCAATATAAAGACAATTCTAAATGCTAAATATTTTAACAAAATGAATACCCAATACTAAGCCCAAAAAATAATTAAATCATACAACTAATACCCATAAATAAACAAAAGGTTGGAAATACTTGTCCTCCCAAAAAATTAAACATAAACTCTATATATGAACGTCAGAGAGGCTGCAACTTAGTTTTTTGGAAAATGGGTTTTGTTTGCTAGCAGGTGGAGATTCTATTGATTATATTTTAGAGCAACGTCCAGGCATCTGTTGCTTACATCATGTGAGAACAAGACAGAAGAAACAAAACAAAACATGCAGTCCAATATAGTTTTGTACTTTGAGCCGTCTGCATGTATTTGCATTGTTGCATGTTACAAGTTAGAATATAAATCATGTTCTATCACCATTATTGGAAAGTGTCTTATCTAGAGTTGCAGTATTTTTTAAATGATTGTAAACAAAGTTTACAAGATGATGTTCCGAGGAGTTTGGAGGAGAAAAAATTACTGTTCTCATTGTCTGTTCTGTTAAACTTTCTGATTTCTTTTGACTTGAAGTTTGTTTCTTAAGATTATTTTATAAGGTTTTGGTATAAGTTATTTTGCTTTGATAAGAAAATTTTACAGAGATTTAGACAAAGAAAACTGTGGAGTGACAACTATTCTGATATGGGGTGCTTATTATTATTATTATTATTATTATTTATTTGTTTTTTAAGCTGCCTAGTGGAGGTTTTATTTAACTGAATTATGCAGAACAATTAATTGGGTTTGAAGTTATTGAGCTTTTATTATGGTAATCATTTTTAGTGTTGTTTTTGGGTAAATATCATTTTTGAAAAATAGAGTAGAAAAAAAATTATCATTAAAGGTAAAATAGATATTTAAATCATGTATTTATATCTTTAGTAAGAGGATGTTAATTGTTAGGGATTAGAGTGTATATTTTGTATTTTGTATTTTTTTTTAATTTTATAGTTATTTTGTGTGGATTTTGTTAGTGTATATAAATTTATCATTAAATTTAATTCATCCGGTGTAGTACTTGAACTTAGCCTTGAATATATTACTTATATTTTTTTTTATCCATAATCTTAATTAAGATTGGTCCAAATTATATGATTTTTGCATTTTCAAATTAGAGCACATTTATTATCCTATCTCTTCGAAGAGTTCATATCATAACCACATCTTCCTGATTTGAATCTCGAATCTGTTGCTTCATGGGGTCTTTCTTTCTCTTGAACTATGATTGTTGTCCTATCGACCAACATAATGAAGGTCTAAAGTTGTGTGTTTAGGACTTGTATTTAAGGACATCATCCTAGGTTATTTAAGACCATCAATTCATCTATTCCTTCTTAACTATTTCTTTTTTTGGTCTCAATTACTTAGATCACAATCTTTTATTTGGCCTCAACTCTTTGATCTTTAGGTTTAATCTAATGGGGGTTAAACCTACATCTTTTAATTGTATTATATGTTTTATTTCCCTATATTTTGGTGAACTTATAGCTTCCATGCCTTAGGGTAAAAAATCTAGTTTTCTATTTTCAAATTGTCATAGTATACATTTATTGTTTTTCAATCCATAATATTTTAAAATTAATGTTACTATCTATATCATTTTGTGACTTCCATAATCATTTTTATTTTTGTGCATGCAAGGGATTTTTATGAGTTGTACTATGTGGTTTTTGGTTCATACAAGATGATAGTGCGTCACATGAACATCCTCACACTGCACTAGGGTCTCAAGTAGAGGCTTTCAAATTTACACCTCAATTTCTTTGTTGTTTGCATTCTCTATTTCTATTATTCATTAATTATTTTTATTTGTCCATTCGTAATTAGTTTCACTAGATTCCTTCCTTTAAGTAGTTTAGTTCAATCTATTTATTTTTCTATTTAAAACCAAAACTTTAGAAAAGGATAACTAGAATAATGCATAAAGAATAGATTTATATAACCACAAATAGTGCTAGTTTATCCTAATGTCGTGTGTGATATTAATCTCAAAAGAAATTATTCATCCTTTTGTTAGAGCCAAATTTCATATTTTACAATACCATTCTTATCGACTAGTTTACACAATTTTCTCTATATTTTGATTAATTTCTTCTACTTGTGTATTTGATTGTAGGTAGTAGGGAGTATAAAACCTATATTTTGAATCTTAAATTAGTCAATATAATTATTTACTTCTTTATTTTTGAATGTCCATGATCTAATATTAGTGTTGTAGGAACCTCAAAGTGAGCAATGATGTTGGATGTGAGAAATTTTCTAATTTCTATAGATTTTGTTGATTTCATAGGTATTACTTATACCCACTCCATGAAGTAATCAATTGCTATGATTATAAAAGAGTGAACTTTTGAGGAAGTGGGGTAAAATTCTCTAACCAAGTTTAGACTCCAAAATAAGAATGACCAAAGTGAGAAGAGTGATTTCATGCCTTGTGTAGGAGCATTTATACGAGTTCGTTATGTTGCTAACATATGTGACACTTCTAAATGAATTAATATGAATCTATTTCCATTATTTTATATTAATACCCCATCTTAAATATTTAGAATATGGACCATCCATTAAAGTGACCTCCATAAGCACCAATATGGTCCTTTTGTAGAGCTATTAAGTGCACTTAATCCTTTGTTGTGCATCACAATAAAAGATCATTTTAACTACATTGAAACAATATTTTAGAAAAGACATAGTTTTTGATATTAGGGATAAACAGATTTTGAAGGGATCTGTAACCCTTTACAATTCAGAAAAAAGCCAGGTTGCCGAAAGGACAGCTTGCAGCACCTAAAAACCCAGCTCCCAAACCAAGAGCTTCAAGATTTAGACTTCGAATTACTCTTGTGGGAATGAAGCATCATATCAAAGGAAGGCCCGGAGGGTTTTGATTTTTTCCCTGTCACTGTAATCCAACCTTCTTCCACTTGTGCTGCCTTAGCCTACGAAGCCAGCACGCTACTATCCTGGGTTTGATCCTTTGCAGCCATGGGGGTATCTTCATTGATCGTTTGTGCAGATTTTTCTGACAAGCTGCCTAGAGCAGGAGAAGAAGCATCTCCAACATTCAGAGACCTTGACCTTAGCTCAATACGAGTGGAAGTAATACCCCCCCCCCCTCTCCCCCCCCCCTCACCCCCCGAAGGAGCATCCTTAGGGGAAGCTCCACAAGTCTGTGACTCAGAGGCAGCCACCTTTGAGAAGCTCATTTTTTATCAGATTTCTTCTCAACCGTATAATGACGATGAGAAGCGCCATTCCACCAAGTTGCCTTATGTATTTTTTTCTCAAATCCACATTGAGCAGCAGCATGTCTAGTTTTAAAGCATCTTCTACAATGGAAAGGTATTCCTTCATAATCCAGTGATTGGACCCAAGTCCCCTTGGAGCATTCTAATGAAACCTCAGCAGGAAGTCCATTTGTAACATCAATTTCTACAAGTATTTGAGCAAATGTGGAATGAAAGATATCTGAAGATTCTTCGTCAACGAACACAAAATCCCCAAGAGCCTCTCCCACCAATTCCAGAAGAGAATCATTCCAGAGATGGAGGGGGAGATTAGGAAGGCACACCCAGATCGGGAGTTTATTAAAGGTTTCAGAAATAGGATTAAAATTTGAATGTCAGGGTTTGATCATCAGCAGATATTGATCCCCCCAACTAAAAAAATTATCACATAAGATAGTTTTTCTGTTCTGGATATTATCAAATTTAACAACAAAGAATCCCTTGGCCAAAGGGAAGATGTGAATTTTACCAGACAAAAGGGGTTCCCACTCCTTGGAAGCATGCTTGCAGATATATACACATAGTTGGAAGCATGCTTGCAGATATATACACACATGTTCTTGATTGTATTGATTGATTATGCCCCTAGGCCTAAATAAGAATATATGTCTATGTATTACTCACTACTAGATATGTTGTTGTAAAAAAGGTATAGTGCCATTTCATATGTGATGGTAGGGTGGGTGAGATCATGGATTAAGGAAGCAATGTCCCCATTTTGCTCTAGAAATGCCATTAGTGAAGTGCCACTAGCCATATAATTAGTGACATGTTTATTGACTTAGTGTGGGATTGTGTTGATTAAATAAGATTTGAATTAGTTTAAGATGGATAATGCTAAATTTTGATAATCACTACGGGTACAAAATCTATCTTGGTAAGTGTCTTTGATTCGATGGGTTATTAACTAAGAATCATTGTGTATGTCAATATGTTGTAGTATAAGATCTTGTACTACTATTAATCCTAGTATCAATGTTTTGTACTTAGTAGTATTGTTGGTACATCAAATTTAATAAAAAATATGGTGGAATTAGATCTCTTAATGGAGGAACACAGATGAATCTCGCGCTCAATCTCATCTTGTATTGTGATCTATCAAAGAACATGTCCCATGTATCACTTTGGGTATTTGTGAATATATTCTCTTTTACAAAATTAGTAGGCAAAGGATGCGGCTTCTACAATTTGATCTACTATTGTTTGTCCTTTAATAGCTCTATGTGTGACAAAATGGATGTCAAACTATGTGAGTAACCTAACACATTTTGCAACACATCCTGACCAATGAGTTTTGGATAGGATATATTAAGAAGGGCCACTATCTATTATGACATGATTTTATGCATGCAATATGTAATGCTATGATTTTTGGGCAATGTAGATAATAACTAGGCATTGTTTCTTGACAAGTATGCCATATTTTTAATAATATATATAAGGATTCATGAAATATAATAGATTTTTTTTCCTCTTTTTTCATCATCCTTTTGTGTAAGCAAAGCTCCAATGACACTGATTGGATTAAACTGTGATTGATATTATGAGTGAAAATGTCCTTACAATTCTCTCTCAGTTTGGAAAATGGATTTGGTTTAATCTTTAGAATTTCCTCAGTTTACTCCTCAATGTCAATCTAGGGGCGTAAGCCTGTGAATGGTGTTGTGACAATCTACTTAAGGGATGAAACTAATGAACTAAGGGGAATGGATGCATCTAAGAATTGAATTGAAACACACCTTTTAATCTAAGATTCAAATCAAAGCACACTTTGAAAATGAATAAAATCCTATCTTTAATCCAACACACACTTCTTAAACTCTCATTTAATACTATTAAAACCAATTGTAGACACGTGAAATTAGCATTATGCACTTAGTTCATATCCATTCGCTCATTCATAAATCAAATTCACATTAATCCATTCATTAGGTAAATCAGGTTCATTTAATCTCTAAGGATTATCCACTTAAATTGAATAAATTAACTTTATTTAATTTAGGCCTATCATTCCCTCTTTGATTAAATAAATCAAAACTTTATTTAATTGAAATCCAAGTCATATTTCTCCCTCTTGATTTAAATAAATCAAAATATCTAAGTCAAGGAGGTCAAAAACATCCTAATCATCATTAAACTAATCTAATCCTGATTAACCTAACCTAACTACCTATCACATTCTCTAGATTTTTCCACTTGCACAAATAAATCAATTTATTGATTTATTAAATCCAACATTTTCCATCAACGTGGCATCTTTGAATATTCCCTCAAGTTTGAATTCAAAATCAAGTGGGCATGTACATCCAACAAAGCAATTAATAAGCTCTTACATGTCTTGTCTCTCAAATTCAAATTTGAATTTCCCCCTCTTGGGCACATTTCCCAAATCTTGCACACTCCTCAACCACTCACAAGTTGACAAGTGGCCTCATCTCATTGGTCCAATCTTTGTCCCACATTCATCCATTTGGCTATTCTCTCATCAAAATAATCTATAAATGAAAGGCTTCATTTTTGATCAAATCCTCCACAAATCATCTACAATCATTCATGTAAAGTCACTCTCTTCAGGAGAACTGATTTTGCCCATCTTATCATCATCATCTAGCTTATCTATCAAGGATTGGGAAAGGGCTATTTTCAACAATAGCACCAATCCACTATGAAATAAAGTTTTGATTATGTTTTTATATGCTTGCATTTCATTATCCTTGTTTTATTTAGTTTGCATATTTTATCATAGTCAAGTATTTCATAGGGATGTTGAATTTAAATGTGTTTCAAATAACTAGCATAAGGATATTATGTTAAGGTTTAACCATTTGCAGATTTGGCATTCACATTTTGGCGCCCACCGTTCATAAATCTACATGTTTGAAGATGCTTTCTCCAAATTAGTTTTCTAAAAATATTTCCTTAGTTTGCATTCTAGATTAGCTTTTAGACCTCACATGAGATTATAACACACATGTTACTAACATTTACATGATATTGGAGGTAAAGACTTGTAGCTAACTTCTGTGGAAAATCATAAATTTGCAGGGATTGGAAAGCTTTATTTCATGAATAAATTAACTTGAAAGTTTCTGATTGCTGACTTTACACCTGCCATTTGCATTTAATACTATTTATGGCATGGCTCTTAACAAGTCTATTTTTTGTGCATATCCTGTAATGATTGTGTTCCCTCTGATTGTAATTTCTGAGACATTTTGTTAATAGTTCTCATTCCTTGCTGACGCGTCCACATTCTGCGTACATATTTACCAAAGCCATTTCCAACTATAGCATTTTTTGCATACGTATTTGCCAAAATCCTATCCACACCCTATTCCAAAGCTCCCATTTCGATGCAGGCAAAGATAGAGCATACTGGTCAAGGTTGTGGATTTCAGTTCTACGCCTACCAATAACATTCCGTGAGATTACATTTCAGAATAAGCATTCTGTCAAAAAGTTCATGCGTCCTTCGTTGTCATTTTTATATGAATTCATCTCTGTCACTCGTTGAATGTCATTTAAATTTTCCAAAGCTTACATTTGCACACTGGCAGAGAAGATACAAAAGGGGCTGATGAATTTGTCTTTACACCTGCTAGTGGCGTTAGCTTGAAAGTTTCTAAAGCCTTTTCAATGCATGCATTTTGCGCGGGTCTTTGAGACTACAAATTCTTTAAAGGCATTCTGTCAAAAAGTCTCTGAGCTTCTTTCTAAATCTATCCAAAAGCTATCAAAATTCTTTAAAGGCATTCTGTTAAAAAGTTCAGGGCCTTGTCTCATTCACACAGGAAGAAAAGCCACGGTCAAGAATTTGACTTTACACCTGCCAAATGCATTTGCTTGAAAGTTTTTTTTTTTAAAGATAGTTATTTGCTGCCCTCTTCATACGCCTACCAGTTGCCTGCTATTTTGGATTTTCCCTTACCACTCTTTGCCTTGCACAGTCGATCTTTGTACACATGCTTTCTATGCAAGGTTTTCCTTGGGTTGTTCACATGGATTTTAATCTTTCACTTTCAAAGACGCTAGTTTGGCTAAGAAGTTACGTCTAATACAAGTATCTTTGAATACTTTGCTAAGAACATATCTCAATCAAATGATAGCAATATATGCTGCCAGAGCTTTGTGCCTTTCCACCATTTTGGGCCAATGTTTCCAGCATTTGCTCTGTTTGGCATATAATGTGCACCTGTGGTCAGGAAATCATGTTATGCTTACTGCTTTCTATCCAATGACAATATCTACTGCTTTCTATCCAATGACAATATATGTTGCTTTTTATCCAATGACACAAATCCTATATTGCAATGAATGATATACATATTACGCCTTTTTGGCTTTTTATCGAAATATTTGCATGATGGTTATCAAAATCTTTGTATTGATGGTGATGTTTAGTATGCGGGTAATGGTAGGATTTTAGCCGTTCATTGCATGGGTCATTAGAAAATGTATAAATTGGTTTAGTTTGTTTGAATCGGTCTAGAACTGTGGATTGCAGATGCTTATTCCAAATCTTTCAAGGCTTGAAAGATGAGCCATTAAACAAGCTCCAAGAAAATTCAAACTTCACCCACCTCGATAGTTGTTTATTTAGACTTTCAGTACTTAGTAATGACTTCCTCACATCTGCTAGCAAGAAATCTTCCCTTTTGATTGACTTCACAATCAGTCCGAATCTTTTATTTATGATAAGTGAGTACAAATCGAGTGTCTCTGATCTACACTCATCTGATTGTGACTGATTGAGATATCTTATCGAGCTGCTCTATAATGCAATAAATTGGGTGTGCACTTCATTTATTATCCAAGACCTACAATAAATACAACGCTTCTTCAGGGATATCGCGAGCTTTGTTGGATTTAAGTTTATGGCTAAATAGTCGGCTGAATCTTCCACGCGTACTTATGAATGTATTTGAAATTATATTTCAGAGTAAACTCATTGCCTTAGAAGAAAATAAGATGCCATCAATAGAGTAAAATCATAGACGACAGTACTCATCTCTAATGCATGTTTTAAGTCCAGAGATACGACTGATGTGTCTGAGAATAAAGTAATTTTCTAAGGCTGCAAACATGCGCAGAAGCCTGTGACAGTGGGATGTCAAGATCACAATGTTGAAGTCCATGCAAATCGGGCTATTCTTGCAAGATAGAACATGCACACCCCAGGGAGTAACATCAGATGTTTTCATGTAACCTTGTTTCCTATAAAGTTTTCACGTGAACATTACATAAACAAATTTAATGCCCCCCTCCATTGACGTGATAGCTTTCCAATAAGAGGCCATATCATTCAACGACTACGGATTTGATTTAACAGTTGATAGAACGTCACTTGGAAAATTTAATAGATCATTGGTTTATTCAGCAAGAGTTAATTGAAAAGTGGAAGATTTTGGACAGTATAGTACTAATAGGAAGTTAAAATGCAATATAGGTTTTTGTACTATTTCAAGGGGATTTGAAATATTGCTTAAACTGTTGTAAATCTTTATCTATTCACAAATTGGGACTCTAGTTAAAGCTTCATTTTATTAGTTTGAAATCATTAGTATTTTCATTCTATTGTTTGAAGTTGATGATTAAAATGATCTTAATTACATAATTGGATCCTCACATAATTTTTTTTTCTTTTCTTTATAGGAAAAGCGAAGAGGAGGGATGTCGTTTGCATAAGAAGCTTGCAAGAGGTGATCCTTGAAGAATCTTGGAGATAAAGCGAAATTGGGCATTAAAACTTTGAAATCAACAAAGCGTTTTTAAATGCTTAAGGCTCTTGATACACCTTAGTTTTCTGTTTTAAATCAACTCACACTTTTTCCTTTGGGCTTTAAAACAAACACTTCCAAAACTTTCAATTTTCATTGCAAAAGGGGTTAAAACGAATTTTAGGAAAATTGACTAAATTTTGTTTGAGGTTAACAAATTGAACAAATCAACTTCACATTTAGCTTGGTGCTTTAAAATGAATCGAATCATTGTTTTGAAGGATAAAATGAATGTGTATCTTTATTGTTTTGTAATTATTTACATAAAGTAATATCATCAAAATACGTATGCGCTTCTCTTGCGCCTCACGGCAATCTTGAGAATCAAAAGGCTTTTGGTGACATTAAATTGTGTAATTAATTACCCACACACTTCATTTTGGGTTTAAAAATTGAACAAAATCTTGTGCGAGTGTGAGTGAGCTTATTGCATGTGTTCTCCCTTTGTTTCTAAACAAGGGTCGATCGAACTATGAATAAGTTCATTCGCTTTTGTCTCGAACTATGAATAAGTTCATTCACTTTCGTCTATCTTAGAGGGCCTGCCTTGGGGAAAAAGTACTCACTCAAGGGAACGACTCAACCGGTAACACTCTAAAGCCAAGAGTATTTCTAGCTGAGATATAAATGTGGGTATTGGAGTAAATGTCAATATCACATGGTTGATTCCGACAAGATGGATCCGAAAGGGGACTCTCGCCGTATGGGTCAATCTCCACGAACGGAAAGTCCTTATTAAAACCCATGTGCTAGAATTTTCCAAAATCCTTTAATCTTTGTTGGTGCAAGAACGGTCGTTTTGAAGTCGACCCACACTTTTACGGTCTTTTAGTAGAAATGGAAAACATGCCATGGGAGTTTCATGGGTGTTGATGCTTGGTTGCCCCATATAAGTGAGTGCCGTGGAGGGGAGCCAGTGGGGTCAAGCATCTAACCATTCACTAAAGATAAGCGTAGCTAGACTTGTCCAAGTGGGGATTCAACAAATACTGTCTTTCACATCCATAGGGTTTTACTTGTTCTTGGTTTGAAAACACAGTGCTTTAATCGAAAACATTGAAAACCAACATTCAACATGAGCATCAAATGTCAAACCCTTTAGGAGAAGCAAATATCCTTGAACAAAATCACATGTTATTGCTTGCCCTTGGGATTCTTATCCTTAGAGGCTTCTAAGCATTTGGATTTCATCTCAATTTTCTCCTACTAAGGTCAACATTAGGAAACCTTTGCCTTGATTTCCTTGATTTCCGCATAAAGCATTTTGTGGGATGAAAGAAAATTAGAACATTGGACATTCAATTGAAAACCTAATCAAGAAGTGTTTGTGATAAAAATAATCCATTAAGAAAATATTGAATCAATTAGACCCCACACATGTGCTTGTCATCTTTTGGTCATATGGTTTTCATGCAAACATTGTTCTTTTGATTTTGAATTACTCTTTGATAAAGACATGTTCTTCACTATCTTGGTCTCGTCAACAAGTCCTTCCTAGGTTCATTTAGGATCAAATCAAACATTTCATCCATTTCAAACATTTATCATCCTATCCCACCAAACAACTTTAGAGCTTTGGAAACATCATTCTAGACTTGGGTAAATCATCAAAACCGAAAAACACCTTGTTTAGTTAGGTGTATGGGAATGCATAATTTCTCATACATTTAATTGAATTAACAATCCTTTAAACAAGTTCATCCTAAGATCACATCTAACATCTTAGGGTTTACAAGTTCACTATCCAAACCAAACAATCAAAATCAAACCCTAAGTCTAGCATTGATCCAAAGTCCCTAAAACGTTCAACACTCATTCACCCCTTTCATCCCTCATCTCATCATTGGTCCTAAGAACTTAGAGGTCACTTTTGAAGCAAGGTCAAAACACAAGGAGAACATGGAATACATACTTGATCCATACATCATGAGTAATACAAATCAATTGAACTTTCAAAGCCTTACAATGCTGATTGATTATCGAAACTCATACTTATACAATCCATACATGGGATCATTACCTTCTACAAATTTCAATGGAACAACAAGTGTGAGTATGCCCAAATCAAAGATTGGAACACATTTCCCGATGGTAGGTTTAAATGCAAGTCCAAACCTACAAGTTAGTCAACTGAACAATCAATGCATGAGCTTTCAAACGAACAATGTCATTCCACCAAATCCCTACATGCCAAATGAGAATGTACCAAGTACAAATTTTTGAGACATGAATCCAGCAAACTTTGGGATGGATACATTTTCAAATCATACGAATATTCCAAACATGAACAATGGTCAATTTCAACCTATCATGCCAAATCTGAGTGTCATCCCAAATCAAAAAATTGTCCAAAATCAAACACAAGTACACACTCCAAATCTGCGTGAACAAAAACCAAATCAACTATATCAAGGGAGTCAAGATCGAAATCAAGAACAAATTTGGTGAGATAAAATTGCTACACTTACCAAAATAGTTGAGTCATTGCGCTAAGAGACATCTCCACCACCATTACCCATATCAACATCATTCCTTGGTTTAGGGCTTCCCCCTTTACCTAGCACCATTCACTCCATCCAAATCAATCCACCTAACACCAATCAAGCCATCACATCAAATCCTTTGAATATACCATCGACATCGCACCAACAGATGGTATCTAATCAAATGACAACATCAATCCTGGCAAATCAAAACATGGTCTCCCAAGGATCTATCACCTTAGTCATTCTGACCATTCCTATCACCTCGATCACTCCAACCACCACTCTCACACCCATCATATCTCAACCCCTCACTACCATGATCGCTCCAAGTGTATCTCAACCACTTGTCACTACATCTAACATGATTCCAAATACACCACCACTACCACCAAAACCAAGGGCAATAAGTCAATATTGTAACATCACACTAAAAGCACATCAAGCCTACCAACAAGTGCTTCAACAATATCAGGCGGCTCCACAAGCTGCTCAAGCTACCCAAGCTGCCCAAGTCTCTCAAGCGACCCAACAAACACAAGCACAAACACGAAAAATAATAATTATTGGGGATACCGATGAACATTCAACCACTGATGATAGCATTGACAATCTCCCCACCACAATTGTTGAAAGCATTGATCAAGATCTATCCATCAAAGAGCACATTGGTGATGTTTCTATCTCATCCAAAGATCAAATCAACATAGGTCAAGAGTCACTTTTCAATCGTGATCAAAATCCGCCAACGATACCCAACAATGATCCAATTCAAGAAATGTCAACATCACTTGACCCAATGGTTGAAGAAATTCACAATCTCTCCATTGCAATTGTTGAAAACAATGTTCAAAACCTATCCATCAATGAGCACATTGAAGATGTTTCCACCTCATTTGATGACCAACTCACCATACATCAAGAGCCACTATTTAGTGATCTATTTCAAGGAGTGTTAGGATTATTTGATCCTATTGACATAATGCACAATCTGTTCACCTATGATCATGTTGAAAATTTCTCTACATCGTCTTATGAGTTAGAGTACATATCTCAATAATTTATTCAAAAGCATGATCAAAATCTTTCACCAAGGTCAAGCAATGGTCCTTTTCAAGACATGTTGACATCCTTCGACCTCATGGTTACAGATACTAAAGGAACCCTGAACTCGACACTTGAGGATATTGAACCACTTACCATGACTAATGACGACATCCAAGAACCCTTTGTGAGCAACCCATCCTTTGAAACTAACCCATGCCAAGAACTTGATCCAAAGCATGTTGAAAGCAACTCCGAAATCATTCAAGATCAAGAATTTGTGTCTTCAAGATACTACAATAATCTAATGGACACTCTCCTATCTATGCAAGATGATCATATCTATGTAGCACATACTCCTCCATCTACCCATGAGATGCTTTCTTTGGATGGACACATAGATGATCTTCCTTTAGAACAAGATTCTTTTACTCCTGACATTATTACACAAAAAGAGCAGGTTATTGATTCCTATAGTCAAACAGAGTTGTCAACATCAAAATTTGATATATCCCAAATTCAGACTAAGGACATCATGAATAAAGATGTCCAACATTATCCACTCAAGGAAACAAGTCAGACAGAACAGTATAATTTAGAGTTAGCAGAGCTACAAATTGAAACAATGTCATCTACAGTAGTCATTTGTCAGAGCATGTTTACTGAACAAGACATCTCAGAATAGGCAGAATCAAAGCATGAAGGTAGTACTTCCACAATACTGGGGGCAACTTCATCTCAAGCA
Source organism: Sequoia sempervirens (assembly GCA_007258455.2). Taxonomy (NCBI): domain Eukaryota; kingdom Viridiplantae; phylum Streptophyta; class Pinopsida; order Cupressales; family Cupressaceae; genus Sequoia; species Sequoia sempervirens. The sequence goes on from VDFB02193867.1 coordinate 367,526,914, forward strand.
AATATCAACATAGGGAGCATGAAGAATCCTTATTATGAAACCAATGCCAATACTACAACCAGCCACGTCATAAATCTTCATCCACCCATCACCCCATCCATGAATTGGGACCACTTTCGAAAGAAATATTTGAATCAAAATACGAAGAACATTATCAAAGAAAAAGAAGTTGGGAAGCATAATGGACAAATCAAATACAAATGGATACCAAAGAATACAAAGAAAGAACATCCCTATCAAACTCCATCAGTCAAAGAAACTATGGGGCAAAATAAAAAAGGGAAAAGTATCCATCAAAGATGTCCACAAAACCAAAACAGGTTTTTCAAGTGACATACAAAGTGTATCAAGCAGTTGGTCCTAATTCCCTTCATAATTTTGTATCCACCCATCATTGCTCATCTACCCAAGTTTGGAGAGTCAAAGATTCCAAGTTGTCATCCAATCCATCTCTTATCCCTAAACACACTCCATCTATGCCTCCACGCATGATATCCAGTTCTCATATTGACTATGTATTGGCAACAACCCTTCATCATAAGGATTCAAAAAGCACTCTATCGCGATGTGCGCACCAAGACAAAGTCAACCCTAGTATCAATGAAGTAGATCAAGAATCTCAAAAGTTGTATTCAAGTGCACGTATCTTAGCAAAACAACTTCTTCAAGCAGGATATCGATGACACATTATGACAAGGGAATCTACATCAACACCACAAGGTGATTCAACATGAGCTTAAAATCTTTCAGAAAAATACAAAAAAAAAATCACAAAAAAAAAAAAAAATTTATGAAAATCCAAAAAAAATAGAAAAAGGATTGAAAACAGTAAAGAGAAAAAAATCGTCCTCTAGTGAAAACCGCATGGGTGGCGCTTTGGGCAAGACCATGATGAAAACCTGGCAAATAGGTATCATGTGTAGAATTGAGCATCTACGTGCACCACTTCAGGTGAAAGCATCTCATCCCATCCGTAATAAATCGAGCATTCCATCCATCTCATCCATAATAAATCTATCCATCCATAAACCATTGATCCAATCCATTTTTATCTATCTGCATCCATCATCCAAGTTATCTTGATCTTGATGAAAGTTTGGGGCACACTTTACGCTTGCTTATGGTAAAACATCTTGACATGGGCCGTTTTCATCAATCCTATCCTATGCAACATTATTTGAGCCATGAAGCATTATCCAAATGAGCATTCTTTATCCGAACACCTTATCTTATTGCAAGATAATCCTTGGCATCCTTTGCGTCTTACCATATCCATCTATCCATACACCTATTCAAGGATCCACCCATCACATTCCATACATTGCTAGACATTGGGGACAGATATTTACACATTGCTTTGAGAATAAATCTTGATCTATATCCTCCAACTTATGTGGCGATCCAAACATTGGAAAACGTGAAACTAAAATGGGTCCACCACTTGTGAGCAAAAATCCAAATCACTAGCCCATGGCATATTTTGACAAGAAGACATTCCTTATCAATCTTCATCTTTCATTGAACATTAATCCAAATAATCACAATTAGTCACATCTAATTTGCACGTCAACATCACATCATTCGAACAACTTTTGTTTCAAATCAAGCTTCATCAATCATGATCAATCAAATCCAATCAAGTAATCAACAGGATATCCTTGTGTTGCTTAACACTATCCTTGCATTGTTGTGCATCCTCAAGAATGTTATCATCATCAGTCTTGATCAAATCATCATCAATTCATCATCATCTTAGGGATATCTTTCCCAATCCTTGTGTTGCTAACACTATCCTTGCATTGTTGTGCATCCTTAACAATGTTATCATCATCAATCTTAATCAATCTTGATCAATCCAATCCTGCATTGTTGTGTATCCTCAACAATGTTATCATTATCATCAATCCATCAACCTTAGCTTGGTTTTCAACAAAATCCCAAATAGATCACTGATATCACATCCTCATCCAAATCGTCAAAATCATGCGAAAAATCTAAAAACATCAAAAACATCAAAAAATCCAAAAACATTCAAAACATATCAAAAATCCAAAAACAAGTAAAAAAACATCAAAAACATTG